>CM053411.1:26948729-26991893 GCA_028644305.1 Xerus rutilus | reverse complement strand
ACCGGTCTTGATGTGTAGAGGATAAGCAAACAAAGGGATAAACTGCCCTTCAGAGAAAGCATCCCCCGCTCCCCCCGCAAAAAGAAATAAAATAAACATCAGCAGCAAGCAGGAGAACAATGGGACATGTAAGGACAGTCAGGGCACCAAGACATGAACATGCCCCAAATCAGAGACCCAGACAAAGGAAGAGCCTGAGAGAAATGCCCTGTGATGGAGAACAGCCAACAAATTTGGAAAGTCACTGATACCTGATGTTGACTTTAAATGTTTATGGCCCTATAATATAATTACCTTCTGATATTTCCAACCCTGTGATTGCAAGTCTGACACGTAGAAGAGCCTTGCTTTGGGAGGAAGAAGGAGAAAGGACAGTGTTTAGTGAAGGTAAACGTGTTCACAAAGAGGGCAGCCCCTTGGGAGGCAGGCTCTGGAGCGTGATGGTCGCTGTTGTCTGCTGTATCTGTTTCCTATCCACTTTCTCCCGTAGAAGAGGATGCCATCTCCCCATCCTCTTCCAGTGTGGCATCGCCACATGTCTTTCTGATCAATGAAATATGAACATGAGTTCTTCTGGGAAGAAGCATTGCAGAGCCCTTCCTCCTGCTTCAGCCACTAGCAATTTCCAAATGGTGACAACTCGGTCAGTTTCATCTCAGTAAAGAAAACCTGGGACCAGACGCCCCACCAAATCTTATCGACATGCCCCAAGAGCAAGAGACAAATCTCTGTTGTGTCCGACCATGGAAACTACAGGTTGCACTGTAACCCAGTCCGTCATGACCCCCGTCTGTCATGACCAACAGCCAGAGTGAGCAAGCTCATGTCATGGTTAGCTGCAGCAACAGAGCAAGAGGTGAAGATGGGCTGGGTGGTGACACACACGCCTGGAGTCCCAGCTAGGAGGGTAGGACAGGAAGATCACTGGAGCCCCAAGTTCTAGGCCAGCATGAACAACACAGCGAGACCCATCTCAAAAGCAAACAGGGAGATAGAAAAGCACAAGCCCTTCCACCCTAAACAAAAGAATCTTCAATAGGCACTGGCCTTCCCACAGTTTATAGACCAGGGGCTTGAGCCATTTTAATTGCATATTAAAATGAAAGGCAAACTACACATTAAAAACAAGTTGGAGGTCTTAGAGATGGATGGGTTAAACATCAATGAAGCACTTCTAAAGATTATTACAAATTAGGCCACAAAGGAACTTCCAATAAACCCTAAAACTTGAGAAAGACATATTCTCTGACTACAACACATTGAAACTAGGTAATAAATTTCATCCAGAACAAAAAGCCTGTCACCTAAAAATCTTAAAACTCTCTCCTAAGTACTGTTTGTTCACAAGCGGATCTAAACTGCAAAGACATATTCTTTAGAAAAATAACAAAGGTCACTATATCAATAATTAGGGGCTACAGCCAGAGTTTCATTTAGAAACAAACTTAGAGCCTTTAATACTTTTATTAATAGCAATAAAAAATAAAATACCCATTCAACTTTAAAAGTTAAAAAGACAGAACAAACCTAAGGAAAGAAGAGAGGAATTAACTATTATTAATTAATGAAAAACCAAAACAAGAAATTAACTAGTAAATCTCGAAACTGGTTATACATAGAAGGAAACATTCTTAGCATCTCAATAAAGTAGCAAATGTATAAAGTGGAATGGGAATACAGGAATACAAAAACAAAATCTATGAGAGCTACAGGGAGTGACAAAAGGAGACAGGAGCAGGCTGTCTGTAACTGGAGATGTTACCAGCAATACCTTGCTTTAGAAAGATGCACTGGGCCTGGTGCAGTGGTGCACTCCTGTAATCCCAGCGACTCAGAAGGCTGAGGCAGACGGATTCCAAGTTCAAAGCCAGCCTCAGCAATTTAGCGAGGCCCTCAGCAACTCAGTGAGATCTTGTCTCTAAATAAAATACAAAAAAAAAGGGCTGGGGATGTGGCTCAGTGGTTAAGTAAGTACCTCTGGGTTCAATCCCCAGTACCAAAACAAAAGAAAGAAAAAAGAAAAATGCACTGAATGTTAACACTTAATCTGAAAACTTCTAGAGACTCAGATCTTCTATAACCCCCATACATAATGAACCTACAAGGAATAAAATTTTAACCTTGAAAGAATCCAGTTTGGGCTTTGCAGTTGTTGGGCAGGAAACAACTGTCTTCATGAGTGGTTCATTGTGCTTCACCCTGCCTCAGAGCAAGATGGTCTCCTCTCTCAAAACTGGTTCACAAAGTACCACTAATTACTAGAAAGGGTCCACAGTTCACCTGGACCACAACTGCCCTGGGATGTGGTACAACAGAGATGTGCAAACCCTCTGCAGATGCTCAGGATCAGGCCTCAGTTCTTCTTCTAGGGTCAGGTCAAGTCCCTTCTCCAACTTGAACCCTTATTTATTTATTTGGGGGGGGCGGGTACCAGGGATTGAACTCAGGGGTACTCAACCACTGAGCCACATCCCCAGCCCTATTTTGTGTTTTATGCAGAGAAAGGATCTCACTGAGTTGCTTAGCGCCTCGCTGTTGCTGAGGCTGGCTTTGAACTCATGATTCTCCTGTCTCAGTCTCCCAAGTTGCTGGAATTATAGGCATGCGCCACCGCACCCGGCTTTGAACCCTTATTTAAAATCTCCAGTACCAAAAAAATAAAATAAAATCAAACTAATAAACATCATTTTTAGCTGGGCACGGTGGCGCAAGCCTGTAATCCCAGCATTTAGGGAGGCTGAGACAGGAGAATCGTGAGTTCAAAGCCAGCCCCAGCAATGGCGAGGCACTAAACAACTCAGTGAGACCCTATCTCTACATAAAACATAAAATAGGGCTGAGGATGTGGCTCAGTGGTCGAGTGCCCCGGAGTTCAATCTCCAGGACCAAAAATAAATAAATAAATAAACATCATTTGTAAATCAAACTACAATTAGTGGTCCTCCTTCAGCATTTATTTCACATCTTTCTCTTCCTCCTACTCCCTACTCACCTCTTTTCACTTTCTCTCTCCCTTACTCTCACTTCCTTTGCCCATCAACTATTCCTAACCACTCTGGAGTCAAGAGATCAGGATCTTAATTACAGCTCCATTCATGCACAGTCCCACCCAGCCATGGGCTCCCACAGACAACCCATTAGCCAGTTTTGAGATCTCTTTAGTCAGCAATAAAACAAAGATGTCAGGCTAGATTGGAAGTTTCTATACTGTGTTCCAAGAACCCTGAAGATTCCAAAGAAGTGCATCCTAGTATCTGTAAGCACTTGGTTCAACATGTTTTAACTATTTGAGAGACCATAATAAACCACACCTTTAATTCACTATTTCAACTATATCTGAAACCAGCAATCCCCAGTGCTAATTCTTTTCTTTTCAGAAAAAAAAGCTTCCATGCCTCATTGTGCAGATTTGAGAGATTTGAAAGTCCTCTTGGTTTTATGGAGAGCAAAGTCTGTTCCTATCTGCTCACATGCAAACATACAATCAGGTACACCACCTGAGAATACCAGCACAGGTCCAGTAACACCCAGGAGCTGAGCTCCATTTTCTCACAGCAAGCTCCTGACAGGAGAGAATTAAGTTTTGGGTATTATCTCACTTTTAATATTTATACATACAGTTTCTCTCAGGTGAAGTGAAATAATGCCCTTTTTTTTTAAACTAGAGGTTGAACCCAGAAGCACTTAACCACTGAGCCACATACCCACCACCACCACCACCCTCTTTTTTTTTTAATTAGAGAGACAAAGTCTAAGTTGCTGAGGCTGACTTTGAACTTGGATCCTCCTGCCTCAGCCTCCCGAGCCAATGAGATTATAAGTGTATGCTACCTCACCCAGCAGAAATAATCCTTAAAAAGAGAGATGGACTGCTGGTTGAAGAGAGGGAAATCTTTTGTGTGTGTGTTCATAGTGAGAAGAGAGGGAATTTTAAGAAAGAATATGTTGATGCCTGTGATCAAGTGGTCAAGTTCAAGAGGAAATGTCATTGGCTGGGTTGTAGCTCAGTGGTAGAGCGTTTGCCTAGCATGCATGAGGCACTGGGTTTGATTCTCAGCACCACATATAAATAAGTGAAATAAAGGTCTATTGACAACTAAAACATTAAAAAAAAAAAAAAAGGAAATGTCAAGTCAGACTCCAATGATGCCTATAGAGTCTGCAACTCCTACTGGCTACAGACTGACAATGAATCAAAGAAGAGGAATCCCATGAAAACTCAAAGACAAGAAGATGCAGTAGCCATTGCGTCTTTGGGGCTCACTCTTTAGGGCAGTAAAATCCACGTGAGCACTTGAGGTGCTCTGGGTAGAGAAATGTGGAAAACTGGTTCTACATTCCCTGCCATCAAGGGGCATCTGAATAGCACCCAGAGAGCCTAAAAATGAGTTCCTGGGCTACATCTCTTCTAAAACAAACATCTTCACGTTCTTTTAAGTTACATAATAGTACTTAAATTTGCCAGTGTATGTTAAACCTGGCCCGTTAGGGGAAAACACATGCTGTCCTTGAAAAGCTTATTAAATCCCATCCTGTGGACCTTGCTATATACGTTAAATGAGAAGCCTGCTTTGAAAATACAAGTACTGCCTTCAAACACAATCCACGTGGGATCCAAGACTGTGTGTCTAATGAATTAGCCAAACAGGTCAAAAGTATCACATCAAAGTCACATCTTGTAATGGGTTAGAGTCCAAAGTCTGTCAACCAGGTCAAAAATGTTCATAGTCAGAATTATATCCAAACATCCCCTGGATGGCCATGAAGAATGGAATATGGGTTTGCATGTCTCATCCCAGAGAATAATGGGCACGTGTAATTATATAACATGTACTTCACATCTGACACATAGACAGATAAGTGCAAAATAGAATTTGGTTCTATCTTGACTCGTTTCCCTGGGAGTTGGATTGCCATGAGATGAACGTGAGCATAAGGCACCTCTACTCTACAGGAACTGTTTGTGATATCTTGTGGTTCTAAGCTGCTGCTTTGTATTTACAGTCAACCATTTACAAGGGAGAATACTTGCTTCAAAATACTTAACAGTGATTTAAGAAAATGTTTCCTCCTTCCTAAGGGTGTAAAATTTCAAATTAGGTTGTAATTTGAAAAGATGTCTTGGTTGAATTTTAAATAAACTCAGGAGTGGCAGCTTCTTGGGAGCTGCAGCTGTATCATATTTAAAGTCAAGTACAAACCGGGCATAGTGGCACACACCTGTAATCCCAGGGATTCTGAAGGCTGAGGCAGGAGGATCACAAGTTTGAGGCCAGCCTTAGCAATTTAGCAAGACCCTATCTCAAAATTAAAAATAAAGAGGGCTAGGGATGTGGCTCAGTGGTAGAGCATGCCTAGGTTCAATCCCCAGCATTGCAAAAATACAAACAATAAAGATAAGCACCAGCTATTACAAAGTGGCGGTATCTTTCAAATCAAGTGTTATGGTTTAGATATGAGATGTCTCCCAAACATTCATGTGTGAGACAATGCAAGAATTTTCAGAAGTGAAATGATCAGGTTATGAGAGCTTTAACCTAACCAATTAATTAATCCATATCAGTGGATTATGGATTAACGGTGATAACTGTAGGCAGACAGGGTGTGGCTGGAAGAAATAGGTCACTGGGGGCATATTTGGGGGGTTTATATTATGTTCCTGGTGAGCTCCCTCAGCTTCCTGTTGCCACAGCCTAAGGTGCTTTCCTCCCCATTCTATCATGATGTTCTGCCTCATCTTTGACCCAGAGCTATGGAGTCAGCTGACAATGGACTGAACCTCTAAAACTGTGAGCCCCAAATAAACTTTTCCTCCTTTACATTGTTCTTGTAGGTCTTTTGTTCACAGTGATTAAAAAAAGACCTGCCTAAAACACCAAGGTTTTAATGTGCCAGGCAAGTTAAGACACTATCTTTAACTGACTTGCTTCTTAGAATTATTTGTGCTACTCCAGGTAATGAGTTTCAGAATATTTGTATATCATTACAAATTTACTGCCTGTTCCCATGCAAGGAGTTGGTAAAAGTGTTTCAAATGAGACAAGAGATTATTCTGATTTTATTTTCCTGATAAACTCTTACTGAATACCTCTGAAACATAACAAGAGTGCCCTCACTCACATATATTGTTGCTATTTTTAATATGTAAATGAGCTTAATTTGGCAATTTAGGGTCATAATATTTATTACCTGCTTACAAATTTCTGAAGTATTGACAGTGAAAACATCCAGACCTAATATTCCAAATAAAACACATTTGATTATCATAAAAGTCTCAGTAAATATCTGACGGCAGTAAAAGCTAAGGGGAAAATGAGCAGCCTTGTTGAACATCTCATAGTATTAAAAGCACCTGGAAAAGAATTTTCTGTCAAACACTCATTAATTGTCTGAGAAGCTCATTCAATCAATAATATCTGAATCAAACACTTACACAAAAGAAATGAACAGTGTTTTCAGATGTTTCCAGTGATTTTTCTGGAGGAAAAAAGTGTTCAGCAAATGCTACGGGAAAGTATAATGATGAGCAAAACCAGGGAACACGCAGCAAGCAGCAGCTAGAGTTTGGGTGGGGCAGCAGCACCCAGAATGCCTGTACAGTTATGTGCCTCCTAGCAAGGACGTGTTCTGAGAAATGTGTGATAGTGTCATTGCACGAACATCATAGAGTGTACTTACACAAACTTAGTGCGTCCTTCCACACACCTTGGCTATTGGCTGATATGTTGTTACTCTGTCATTGGAGAACTTAGCCTCCTAGTTAAAGAGGTCTGTTATGGTTCAGAAATTAGGTGTCCCCCAAAACTCAGGTGTGAGACAATCCAAGAAAGGTCAGAGGTGAAATGACTGGGTTATGAGAGCCTTAACCCAATCAGTGAATTAATCCCCTGAAAGGGATTAACTGAGTGATAACTGCAGGTGGGTATTGTGTGGCTGGAGGAGGTAGGTCATTGGGGTTGTGACTTTGGGGTATATATTTTGTATCTGATGAGTGGAGTCTCTCTTTCTGCTTCCTGACATGATGTCCTGAGCTGCCTGCCTCTGCTACACCCTTCCACCATGATGTCCTGCCTCACTTCAAGCCCCAGTAAATGGAGTCAGCCATCAATGGACTGAGACCTCTAAAACCGTGAGCGCCCAAATAAACATTTCCTCCTCTAATTGTTCTTATTGGGTCTTTTAGTCACAGCAGCAAAAAAAAAAAAAAGCTGACTAAAACAAGGTCAGAGACCACCACTTCCCTGAGGAAGCAGCATTTGAGTTGACGTAGCAGGGAAGAGTAAGAGTCAATAATGAGCCGGGCGCGGTGGCTCAAGCCTGTAATCCCAGCACTTAGGGAGGCTGAGACAGGAGAATCGCGAGTTCAAAGCCAGGCTCAGCAAGGGCAAGGCGCTAAGCAACTCAGTGAGACCCTGTCTCTACATAAAACACAAAATAGGGCTGGGGATGTGGCTCAGTGGTCGAGTGCCCCTGAGTTCAATCCCCGGTTCAAAAAAAAAAAGAGTCAATAATGAAACAGGAAGAAAAGTGTTCCAGGCCAGGGTCCTGTGGTAGATCAGAGCGTATGGGGAGCATAAAGAATCAAAGAAAGGCTACTACGACCAGAGCAGAGCTGAGGAGCCTAGAATGGCCTGTGCGTGTGACAAGGGAAACCCCAACCACGCTGGATCATATTCATCCATTCAACTACTTATTCATTAATCAAATATTTACTGACAATATTCTATGTGTGAGACACTGCTCCAGATACCAGGGGAATATTTTACCTGTATTCCAGAGTTTACATTCTAGATGGATAATCAATATCAGACGTTTCAAATTCAGAGTGATAACAACTATGAAGGGAATTAGGGGAGGCTGATGTGTTCACCATTTAGCAACCACCAGGGTGATGATCGCTTTAAACAAGAAACATCACCAGACACAAAAACTATGGATCATTATACCCTCTCAAAGCATCTCCACACAGGATAGTTAGGAATTCCAAGAGAGAAACAGTAACTGTACAATAGGGAAGTCTGGCAGACACTGCCTTACACACTGAAGTCTCTAGAGGACAGCTTTAACGCTTGCATTTTACTCAAACAGTTTAGAAAATATTGTGGGGGTGCGTATGTACAGATGTGTGTGTGTCTATATGCATTATGTATATACATATTAAGAGAGAAAAGGCCCTCTGAAGAGGTAAGAGTGAGGTTGAGATATAAAGGATAAGAAGAAACTCACAAGGAAGACCCCGTGAAAAAGCATTTGCACAACTAGTGCAAAGGCCCAGAGACCAGAAAGAAATCCCGTGTGGCTGAAGCTGAGCAAGCAGACAAAGAGGAAAGTGCGATGAGATTTGAGCAGAGAGGAATTTCGCCTTTTTTCCTCAGAATAACAGGAAGCACCAATGGCTTTAAGGAGGAGAATGGCAAGGTCTGATTGGCATATTAAAAGCTCACATGGGCTGCGGTAGGCAAAACAGAGCAGGGCCTGAGGGAGGCCAGTTAGAAGGCAGCAGATGTTCGGTGCGGATACCCCGCCTTGCACTGAGGGCATGGGGGCAACAGAGAGCCACGAATGGGTTCGGGATATAAAAATTCCAACAGGACTTGGTGGTGGCCTGGATGTGCTCTATGAGGTTCTCTCCTTCCAAGCTTTGGATCCATTAGCAGAACTAAGCCTAAGAGGTCAAGGTGAACGGTAAAATACTCCTACTCCACCCTTGTGCCTGGGTTGCTTCTACTCTTTCTTATTCCCACACTCCTTTCTGAGCAGTGGCTCAAAGCACAGCACCGGAGACTGCGTACATTCATTCATGCTGTGGAGGGGGGCTTTGGAGTGTGGAAATTGTCCTTAGATGTGAAACGGCTGGTCACCTGAGGCATAGGCCACAACTCTGAGGTTAGCACAATGTGCCTAACATCCCGGCACAAAGCAGGAAAGTGCCATGTGCTGGGGAGGGGTGGGGAGGGACCCGAGCCCATCCAAAGGCAGACTGCGCTCACCACAAATCCTCCCAGGAGAGCAGCTGTCTGTGCTCACTGGTAGATTGCCTGTCCCTTTCTCAGGAAAGCACAGCAGATGCTTTTTATATAATGTCCAATTACCCCAAGGAATGTCACCATTTTTATGATTAATCAGTTGCGAATACTCAGGGACATATGTGAGGTAAGTATCCAAGGACAACGAAAGACCCTGCAGGGAGGAGATAAATTGAATCCAACCCCTGAGCCAATAGTTAAAGAAACAAATCAACTGTATACATTACATAAGTATCTCTCATTGCAGATTATTGCCAAAATAAGAACAATTTTAACCTAAATTCACTGTGAAACAAACCTACAGGATTATGTAAATGACGGGGGAAATCTGTAAAGAATAGATATTCTCTTTTCTGAACCCAAATAATAAGGAGCTAGTGAGTCTTCAGTTGTGATTATCACTTATCACGATTATCACTGTGTAAAAATCACCCCCAATAAATAAAATTGTGTTTGCACTTAAAAGGATTCTTCCAGGAAGGAATCGAAGAAAGCAGGAATAGTCGATCTTGCTTTTGTAAGGCTGGGCTCAAATGTCAACCCCTTTGTGAAGCTTTCTCTGATCTTTGGAGCAGAATTAATAGGCTTCTCCCCTGAGCTCTTAGGGCACTCATCAGCAGGAATTATTTATCATGGTAAATCTCTTGGATGGTTGTCTTTGATTACAGTACCTCACCTGCCACTCAGCTTCCTCTTCATTCTGGAGCTTTAAAAGAGAGGCAAACACAGAAAGCACCAGCACTAGTAGGGCTTGTAGCTACTGGCACCCAGGCATCAGCTCACAGGGCCAGGCGTGCACGCCAGCGCTAACACTGCCAGTCCTCATAGTCACCTTGATGAAGTAGGACCACTGCGAGAAGGGAGTGGAGCAAGGTATGACCAAAGTCACACCACTAGTAACTGGAAGCAATCAGGATTGGAGGCCGTCTGACTGTGACACCTTCCAGATGGGTAGGATGGGAAGATGCCAGTCCAAGTGACAAAATACCTGGAGCCAAGTCTTTAGTTGTCCATTTATAAGCTGGGTAGCCCTAGGATATTCACCAAGTCACCCTGGTCTCTGGGATTTTCCTGCCAGATTTCATCCACTCTCCCTGGCAAAACAACAATGCTCCCTTCCTGGGCTTCCCACTACTGACCCACAGCCTAGGGCTGCCTGATTAGCATCCGAGTCCAATGCTTTGGATGAGACAAAATGTTTCTGGATGAATTTACTTGGGCATCGCTGATCTCCTAGTGTCTTTACTCGGGGCCTTGCAGTTTTTAAGCTCAAATAAGGCTCTGGGCTAAGAACTGAGACATCAAAGACTTCGCAAATGGTCCCTGTACTCCAAGAACGAAAATTCCAACAGTAGATTCAAACAGGAAGCCAAACCTCAAGATTACAACACAGAGCCCTATGATAAATGCTCTCCCATCATGCCATGTGCTCTCCCGTCATGTGTTGTCCCATCATGTCACAGCTGACAGATGATAAGAGAATGTCTTCCTGTCTTCTGCCACATTATCCTTTTTTTTTTTTAATACCTCTTTTACACTCATTTTGTATTCCAGAGACTGTGTCTCTTTATGTGTCAGTGGCTTGGGAACCACTTACAATATCAGACTGACCTTTATAAAATATAACTGAGCAATAAACATATTGTTCCTTGATGCTCAGTGAGATTACCATTTGAAATTCAAAATTTTTGTATAGTAAGTCAACTATCAAAATGATAAAAGGCATTTATTTGCTTCTTTCAACTACCACATTTGGATGTGAAGCCTCTGTGCCCTGAGTTTTCTTAGAAATGTATAATGATATGAAATTTAATGGCTTTAAAAAAAATCTAACATAGTATTGCCGGAGGAAAAACAAGTTTTCTCCCCTCTGCTGGGACATTAACTCTACTCAGAACCATGGAGTGAGCTTGTGGTTCACAGCAGGGTATGGAGAATGGCACCATCCCATGAGGTTTTTCCAAGGACACCACGCCCACCCTCACTGGGGAAGAGCATTCCTATCCTTGAGTTTGATGATATGATTATGGATTCTGCCCTCCTTTTCACCCCAAGTCTCCAGAGGCAATACAATAAATGTCACCTATTTAAACACAGATAAAAAGGGAAGACTTTTTGGAATCTGTGTCTCTCTCATTTTGGCATTATTATTTGTCAGGGTTAGCTAAGTTCTGCTGTAGGAACCAGCTTCCTTCCTCTTGGTTTCCTGTCGCTGTCTGATTACACAAAGTTTTAAAAAATAAATAAAAGGAGTAGAGGAGAGGCAAAAGGAAAGAGAGCTCTTTGAGGGTCCATTTTAGACCCCACATAAAGCACTTGCCATATGGGAATAGAGGCTTGCACTTTGGCTCCCCTGGTGATGAGAATGTGTGACCTCAGAAATGATCACTGAAGCTGGGCGTGGTGGCGCAAGCCTGTAATACCAACACTTTGGGAGGATGAGATGGGAGAATCGCGAGTTCAAAGCCAGCCTCAGCAATGGCGAAGCACTAAGCAACTCAGCGAGACCCTGTCTCTACATAAAACTCAGAATAGGGCTGGGGATGTGGCTCAGTGGTCAAGTACCCATGAGTTCAATTCCTAGTGCCAAAAAAAGAAATGATCACTGAAGACTGTGCCACTGACAAGGTCTCCTGAGCCACTCAATGGACAGCATCCATTGTCTGGACAGGTGGAAGCCTCCATCTTTGCTACTTTAAATGTCGGCCAGAAGAAACAGCGTTGCCTGTGTAACACATTCTGAGCACATTACTTGAAATATGGCAGCACTATGTTAAAGAGACTGGGGGAGGGGGGTTGTAGAGAGGTAAATTCCAAATTCCATTAAAGCACATTAAAGAAAATAAAATTAGTTTAGGAGAGCAAACATACATCAAGCCATTAAATAATTTAGAGAGCTCTTAGTATAGCATGGATCCGTAGGAACATGGGCACCCTGAAACTGCTTAAGTTGTACTCAGCTAAAATGTTTGGTAGAATTAAACCTGGAGGCTGATGCTAAAAAACTAGATTTTGATAGAAAGCACTCTCTCATTAAGGATGGTCAGGTCAAGTGTTTAACAAGGGCAAGCTCCTGGTCACTAATGCCAGATGTCTGAGCAATATTCACCTCCCCTTCATTCTTCCTAATAGAACCTTGATTTTGTCCAGGGAATAAAATGTCCACTAGAAAAAAAAAAAAAAAGCATTTCCCAGCCTTCCCTGAATCTAGAAGCAACCATCTGATACAGTCCTGGTTTTAATAAAGTACAAGCAGAAATCTGCTGGGAATTTCTGAGAAAGTCTAATTTCCTGATGGAAAATACTATCCCTTCTTCCTCACCATGTCCTCCTTCCCCTGTCTAGAAAGTAGACAGGAGCTGGAAATGGAGTAGCTGGTTTGCAAACTTCCAAGAGAAAGAACCACCACCTGCTGGTCATGGCAGAGAGACAGCAGCCCTGTCTAGTGCTGTGATGACCTGCTGTACCAGCCCCCAGCTGCTGACTTTCTAGGTGAGGGAAATGAACCCCTGCTTGGCTAAGCCACTGTGGCTGGGTTTCTGCTTCATACAGCTGGGAGGCAATTCTTAGCCAATACAAAGTGTTACACAAAGATTTTTTTTTCCCATTCTACAGGCTCTCTCTTCACGTTATTGACTGTTTTCTTTGCTATGAGAAAGCTTTTTAGTTTGATTCCATCCCATTTATTGATTCTTGACTTTACTTCTTGTACTATAGGAGGAAATTAGTTCTTAAGCTGACATGGTGAAGATTTGGGCCTACTTTTTCTGTTAGGTGCAGGGCCTCTGTTCTAGTGCCTAAGTCTTTGAACCACTTTGAGTTGATTTTTGTGCAGGGTAAGAGAGAGGAGTTTAATTTCATTTTGCTGCATATGGATTTCCAGATTACACAGCACTATTTGTTGAAGAGACTATCTTTTCTCTGATGTATTTTTTTGGCACCTCTGTCTAGTATGAGATAACCATATTTATGTAGGTTTGTCTCTGTGTCTTCTATGCTGTACCATTGGTCTATGCATCTATTTTGGTGCCAATACCATGCCATTTTTGTTATTATGGCTTTGTAGTATAGTTTAAGGTCTGGTATTGTGATGCTTCCTGCTTCATTTTTCTTGCTAAGGATTGCTTTGGCTGTTTTGAGTCTCTTATTTTCCAAATGAATTTTTTTTTTAGTTGTCAATGGACTTTATTTTGTTTATTAATATGCTGTGCTGAAAATCAAACCCAGTGCCTCACACGTGCAAGGCAAGCACTCTACCACGGAGCCATAACCCCAGCCCTCCAAATGAATTTCATGATTGCCTTTCCTATTTCTATGAAGAATGTCATTGAGATTTTAATAGGAATTACATTAAATCTATATAATGCTTTTGGTGGTATGGTCATTTTAACAATGTTACTCCTGCCTATCTAAGAGCATGGGGGATCTTTCCATCTTCTAAGGTCTTCTTCAATTTAAAACTTAACATCAAAAAACCCCCAAATAACCCAATTGATAAATGAGCAAAGGAACTGAACAGACACTTCATGGAAGAAATACAATCAATCAACAAATATATGGAAAAATGTTCAACATCTCTAGCAGTTAGAGAAATGCAAATCAAAACTACAGTGAGATTCCATCTCACTCTAGTCCAAATGGCAATCATCAAGAATATAAGCAACTCCCAGTACTTCGGGAAGCTGAGACAGGAGAATCGCAAGTTCAAAGCCAGCCTCAGCAATGGCGAGGTGCTAAGCAACTCAGTGAGACCCTGTCTCTACATAAAACACAAAATAGGGCTGGGGATGTGGCTCAGTGGTCGAGTGCCCCTGAGTTCAATCTCCAGTACCAAAATATATATATTATATAAGCAACAATAAATGTCGGTGAAGATGTAGGGGAAAAGGTCCACGTATACCTTGCTGGTAGAACTGCAAAATGGTACAACCACTCTGGAAAGCAGTATGGAGATTCCTCAGAAAACTTGGAATGGAACCACCATTTGACCCAGCTATCCCACTCCTTGGTCTATACCCAAGGGACTTAAAAACAGCATACTAAAGTGATGCAGCCACATCAATGTTTATAGCAGCTCAACTCACAATAGCTAAACTATGAAACCAATCTAGATGCCCTTCAACAGATGAATGGATAAAGAACTGTGTTATGTATACACAATGGAATATTACTCAGCCTTAAAGAAGAATGAAATTATGACATTTATCAGTAAGTGAATGGAGATGGAGAATATTATGCTAAGTGAAATAAGCCAATCCCAGAGAACAAAGGCCAAATGTTTTCACTGCTATGTGGAGGCTAATTCACAATAAGGGGGGGTGGGGATAGGTATTTTGGACTAGACAGAGGAGAGTGAAGGGAGGAGAGAGAGCATGAGGGTAGGAATGATAGAATGAATCAGACATTATTACCCTATGTGTGTATATGATTACATGACCTGTGTAACTCTCTATAATGTATAACTAGACGAATGAGAAGTTATATTCCATTTATGTATGATGTATCAAAGTGCACAGTGGAAAACTGTGCTCCACCTATGCCTTGCTCTCTCTCCCTCTCCTCCTCCCCTCCCCCTCGCTCCATATATGCCTTGCTCCCTCTCCTCCCCTTCCCTCTCCCTCTCCCCCACCACCTCCCCCTTCTCTCTCTCCTGGACCAAGGAAACAACATCCCTTTCTAGGACATACAAACATAAATTCTTAGCAAAAGATGAAACATAAGACCATCGTAACCTTGCATACTGGGCTGAAGAGTATCTACCAAAAATCTACATCCATATGAAATCTGTGGATGTGTCCTGGTTTAGAAATAGGGTCTGTGCAGAGCCCATCAAGTTGAGGTCAGAGCTGATTAGGGTGAGTGCTAAATGCAATGGTCAGCATTCTTCTAAGAAGAGGGAGATGTAGACATCCAAGGCCACAGAGGAGACAGACACACAGAGGAGAAGGCCATGTGACAATGGAGGCAGAAACTGGAATGACGTGACTGAAAGTCAAGAATTGCCAAGAATCGCTGACTACCACCCCAAATGAAAAGCCAAGTAAGGATTCTCCCCTGCTGCCCTCAAAGGGCACATGGCCCTGCCAACACCTTGATTTCAGACCTGCAGTGTTCCAAACAGTGAGGGAGAATAGATGTCTATTGTTTTGAGCCACCTGGTTTGTGGTACCTCCTTAAGGCAGCTATGAGAAACTAGCATATTTTGTTACATAGTTACAAAATCTGAATTATAATTTTTTCCCATTTCCAAGGAGGAGAATTAAGGGTCAACATGGAGGCCCGGCCATCTAGAGAACCTGCCTCAACCCACCCTGCTCCACATTTTAGATTCTTGAAAGGAATATATATTCTTCCTGTCATATTTCCTCAAGATCAAAGAGCATCTTGAAAACTCCGACATTAAAAAAAAAAAGGAAAGTCAACTTTAAATAGAAATGCCCTAAAGAACAGCATCACAGGAATCCTGGATTTGCCATTAATTATCTGCCTCGCCTGGGGTCAGTGCGTTCTCCCTTCTTGGCTTCATTTGTCTGATCTCCGTAACTACAAGGTTGGGCTGGCACATCTCTACAGCCCTTCCACTTTGACACTCTGGAATTCCAGTGGGAACATTACATGTGTGCCATCTGACGCCTGTTACTTAGAAACACAAGGACTGGCAGGAGTGGTTGGGATGAGAAGTCAGAGTGGCCAGTCCTGCTAAGGCTTAGGGCTCCTTTTGAGCTTTTCCAAGTTTACTCAGACAGATGCTCCTTCATTTAGAATGAGGCCACATCCTGCTGAAAGACTCACCAGAATTTTAAGACATCAAGTTGAAAATGCATCTAACACACCTAGACTCTCAAAACCACAGCATAGCCCAGCCTGCCTTAAACGTGCTCAGAGCACTTACATTAGCCTACAGTTGGGCAGAATCATCTAGCACAAGCCATATACATTACAGTGTTGACTAGCTCGTGCCATGTATTGAACTCAGCACACTGTAGAGCACTAGCTGTTTATTACTGGGAGCACATGGTTGGAGGAGGAGCTGTGCCACCCTTGCAGCTGCCCAGCATCTCAAGAGAGTATCCTGCCACATATCTCAAAGCTGGGAAAAGATCAAAATTCAAGGAAAATTTCTACCAACTGTGTATGGTTTTCACAGCAGCCTAAATAGGAAAAAAATCACAAGTCAAGCTATCACACAAGATGTTGAGGGACGCCGTACATAAGAACTTTTCTTCTTAGGGGAGTTCTTAGAACTGAACTACAAGAGGGGATGCAGGGCTGTATTTAGAGTTAGGTTTGCCCTGGCTTGTTGAAACTCCTAAAAGAATGGACTGATTTGTTAGAGAAGGCTGTAACTGAAAGCTGTAGCTCAGTTGCTAGCATGCGTGAGGCACTGGGTTCAATCCTCAGCACCACATATAAATAATAAATGAATAAAATAAAGATCCATCAACAACTAAAAAAATTTTTTTTAAATATTATCTCTCTCTAAAAAAAAAAGAAATTACTAGAGAAAAAAAATAGAATTCCTTGCCCACTCTTAGGAGAAATTTACACTGGTAAAAATAGGTAAATTATTCATATTACCTAAGATGACTTTATTTTATGAACATGTTTACTAAGGATTTCCTTTCAAATAAATTGCAATAGAAAAAGAAGTTGCTTAACCTGCTCTTCTCCAGTCTAAATAACACAAGGTCCTTTAGATTCTTTGCATTGCTTGAACTGGTGTCTATCACGTGACCACATAGGCTGCTTTTTCCTGAACACCTCCATTTCTCATCATACTTTATAAGTGTACTGGCCAGCAGGGTGTACAATTTTCTCAAAATTGATCAACACAATGGAAACTTAGGAAAGAATGTATCTTAGAGATCAGATGTCATTTTATCAGTATACTCCATGGACTACAGAAAATACAGTGATGTAATGAGAAATAAAAGAATTCTTGCTTTTCTCGAGGACACACAAGATACAATATCTGAGTAAGGTGTATCACAATATTGTAATTATCAGACATAAATAGTTTCAGTGCCTTAAATTCATACATTCCCTGTCAGAAATGGTGTGATGAAGCCAGAGACTATAAATTCTGTAACACTCAAACTTCTTGGACATTTGCAATATAATTTATGCCTAGCAAGGACATAAAAACCTTAAAATAAGATACTATCTCCTCAATTCTCTAAGCATATCAAAAGACTATTTACTACTATGTTTATAACAAAAGAGAAAAATGAATCCCAAAAATAACCTGTATTTTTTAAATCATATACCATAGATCTATTATTGTTACCTAGTAATAAGTTATAAAGTTTATTCATGTACCCAATTCATAGAGATTTATTGCCTATCATGGATCCACTTTTTCTCATTCAAAAAAATGAGATTAATAATATCATCTACCCTATAAGGTGATCATGATAATTAGACTTTAAATATACATAAATGTTTATCATTACCACAGCCTGACATGCAGGAAGTACTGAATAAATATGAGCTACTACGATTATTACTGAGCCAAGTGGAAAGATTTGGGATATGTTTTAGAGCACTGAGCCAACAGAATTTGCAGATGGATTGGATGAGAAAGTGAAGGAAAGACAGAAAACAAGGACAACTTTAACATTTTTGGCTTGAACAACTGGGAAGATGATATAAGGAATATGCAAAAGAAATAGGTTTGAGGAGAGAAATCAAGAGCTCTAATAGGGCCATGTTAGGTTTGGCCTGAGAAGCCAGTACTGCAAGACACCCACGAAGAAAATTCAAGGAAGCAGTTGATCCAGATGTCTGCAGCCTCGCATCTCAATACTAAAGTAAGGTCTTTAGTGACCAGCAGCATCAGCATGATCACACCAGGGAGCTAGCTGGACACACACTCACAGGCCTCGCCCCAGACCTATGGAATTGGAATCAACCTCTTAATAGGTTCCCCGGGTGACTTGTGTGTACATTAAAATTTGAGAAACATCGAGCTAGAGCTCTGAGGAGACAGAAACTTTGGACTCAACTGCATCTAAGTGGAGCCTAAAGCCAAGGCCTGGATGAGCTCACTGAAGGAGAGTGTGTAAGGGAAAGGAGGGCCCTGGCAAAACCTAGCTTCTCACACACCCAGAGGTCTGATGAGGAAGAGAAAGGGCACAAAGGAGGGACAGCCCGTGAGGCAAAGGGAAACCAGAGGGCTGGGGTAGTGGCTCAGTGGTAGAGCGCTTGCCTAGCACGCGTGAGGCACTGGGTTTGATCCTCAGCACCTCATATGAATAATAAATGAATAAAATAAAGATCCATCAACAACTAAAAAATAATTTAAAAAAAAAAAAAGGGAAAGCAGAAGCGCCAGGTGTTCACATGGCCACCTTCAAGAAGTGGTCAAACAAGTTGAATGGTGGAGGAAGAGAACAGGCTGTTCATTAGATCTGCCAACATGAACATCATCGTCAGCTGCAGTGCCCTTGATGGGAGCAGCTTCAGTGGCAGAGAGAGGACAGACGCCCAGTGCACACAGGGTACTTGTGGGGAGGTGGACAAGAAGAGAGGCAGGGAGCAAAGGCAACTCATTCAAGGAGTTTTGCCAAGAACCTAAGAGAGAAATGGGGCAGTAGCTGGAGATGGCTTGGTGGGGGACACGAGAGCATGCCTGACAGCTGAGGGGAAAGTTGCAACCCAGAGAGACAGATGGGAAGGAGAGGGAGAGCTGCTGATGCAGAAAAAAGAAAGGCCAGCTGCTGCAGTGGTGTTTTTGAGAAGGCAGAGGGAAAGGGACCTATGGGCCGGGAGGAAGATCAGCCCCCTCTAGACGCAGGCCTGCTTGGAAGAGCAGGCAGGGTGGGGGCTGTGCGGTGGGAGGATGGGGGAGCTTCCAGCTCATTGTTTCTGTTGCTCAATGAAGTTCGAGGGGAGTGGGAAGGGAAAGAGAGAAAAGAGGAGTAAATCAGTCATTTAGGGAAGTGGGAAAGTAATTGCCTCAGAATTGCCAGGTAGGCCAGGGTGCTTTATTGAGAATTTTGGCCATGCATATTTTATTTTTTATATTTATTTATTTTTGGTACCAGGGATTGAACTCAGGGGCACTCGACCACTGAGCCACATCCCCATCCCTGTTTTGTGTTTTATGTAGAGACAGGGTCTCACTGAGTTGCTTAGCGCCTCGCTGTTGCTGAGGCTGGCTTTGAACTCGCGATTCTCCTGTCTCAGCCTCCCAAAGTGCCACCACATGTGCCACCGCGCCCGGCTGGCCATACATATTTTAAAAACCCACACTCTCCCACAGTCATTTTCATTCCTTAAAATTAAAAAAAAAATATGTCCTTTACTAATGCACAGAGGCATGAATCATAAGAAAGTGCATCTTTCCCATCAATCTTCCTTATTCCTGTAAGTATTTCATTACGGTAAAGGTCACCATCAGCAGAGCAAGGCTAGACAAGGGAGTCAGAGCAGAACAAGATGACAACACAAAAGGACAGGAGCTTCTGTCCCCTGCAGGAGATTTATGGCTGAGGGGTGATGCAGGAATTAAAGATAGGAAAACACAAGAGGTCTCCGGGGAGGGAGCTTTCCTCCTGTTCTTACAATTCACAATAACTGCTAGGAGATCCCTCGGGGGACAACAACTTCGGTAAACAGCACCAGATACTATTAATTGCTTTTAATTGAGTTTTGAAGCATCCCCAAGCCAATAATGCCTCCTCGGTTACCTTCCTTCCTAATTAGAAATCAATCAAATTGAACAATCATATAACTCTTTACAACATTCCCTAATCCAGCTTGATTTATGATACCCAAATCAAGAAGCAAATCTTCTTCCCTTCAACAGATGAAGGGATAAAGAAAATGTGGTACATATACACAATGGAGTATTACTCAACCATTAAGAATGACTTTATGGCCTCAACAAATGTTTTCAGTGAACAGTGTGTACAGCTTCTGAAAATTTGTTTTTTTCTGTTATGTTTGATAACATGTATTAAAATGTAACTTTTGAGAAAAAAAAAAAAAAAGAATGACTTTATGACATTTGCCAGTAAACGGAATGGATCTGGAGACTATCATGCTAAGTGAAACAAGCCAATCCCAAAAAGCCAAAGTTCAGATGTTTTCACTGATATGTGGAAGCTATCCACAATAAGGGGGGAGAGGGAAAGAACAGATATTCAGTAGATTAGATAAAGGGGAATGAAGGGAAGGGAGGAAAAGGAAAGACAGTGGAATGAATACAAAATAATTTTACAAATACACCATAGTGAATCTTACTATCGTGTACACCCAAACGAATGGGGTTCTAACTAGACCAACATATTCCTTGCTTGTACAATTATATTAAAATGAATTCTACTCTCATGTATAACTAAAAAAAATTTAAAACATTAAAATATAGAAGCAGCAAAGCCTGGCTGTCCTCTGAGCACACACTGCCCTGCAGCACTCTCTCCTCGTCCCACACAGGGCGCCTGCCCGGGTGCAGTGTAAACCCCTCCTGTCCTTTAGCCATCTCCACCTAGGTCTACCTCTGCAAAACTCCCACTGCCCTGGAAGCGCACATCTTCTGACTGACATCCCATCATCCCTCCTGTGACTCTCCTCGACCCTTCTTCTGGTCACTCCTCTTGTTCTCTGATGTTACTCCTGGCTGCCCGTCTTCCTCTCCATTGTCACACTCACCCATTCCGATGACTTCTGTATCCACACAGTAATTCACCCTTACATCTCCTCTGTGCCAGCCATCTCTCCTTCAGGCCCAGCCTCAGCCACCTCCTCCCATGGTCACACCCTAGATCTTGTCATCACCAGTAAGATCCCCACCTCCAACATCTGAAGGTCAATACCCTTCTCCTTGACCATCCTCTTCCAGCCCACCTCTGGTATCCTCCCTCTAGCAATTATCCAACACCTCCAAGACCTCCTACTCACTTTTTCAATACCTTCCAAACTCTACGCTTCCCCTCTCTCCTTATTCAGCACAAATTAGTCCAGATGGATAAATTAGTCCCGTGCAAAGCACCTCTAACTCTTCCTCCCTGTCTCTCTCCACTGTTCTCACCTCACAGAGCCCTGCCCTTGATTAAACCCCTGACTTCATTCCTGGACAGTACCTGGGCAGCTGACCCTGCATTCACCTGCACTACACAGACTTCCTTTCGAATGATGTCTTACCATTAGGAGGCAATTGCCCTTCCCTGGCATCATTCAAAAGGACCGTTTCCCACCTGCCTGTCTCTCCTCAAATACCCACCACACCCCACCCTCAGCCAGTGAAGTTACCTCCAAAGGCACAATGAGAATGCCTGCAATCCACCAGCGCCCCTCCTCCTCCCTCTAACCCACCTGAGACAGCTCAGGCCACCTCGCTGTGGGACCTTCACTGGCCACTCTTCCCATGGCCGCCTCCTGTCACTCTCCCTGGGCTTCCAGATTTCCCTTCTGTGCAACAAGTGTCAACCCTCACACTGCTCATTCATGTGTTTGCATGGTTAGCTTCTGTCTCCTCTTCTGTTGCTAGCAGACCTCAAGCAATATTACATGTATATTTTATTGAACATTTTTCATTTATCCCTTTCCCCTCCCTGCAAAAACTAATTGTAGGCCTGCAATCTGAGCCACACCTGTTTTAAAAAGGTATTTACCAAAGATTAAAAAAACAAAACAAACAAAAAACACAGAACTTTGAGTAAGCAAATAAAACAAAATGGAATCAATATTACAGCTTGTGTTCCTCCCTCCTGCCTCCTCTCCCTAATGGAAGAGGCAGCCCCTCATAATGCAAACCACAAAACCCTTCAGGGGAAAATGGCTGGAAGCAGCCTTTGCAGGAGGCAAAGATCAGATCCCCCAGCTTCTGACTTCATCCCCTGAATGTCACTTTCCTCTTAGGTGACTCCCCCACATCCTCCCATAGAGTCCCACTAGGGCTCCATTATGCTTCTGCTCCCCCTTTGAGATTAAAGGAAACTCCAGCCCTGTTTGCCTGCAAATAGAAGAGCCTTGTTGACATTTAAAAGACAAGCAAACAACCAAAAAAAAGAGGTGCCATGGCATTTAAGCATATGAAAAGATGCTCAGCTCCATTGATCATTAGAGAAACACAAACTGAAACCATGCTGAGATACCACTCCCAGTCTACTACTAAAATTAAAAATTAAAAAGAAAAAAACTAAAAAAACCAAGGGTAGAGTAACTAAAGCTCTTCTGCACTGCTGGTAGGAATGCAAAATGGCATAGTCATTGTGAAAAGTTTGCCAGTTGCTTATAAAGTTAAGTACACGCCACACTCCACTGCTATCTCACTCCTGGCTATTTACCCAAAAGAGCTTAAATCTTACATTCACACAGAAACCTGTATGCCAATGTATACAATGGCTTTATTTATAATCACCCCAAAATGGGAACAACCCAAATGTCCTTTCCTGGATGAAGAGCTAAACCAACTGTAGTACATGCATCTAAAGGCGTGCTACTAGGGAATCAAAAGGAACTATTAATATTTGTAACAGCACAGATGAACCTCAAAAACATTACCCAACATGGAAAAAGTCTAATGCAAAAAGCTACACTGTATGACTCCATTTACATGGCATTCTGCAAAAGGCAGAACTACAGGCAAATCCAGGTGGGTGGCTGCCAGGGCCTGTGAGTCACTACAAAGGGACATGAAGAAACTTTTTCAATCTGGATTGTAACAGTGGTTACATGACTATTTCTGTTTGCAAAATTCACATAACTATAGATCTAAGGAAGATAAATTTTACCATAGGAATATTATATATCAATAAACTTGATTCTTTTTTTAAACTTTTTAATTGTTGATGGACCTTCATTTTACTTATTCACATGCAGTGCTGAGAATCGAACCCAGTACCTCACACATACTAGGCAAGTGCTCTATCACTGAGTCACAACCCCAGCCCAATAAGCTTGATTCTTAAAAAACGTAGGTAAATAAATTTAAAAGCAACCTTCTGTATAATACAGAGGGGAACACAGGAATAAATAATACCAGTAGCATAGCATCAGAACAAATCATCTTGTAAGAACCAGTATCTGATTCTACAGTAGCCTTGAAAGAACCCACAAAATGATGTGGTACTTTGCCTGGCAACCCAGGTTGGCTTCAAGGTGCCCTCCTCCTGCCTGCCATATGGGAGCCGGGCAGTCGTCCATCTCAGCCTGGCCTTGCGCAGAGCACAAAGGACCTCACTCCAAATCCACAGCCACCTGGGCCCTCTGATTGGCAGAATCAAAATGACTGGCATCTGAAATGCCAACTCCACCCTGCAGCCTTGTCTAAATGCCTCCCGACACCATCTTACAGGTACAGCAGCAAAAAAACATCACTAAGCCTGTGATGACTATTTCATGGGAATTACAATGTGGGAATAGAAACCCTCCCTCTCAAAATCAGATTCACTTTAAAAGAATTTTTTTTGCAGGTGAAAGGTCATAGAGGACCTGAGAAGCACTAAGATAGTTACAGATGGGTGCATGGACACGCTCTATAAACAGAAACCCCACTTTCATGAACCTGTTCATTTCCCAGTAAGCTTGCTCTTTCAGAGGATGCTTCCACATATCCTTAACATCCTGAGGATCCCAATTCACAGTAGAAACTGAAGCTCTAGATCTGTTTTACAACATTGTCGACTTAATTAGGTATTGCTTATTGAGTGCCCCAGTTGCAGAATCTAGGATTTTTATCTCATTATACATCAGCTTAATAGATTCATCCTTTGACAATATTCTCTAGTAGTTTTCATTTTGTTTGAAGTTGACTAATGTTTAACATCGTGGCTCAAGATGAAAATCTCCCATTTTAATAAAACAGTAATAGTACAAAACAGTAGATATTTTAAATTATGGAAAAATAAGAAAATCTACAAATTTTGTTTGTTTGTTTTTGGTACCAAGGATTGAATTTAGGAGTATTTGACCACTGAGCCACATCCCCAGCCCTTTTTTGTGTTTTATGTAGAGACAGGGTCTCACTGAGTTGCTTAGCGCCTCGCCATTGCTGAGGCTGGCTTTGAACTTGAGATTCTCCTGTCTCAGCCTAAAAATCTACAAAATTAAAGAACGTGCTCTGATAAACCCCAAACACTCATCACTTAGTATCTTCGTGGTAGGCTACAGTTTGCCCAGGAGATCCAGGCTATGCCTCCTGCTCCAATGTAATTATGAACAGCACCCTATGAAGTGTGCCATTTAGGTAGATTTTACTCAGTTCTACAATTATCAACCGTAGGATGGTCTATCTCAACCCCACTTATCCCTCCATACAAAAGATCATTTTGAGACAAATCTTAGACATTATATCATTTCATAATATGACATATAATTATATTTTAAGAGATTTTAATTCTTTGATGTCCTTACACTTGATATGCCTTTAGTTTGAAGCTAAACATAATAAATACAAGCTTCAAAACTAACAAGCTAAAGCTTCTCTGTGGGAGAAGGGATTTGAGATGGCGCAGGAACTGTTTTATGCTAAAACCTATTTGATTTCTAAACTAGAGCACCTGCATTGCCTTGAAAGTTAAAAATTTGGGCATAGGAAAAAAATAACAGTATGCTTTATAAAACAGCCTAGAACATTAAGAGTAAAGCTCTATAGCAGGATTCTAAAAATTGTTTTGTCCTGATGGTCATAGCTAAAGCTGAAAAATGAGACAACCAGAGACAGAAACATGGAGATGACAATTTTCTTGTAAACTGGAATTCCATATGTAACAGAAAGCTCAGTCCCTGTCCCCAATGCCAATCAATGCCAATTTAATAATGAGGACACAGTTTTTGAGAAAAAGGAAAAAGAAGGCTTATTGCTTTGCTAGCAAAGGAGAAACACAGGGGACTCTTGTCCCAAAGGCTGTGACTCTCTCAATCCTGAGGGACAGGGTGTTTTTAAAGGGTTACATTCCAGGTGTGCTCTGGTAGGGGGTCCCAGGGCGCCCCGTGGTGTGTTAGGATTCACTTGTTAATTTGGGAGATATTAGCTCAGCGGGCATCTCTTTCCTATAGTGCTTGTGTTCAAGGGCAGTTAACTAGGGGAAGAAAAGATAACACTTGTCTCCCTAATCTTGTTAGGGAGGGGGAGAGGGGAGAAGAAAAAACATTTAAAAAAAAAAACCTTAGAGCAATGAGGGCTATGTTCCAAAGGGACCACTGTTACACATATTTACTGGACAAAGTGTCTTTGATATTCACAAATCCTTCCTTCTCATCCAGGTGAAAAAGCCAGCATCCCCTCTCTTGTGAGGATCCACTCTGCTAGCTCACTTATTTTCTGTTAGTTTCTTACTTTTTGGGTCTAAATCAAGTATTGGCAACCCTGACAAAGGATCTCCCATAGCACTGATAAAACATAAACTCCCTGGGGCTGGGGTCGTGGCTCAGTGGTAGAGCATCTGCCTAGCATGTGTGAGGCACTGAGTTCAATTCTCAGCACCACATATAAATAAATAAATAAAATAAAGATCCATCAACAACTAATAAAAATATTAAAAAAAAAAAACATAAACTCCCACTGCCCCTGCCTTCCTAAAAGTATTAAACTTCTTTTTAACCTCATTTTTATTCTAATTCCTTTTAGACTATTAATCAGATCCTTCTAATTTGCCACTTCTACTTTTCAGAAGTTTCTGATGAGAAACAACTATGCTTGTCAGAACTATATGTAAACTAAAGTCAACGATCTTGAGTCAGTAGAAGGATTTTTTAGTGTTTCTGGACTATTCTAGATGGGAGAAGATACTGGGACTGAATTAACAGGTACTACAGCTATGTGAAGGCATTTTTATAGCAAAGACAACCCAGGGCTTGAATTTAAATTAGGTATGACTTGACTGAAAATGAACGCCCCTAGCTTTTAAATTCAAGATGGCAAGCCTATCCCACATACCCCTATGCTTCTCTCTCTGCTTGGACTCCCTTACATTGATGATAAGGGAATAAAAACAAACTCATAATGGCAAAACAAAAAGCAGATAGAGCACTGGTGATTACTGTCTGAACGAGAAAGAAACCACAGTCTAGATTTTGGGCAGAGGCGGCTGAAGCAAGAAGAGCCTGTCTGTGTGGCAGAGCCTGGACTCGAGATGAGATGCTCAGTATTACGGAAAGCAGGAATCAAAAACCAGAGGCTGAACACAAATTACAGGTCTCTACAGAGCCACAGACTCCGCCCAACCTCCAACCTGCACACAAAGCAGCCCACGGCCCAGCACTGAGCTGTCGTTTACCTCTTTATCTCAAAATAGCCTGAATATACTGCTGTTTCTCAATTCACCAACTTCAATCACAGGATGGGTCTTAGGGCAACCACACACGCAATGCAGGGAGAGCCAGGATAACTGCAATGGTGTGGTGCCCCTACAAAAGAGAGCCTTTCTCAGGAGCTGCCTAGGGGACCCCAGAAAACACAATCCATTTGAACTTCACCCTTTGAACACTTTCCACTTGGTGGCCCAAGGGTTATTAGAGCTCCTGAGAAGGACATGCAATCCTGCCACTTATTGCACAGTGGACAATATCAACCCAGTCAGGTGACACTTCAAGAGTTTGCAGCTTCTACAAATTCCTTATGGACAAATCATAGTGACCAATTATGAGCGCAGAACAGAATGAATATTTTATCCCCTTTGATAATGCAAAAGTAAATGTAGAGCTAGAGGGAAGGAGGAAGAAGAGGTGGGAAGAGCCTTGTCTTACAGAGGTGAGGCTGGTCACAAGGTCAACAGAGGATGGAGAAATTCAGTTTTAATAAATCTATTGTCTGGAGTGGCAGGGATGACCAGGAGAAGGGCAGTGAGGGGGTGCAGGCGTGTTGCAAATAAGCGACATCCTTGACTTTCATGGCAGAGTCACTAGGCGATGACAGACTCAGAAACAGCAATATATGCATACAATTTTCAAATGAGAGGCAACTATAGCAAAATTAAAAACACAACTAAAGTGGTTTGCCTGGGAGAAGGGATTTGGCGTGGGGCAGGAATTGTTTTATGATAGAACCTATTTGATTTGTTAACTAGCGTGCATGCATTGCCTTGAAAATTAAAAATTTGGGCATAGGAAAAAAGAAAAATAACAGTCTATTTTATAAAATAAGAGAAAGAAAGTCTCACGCAGCACAAGCATGGGATGGTAAAGCTGGAGTCTGCATAACTATGGTAACAGATGTAGCTAATTTAGGACAGAAATGAGGGTGTTGGAAAGAGCTAAGAGTACGTGGTGTTAAGAGGCAAGGAGAATAAATTCTAAATAAAGGGATGCTGTGATAATCAGTATGGATGCTCTGCCATCTGACACAGTAAAGAGGAAAGAACTGAGCCCGCCCTCACTCTTCCTGTGTCTTTTCACTGTAGATTTTTTTTTTTTTTAAGTAAGATCCTGATGGGGACTCCATTGCCAAATAAAGCAAGCAAACATGAAATTCATAGCCAATAAAATGACACAGGTAAAAAATCATGTCCATTGTAAAAAAAAAAAAAATCTGTCTTCCTAAAGTCTCCATGCAATTCAAAGTTTAATAGCTTCATTTGTTCAAGAAAAGTAATTTATCAATGACATTCAAATGCACTTGTATGGATTTTCCCTTCAAGAAAATGATTCACAACTGAGCACAAGTACTCAACTACTTTCAAAATGCCACAGAAATTTACCAAAGGAATGTAAAAATAGGAGCAAATCTGCATAGCTTCTGGGTACCAGGAAGCTGCCACCCCTGTGGCAGGAACTGTGGAGGATCCACATCTTTGCACTGTGGTTTCTCCCATCCCGGAACACGGCATTCTATTTCTCAAGTAAATATTGTTAGTTCATGTTTTCTGTAAAAAATTGCCCAATTCATCCAGAACTTCACATGTTAGGATGCAATAATGTGGTGTTCACACAATTTTATCTCTTTTATCCCCTTTGTTCCATATGTTGTTTCCAGATTTATGGAATTGTTTTTCTCTAGTCTTGCTAAAGTTCGTCTATTTTACTGGCTTTCTCAGAGAACTTACTAGACAAAAGAGAGGAGACCACATGAGAAGGAGGAATGGGCTGTGGATGGTGAAGGAACTGAGGCAGGGACGGGCTAGAGTGGTTCTACCTTCCCAGGGAGTGGAGTGTGGAGGAGGAAGAGGGAAGGCAGTTGGGGCTACATCCTGAGGGTAGAGGAATGGCGAGCTCAGCTGTGGATGGAGGGAGGTCAGCCTAGAAGCATGGAGGAGAGGGAGGGTAACCCAAGAAATCCAGGCTGCAGCCAAGAGCTGCGTGGTTGGTGAATAAAGGGAGACTCAAGCACACTAACCCAGGCAGAATGGAGGGGCAGCCTTGTTGACATGGAAACCAAAGTCCAGCCGGGTCTCACAGAAGCTACTAGAACTGGAATCAATTCAAGGAGCTATGCAGATTCCTTTCTAAATCAGCCATCAAGTGGAGAGGAGGAAAGACCCATGATTTCTCTGATGTCTTTTTTGGGGGTAGGTGTGGAGGGTTGCTTGGATTTGAACCCAGAGCCTCAGTATGCTGGGCAAGTGCTCTACCACTGAGCTACATCCTTATTGCTTTTCATTTTTGAGACGGAGTCTCACTAATTTGCCCAGGCTGGACTTGGAATTCTCCTGCCTCATCTTCCCAAGTGGCTGGGATTATAGGCATGCACTATGCCCAGCTCTTTTGGGGGCTGACTTCTTATCCCTACTCCTCTCCTCTTTAGGTGTCTTAATGTGACCACCAACACTGAGATTCTAAGTCCTCACAGGCCCATGCCAGGTCCAAATAAGAAGATGGGGTAAAGGGTGTCACATAACTCTTAGAGTTGTCAGAGAGAAACCAGAGGGATTTGCTACCTGGCCTGGTAAAATTTTCCCAGTCCCTTCAAGGCTGGGCAAGAGACGACCATTCTAAATAGCAAATGGAACATTGAAAGTTGCTTTGGGAACCACCTCCTGAGCACCCTGGCCTCTAGGTCTTGCTCTGGGGAAGCCCTGTGTCAGATCAAATATGTTTAGGGTGGCCGGGCTCGGTGGCGCAAGCCTGTAATCCCAGCACTTAGGGAGGCTGAGACAGGAGAATCACGAGTTCAAAGCCACCCTCAGCAATGGCGAGGCGCTAAGCAACTCAGCGAGACCCTGTCTCTACATAAAACACACAATAGGGCTGGGGATGTGGCTCAGTGGTCGAGTATCCCTGAGTTTAATCCCTGGTACCAAAAAAAAAAAAAAAAAAAGAAATATATATATATATATATACGTTTAGGGTATTTACTGCTGGGCCAAACAGTATTTATTATGTACATATGTATATTTTTAGCTGCTTCTATGAGGTGATTAGAATTGGCCTTGTCTGAAGTTGAATATGTCATAGTTCCATGTTCCTGGGAGTTCTCTCAGCATGTTAACACTGGGGACCCACCACTCACGATGAAAGTGCAGATGGAGTTTTGGAGCTCCCACTCTCACCCCACCAATCATACAACAGCCCATCCAGCCCTGTAGCATTGAGCCTGAGGATTACTCTAGAACACATCTGCCTCTTCTCAGGAGGGACCCTTGTGGAACCATGGGCTAACTAATGTTGGTTAGCATTATCTATACCATGTCTTCTGTAGAATCCTAAAAGAATTTGGGCTCATGGTTTTTACTCTCTCTACTCTCTAAAACTAAAATAGATCTGGTTTTGTTTTTTCTCTTATCAGAGAGAGGAAAGGGAGCCAGGCATGGTGGTGCATGCCTGTAACCCTGGCAGCTCTGGAGGCTGAGGCAGGAGGATCAGAAGTTCAAAGCCAGCCTCAGCAACTTAGCAAGGCCCTAAGCAACTCAGCGAGACCCTGTCTCTAAATAAAATTAAAAAATGGCTGAGGACATTGCTCTGTGGTTAAGTGCCCCCTGGGCTCAATCCCTGGTACTGGTTTAAAAAAATGAGAGAGAGAGAAGGCGGGGAGGTAAATGCCTCGGCCCTTGCTATCATCTTGAAACCATCTCCATCCATGTGCTTATGACCTTGTACCTCCAGCCCAGATCTTCCTCCAAGGCTCTGTTCAGACCTACACACTGGCCTCTCCACTAGCCATTCCCACCTCAGACACATCTTACCTAAAACTGACCACTGTCTTCCACACAGCCATGCTGGTTACCCAACAATCAGACAAAGCAAGTTTAAAACCACCAGCAAAGCAGGGACCCCAATCACTCTTGGCATAAACCATATATTTTGAAGCATCAAAACAATCATGGAGCTATTATAGTCATAATATTGAGCAAGACAAATGACACAACAGTAATCTTATAAGAGAACCGAGTCTGACCTATTTTGTTTGGAAATGCAAATTTAGACTATAAAGCTATAAATAAACTCAAGTTAAATAAATACCATAGAAAGATGAGCCATTAACTCCAAGAGAAAGGTGTGTCCAGAGGGTGCACAGGGCTCTGGGAGTTGGCAATGTACTCTCTCTTAACTTGCTTGGTGGTTACCCAGGCATTTGCTTTACAATGCTTCGTTAAGCAGTACCTTTTTTACATGCATGTCTCTATATGTGCATTATGTTTTATACTTTATAAATTTTTAATAAAGTAGTCAATGGAAGGGGCAAAAAATCTAAAACTTCTCTAGACTTTCTTACACTTATTTTACTGATGTTGACAATGAGTTTATCTTCCATGATGCAGGACACTGGAAGATAAAGAACAGTATGTAGAGTTTTCAGGTGAAAAGATTCTGAGGAATAATTATGTGCCCTATGAAGGAGAACATACAGAAGCTCTTAGGCAGGAAACAGCAAAAGAACAAATTACAATTTCTCTCTTTTTTTTTAAATTTTCTTTTTTTGTAGTTGTAGATGGACAGAATGCCTTTATTTATTTCTGTGGTGCTAAGGATTGAACCCAGTGCCGCACACATGCTAGGCAAGCACTCTACCACTGAGCTATAGCCTCAGCTCACAAATTACATTTTCTGAGGAAAAAAAAATCCAACTAATCAAGAAACAAGTAAAAATAAAGATTGTATATAAGAAAAAGATTGCACATGGTCGCTTACATGACTCAGTCTAAATCACAGTTAATATGGCTATCAAACAAATGTCAAAATAATTCTGGAGAATAAAAGCATGCATTGTCTTTCTTTAAAAAAAAAAAAAGATAACCTGTTACTTTTTTTTTCTTTTTTTTATCGGGGATTGAACTCAGGGATACTCGACCACTAAGCCACATCCCCAGCCCTATTTTGTGTTTTATGTAGAGACAGGGTCTCACTGAGTTGCTTAGCGCCTCACCGTTGCTGAGGCTGGTTTTGAACTTGCAATTCTCCTGTCTCAGCCCCCCAAAGCGCTGGAATTATAGGCATGCGCCACCGTGCCCAGCTGATAACCTGGTTCTTAACTAAAGATATTTTTAAGGTAAGAAGTGGGAATGGGAGAAACAGGTAAGAAATTAAAGTATATCCATTCTCTCACTTTTGGGGAGAATAAATAGACACAATTGTCCTTTTTTAATGTCAATAAAGACTATTTGAAAAAACTTCCCTATTATCTCAAGAACAAGGAAATCTTAGACTATATTTGAGTTTTTTTTTTTTTTTTAAAGGATGGTGAAGAAATAGCCTGGAATTATCTTTCAAAACATAAAAGTTTAGAAGATCAAATATATCATGTGTAATCAATGTGAACTTGTTCAAAAACAATCAGGGGCTGGAGTTGTAGCTCAGTGGTAGAGCATGTACCTAGCATGCACAAGGCTCTGTGTTCCATCCCAAGCATCATACACATACACCCCCTACCCACCCAAAATAAAAAAGACAAAAATCAAAATGACATGGAAGAAATTTAATTTTTAAAGAAATGAGCATTGGGCTGGGGTGGTAGCTCAGTGGTAGCTCAGTGGTAGAGTGCTTGCCTAGCATGAGTTGGGCACTGGGTTCGATTCTCAGCACCGCATATAAATAAATGAATAGGATAAAGGTACTGTGCTCATCTACAACTAAAAAAAATTTTTTTTTAAATGAGCATCATGGGCTGGGTTGTGGCTCAGTGGCAGAGTGCTTGCCTAGCATGCATGAGGCCCTGGGTTCAATCCTTGGCACCACTTAAATATAAATAAATAAAATAAAAGTGTATTTTTTAAAAAATGAGCATCATGCCAGGGAAATGAAAATTTTAAAAAGAAAGCAGGATCTCAGTTTACTCATCAGTAAAAATTTGAACAAAACAAAACATACAATGAAACAGAGAGATTTCAAATAAAGCTTTATTCCATAATGTAACTTCAAGGGTCACAAGTGATGGCGTCAAATCGGATGACCAACCAACACTGTTTGCCTGGCACTGTCCTGGTCTAAGAACTGAAATTTGTCATCCAGGAAACCTACCAGGCCTGGACAATCAGGACCCTAAGTGATCAAGCATCAAATACAACTGTGTGTGTGTGTGTGTGTGTGTGTGTGTGTGTGTGTGTGTGTGTGTGTGTCCCAAGATTGTCTAGTCAGCCCTCTGTATCTGTGGGCCCCACAACAAGATTCAATCAACCTGACTGAAAATATTTGGTGAAGAAAATTGCATCTCTATCATATGATCCAACTATCCCACCTCTAGGTATATGTATCCAACAGAAATAATATCCATATATTGAAGAGACACCTGCATGACTATGTTTGTTGTTACACGGTTCACAACAGCTAAGATATGAAATCAGCCAAGGTGCCCACTTACAGATGAATGGATAAAGAAAATGTGGTATATATACACAGTGAAATATTGTGTATATATATATAATATGCTATATTGTATATATACAATGGAGTAGTATTCAGCCATAGAAAGAATTATCATATCACTTGCAGCAGAATGGGTGGAACTGGAGGAAATTACATTAAGTGAAATAAGTTGGACATACAAATACAAATACCACATGGTCAACTGTAGATATTAAGAAAAAAGTTAATGGGAATGTATAGTAGTTTTTAGAGGTTGAGAAGGGTGGGGAAGAGGGGGGATTGAGGAATGTTGGATAATGGATGCCCAAATAGAGTTAGATGGAATAAGTCTTAGTTCCACAGCAGTGTGTGTGACAGGGGTTGGGGGGGGGGCATAGTTCACTATAATTTAAAGGCATTTGAAGGCTCCAACAACACAGTATAAGGGGATAGAAATGGTAATTACCCTGATTTGATTAGTGCATATCATATACATATATTGAAATATCACACTAGACCCCATATAGAAGTACAATGTTAATCAAAAAAAGTTTTAATGTTTGAGATTTAAATGTTAACTAGCCTGATTTGATCATTAAATACCATATACATGTATTGAATTTATTACCCTGTACCCTATAAATTGTATAGTTAAAATATTTTAAATAAGATAATCAATTTGTTTTAATTGATGTGATTCAACTTTGCACACCACAGAGAATAGAATTTCTTTTCACTTCATTCAATAACATTGGCAAAATTTTCATTTGTAATCTATCTCAGAAGAGAGGCCAGTCTGAATCTTTGCTAAGAAGCTTTGCCATTCCACGAGTTTGAAGGACTTAGTGGTGGTAGGGACTGAAGACAGAAATAGTTTTTGGTGGTACCGTCTTAAAAATCTTTCAGGCTAATATTTTGGTAGCCAAGGTTTATCAAGTCCAACACTAGGGCTGCAATCTCTTTACTAGAGATGCAAAATTATACTTCAAGATTCCCTGTTATGCCCTGTTATGTATATAGTTGAAAACGCTTAAACTAGATGAAGATCCCCTTTGAAAGAAAAAAGTTCCTCATGGACTCCAGGGATTTTTAAAACCAGGTACAGGGTTGCATACCTGTACTCCAAACAACTCAGGAAACTGAAGCAGGAGAATCACAAGTTCGAGGCCAGCCTGGGTAACTTAGTGAAACCCTGGCTCAAAATAAAATCTTCAATAAGCGTTAGGGATGTACCTCAGCAGTAGAACACTTGCCTAGCATGCCAGAAGCCTTGGGTTCAATTAAATGTGGGTAGGGAAGAATGAAGGAATTTTGGATTGTGCAGAGGGGAGTGAGGGGAGTGATGGGGTGGTAGGGATGAGAAAGACTGTAGAATGAAACAGATATTATTATCCTATGTACATGTATGATTACACTACTGGTGTGACTCAGCACCACATCCAGCCAGAGGAATGAGAAGTTGTGCTCCATTTGTGTACAATGTGTCAAAATGCATTCTACTGTCATGTATAACTAATTAGAACAAATTAAAAAATAAAATTATATACAACAAAGAAATAAAAAATTAAAAATGTGTATATTCACAAAGACCAGTTCAAAGACGTATGCTTTATAAATTTTTGACTAAAACATAAAAATAAATGCATCTATCAAACATTAAAGTGTCAAACCAATAAGAACTGATTTACTATAATAGATAATATCATCTTGCTGAAACTAAAACACCATTTGGGGTTTCATAGTATAAAGGTATAGCCTCAAGTCTGGTTGCTACATATCATTATTTTTTAAATTTTGACTTCAATAATAGTAATGCCAGTGACGCCTCAAGCATGGTGTGCCAAACAACACTAACAACCTCAAAAGATAACAATTTAAAATTCTGCTATCAAACCATCCGGAAATGCCTACATAAATGAGAGCTTTCATTTCATACTAATAAAAAACGTCAATGCTCCAACTGTCTCACATGTAATAACTTATCAATCCTCATAAAAGTATCATGAAATCAATATCAAATGTTTATCCCCATGTTATCACAAGAGGAAACCGAAGAACAGAGGAGTCCAGTAACTTGCTAAAACTCTCACAGCTGACAAAGCAGAACACCACAGATTTGAAATCAGGCAAGCTGGCTCCACCTCACCATTACATCAAACTGCCTTGGATGTAAGGTACTCATTGGGAAGTTACTGAATCTACGTTAAATGGAGACTGTTAAAGCCAACGACAGCAACTTTCTTATTGCATTTTTACTACAACACCTGCAGCTCATAAATTGCTGCAACTTGGTCCACAGGAAGGTGGAACTGGCATGAGATCTTCATTCCTTGCCAATACAGCAGTGGTCACCAGGAGCTGCTCTTTTGAACTTGCCAAGCCCATACCCTGTGCAGACTAACCCCTCTCCAATATTCAAACTCCCCTGTCTTCCTTGGAGCTGTGACTCAACCCATCAAGCCTGCCCCTTGCTCAAATGGAATGACATAGAGGCTAACACAGGGCCCAGCATCTGATTGGGTTTGCCATTAACATGCTCCAGAACACAATTTTATTATTATTTGAGATTATCATTGGAATATAGTTATCAATTTTAAAGAATATACAGATTCTTCAAAATACATGTATTCTTAGAACACCAGGGCTCTGAGAGACCTGTTGTGTGATATTTTTAGCTCAGACTGAGGGACATGGCCAAAAAACAAGTGTTTTGAGCTGGGTGTGGTAGCACACACCTGTAATCCCAGGGGTTTAGGAGGCTGAGGCAGGAAAATTGGAAGTTTAAAGCCAGACTCAGTAACTAAAGGAAGCCATCAGCAACTTAGTGAGACCCTATCTCAAAATATCAAAAGGGGTGGGGTGTGGCTCAGTAAGAATGCTTGCTAGCATGCCCACGGCCCTCAATTTGATCCTTACTACTGAGGGGTGAAAAAATAAAGTGTGTGAGACTCTCCCGTGTCTGATAAGGAGATGACTGAAGACATCATCCCAAACACATCAGTATTTGGGGGAAATTTTCCTTTCTGATCTTAGAATCAAGAATTGTGCATGTCTTAAGAAGTTTTTGTGTTTTTCTATTCTGGACATGTGATGTTTTGTGTTTTTCCTGCACAGCTCTTAGCTGTAATTACATATTCATTTGTGAGATTTATTGCTGAATATTCATTTCTTGCCTTTGTCTTTAAGTGCCATAAAGGCAAAGACCATTATCTATCTGTGTCATCCCTTTTTCCCTAGTGCTTCTCACAGAACCTGGCACTTCGTAAGCTCTCACTGAATGTTGAGTAAATGAGTTAACAAATAAATAAAACATATGTGCCATGGGCTGGTCAATTATCTTTTTGCATGAGCTGCTAACAAGGTTTAGAGCAGGATTGGTTTCCTGCTCTAGCCAGTGTCTATACCCTGAGTTTTTTTTTCCCCCTTCTAAATTAGGCAGCCTTATTATATTTTATGAATCCCTGTGAACTGTCTTAAACCCTTGTGAAACAAGGTAGGGAATAACTATATTTTCCAAAGTCTTTTTTATATATATTTAAAACCTCAACACTAAACCCTCTGCCAACAAAGACATTTCATCAGTAAACCTTAAGAAAAGCTGAGGTTTGCTAACTCCAGTGCTGTACTAGTATTCAAAGCAAATTCCAATCCTAGCCCAGAACCCACAGGTGTTATTTTGGTTCAGATACACTTGTGTACTGTAGATGGAACAAGCACATTTCTAATAGGGCTAGGCAATTCAGTCGACAAGAAAGAAGAACATAGGGCTGACTACAAAATTTTTATGGATTTGAGGTCAAAGAATGATTTATCTTTAGTGGGTTCTCAAAGTGTATGGATGCCACATTCACATGAAAAAGTTTGCTTTTACTTGTTCCCTATGTGAGGGAAGAAAGGGACCTGACAAGGCCATGGTTCATAGGCATTGAGAAAAATCTGTTCATTCTACAGAAGGAAGGTAGAAAACATCAGTAAAAATATTAAATGATCTAGTCTAATCCCTTTTTAAAATCTCAGACATATTATATGTAAATGGGAGGTGTTACTTGCAAGCCTAAAATTTCATAGTTATCTGGTTTTGTTCATTTAAAGTCCCTTCACTTCAAATGCTGACTATCTATTTCGTCCTTAAAATGAAACAATTTTTAAATTCCATTAATGCAAACACCCCTCACTGAACAAGCTGAGCATCCCAAGAATCCCAACTGTGAAAAGAGCTAAGCCGGGTGTACCCTCTCCAGTTCCTTTGCTCCAAACCAACCCCTCCCTACGGGTTAGTCAGAACCGTCTTCATGGGAAACTGAGATTTGATTTCTATTATTTATAAGGCTCATTTGAGTCAGATGAATTTTAGATGACAAACTGCCAGAGGAGGGAAGAGTGGGCGTAAAGAAACAGATGGGGAATAATGGTGTGTCACAGATTAATGACAATTTTTAAAGAATTTGATAGGGTGTGGGCTGGGCCTTGCTTTATATTTTTTTATTCATTTATTTTTTGGTGGAGGACGGAGATTAGGGATGAGAAGAGGAAAGGAAAGGAAAGGCAAGACAATAGACCAGACTCCAGCGCCTGATCAGCATCCTAAAGCAGTGAGCCCCTCCCGCCCTTCCCCCCAGTACCAGGTAGGCTGGGGTCGCATTTCAAAGCAATCCTACCAGGACTCCCTCCTGCCAGCTGGACCTAGGGTGGCCTCCTCCCAAGTTGCCGGAGGAGAGGAGGCACTGAAGAGAGGAAAGAGAAGATGGAAGCCCAAAATGAACCTCCTTAGGGACAGCGGCCTTTTTTCCCAACCAAGTGATAGAGTCACACAAAAATCCAAACCCACAGGGCCCGCTCACGTGCCAATTGCCCCAATCCAAAGGGGGACAGCTGCAGGCACCGCACCTGCTCAGTGCGCCCCTGCTGTGGAGCACCAGGCCCTGGGGAGCGCAGGAGCCCGCACTGCTCCCCAGGAGGGCGGCGGCCGGCTGAGCGGGAAGGGAAGGGAGGGGGCGGGAAGGGAGTGGAAAGGAGGGGCGGCCCACCAGGCAAGGCGGACCCAGACAGAAAAAAAGCCTCACGGGTCAGGCCAGGCTTTATGCTCCATACGAGGGTCCCACCATCCACTTGTGGGGACCAGTGCTTGCAACCCCGATTTCCAAAGATCTCATTACAGCATCACCAAAACCCTATAGGCGTAAAAATACAACCTCCACCAGGGCTGCATCACCACAGCGCACACAAACAGCGGCTCACCTAGCTGGACCAGCCGGCTCCTACGCTGTGGCAGGATGCTTAGGGGTCCCAATTGCTGTTAAAACCAGCTCCACCAAGGAGAGCCCACCATACCCCTTCCCAAGAGGGTCTTACCTTCTGCTAAGCATCGTATGCATCTCTGGTCTGCCACTGTGGGTTGGTTGGTTGGTGTTTTTCTGTGGGATTTTTTGGATGCGCTTCATAAATCCATGCAGCTACTCTGCAGAGCCGTGTTTTCACCCATCCTGCAGCCCGCGCTTGTCAGAGCAGCAGGGAATCCCACCAGCCGTGCGACTTCTCCCCGTCGGTGCCAATCACGGAGCACCGAGGCTGCCACTCCTTGACAAAAGGCTCTCCTTCCCGCGAGCGTCCCTTACGGCCCTACGGTCAGAATTAAATCCATTTCCCGCAGGAGGCTGGGAGGAAATGAGAGCTCTCGGCCGTGCGCGCGCCGACAAAAGGCCGCCTCGCCGTGCCCACAGCGCCCCCTCCAGCGGGCCTCTGCCCGCCGACCCAGGGCCGCGGTGCTGCAGTGTCCCCGCCCGCGCCCGCAGTGCCACCGCCTGCTGCCGCAGACCCCGCGCCTCTGCCCACGTCCACTGTGCTCAGCACCGCTCACTGTCCCAGACAGTGCCGCCAGCATGAGGACCTTGTTACTAGGAAGAAAACTGAAGCGGCAGCTCCTCCCTGGGTTTAAAAAAAAAAAAGTCTTCCCCATGCTTGGAGTTGTTTTCTTATTTTTGTTGGTTTTTTGGTCGGGCAAGGGGGAGAGGAATATCCTACCTTTGGAAGATAACTCTATTAGTGATGTTAATACCAACTGTTTGAATTCCAAATCAAAATTACTCTTATTCTGACTCCATTTTCAACTAGGACAAAATTTTTGTTGTTCCCCATCTGCCCTCCCAGGCTATGGGTCCAGCTCCAACTCGCAGGGCATTCTCCTTTACCCCTTCCATCCCCAGTCTCCCATCCCAGAGGAAACAGGGGTGTAGTGAGAGGGGAACTAAAAGGAGACCCAGACACTTGGCTTCAGTCTCTGACCTGCCATTAGCCAGCTGTGTGGCCTTGATGAAGCCACTTACCTCTCAGGGTCTCTTTGTCTTCCACTGGAAGAAGACAGGGTAAGGTAACACCTAAATGGTTTTTAGTACTGTCTGACAGTGTTCCTTAGGTCTGGCCCTCAGAGAGTAGGGATGTCAAGGGTTAGCCTGTACATCTCCACAATCTCCACCAGTTATCCAAAGCTCACCTAAATCAATGCTTAGTGCTTTTAAAATGTGCTTGGAAAAATGTCCAGCTTCCAGAAAAGCCTCTGACCACTGATCCCAAACCATGCTACAGTCCCTCTGCTCATTCTAGGTTCTAGAGCACCAAAGCTCTCAGACTCCTCCACAAAATCACTAGATCGTACCATGGTGGAATGCAGAATCTCTGCAGGTGGGCCCAGGAATCAGCTTTTTAAACAAGTACCCCCTAGTGATTCCTTGGCATGATAGCATTTAAGAATTGTCACTATATACCAGCTACTACTTATTTAGAAAAGAGAAAATGCCCATCATAACAACCCTAAAGCAGTTGGCAGGCATTCCATTCCAGATGCCAGGTTAACTTCTTTCTGCTTTAGCTCCTTTTAACCTCCCCCAGCCTCCATGCACCCTTGGTCCCGTGGCCTGGTTCTCCTCCCCAAGCCTCCCAGAAGCACAGAGTTCACAATCCCTCTCCTAGTCCTCCTGTGCAAACCTGTAAGAAGAATTACCAGCACAGCTACACAATGTGAGCTCTCATCCTTCTTCCCACCCTGCAGGATCTAAGGTCTGCTGGCCCAGGAACCCTGGAAGTGACATGTTTATGGAGACATTCCTGGTGGCTGTGACACTGTTGGTGCCAATTAATGATTAGATCTGGGGATCCAGGAACCCCTTCTCCAGAGCATGGAAATCACAGGTAAGGTGGGCTCTATTCCTAGCGAACCCCAAAAGGGAACAGAGAAATTTTGTTTAGCCCAAAAACAGGTTTCATAAACCCTCCTAAGTCATCTCTATCAAAACTTTCTTTTCCTAGTGTTAGTTTTCTCAAACTAATGACAGCAAACTCTTGTTGACCCCTCACACTATTCCAAAGGCTTTATATTTATTCTTTCTTAATCCTCACAAGAACTCTGTGAGGGTAGTGGTAGTATTATCCTCATTTTATAGATAAAGAAACTAAGGCACAGAAAGGTTAGGTAATTTGTTTGAGGCTGCACACCTAATAGATGGCTGAACCAGGATTCAAATTCAAGCACTATGACTCCAGATGTTATGGGCCCTAACTACAATGCTGCTTGGCCTCTTAGAAGGGACCAGAGACTTTTAAAAACAGAACTGGTACAAGACACTGACAAGGTAGATACACTCTCCTCTTCCCAAAGAAATGATCCTGCTCCTCTAGGGATCACAGGATTTTAAAAATGAAAATATGTTTTGTTTCTCCTAGCCTTGATCTGAATGAGAGTTCTGAGAATAGTGGAGCCATGTATGGCTTTTGGAATTGTTCAAATGTCAAACAGGAAAGAAGACTTCATTAAGTTCCACAATAATAGCCTATATCAAAAATTTTCATTGAGGTTCCAGAAACACTGTATTCCAAATTCTTTTTGAAATCTAACAAAAGGAAGCATAAGTGTTATTGGCCCCAAGTATCACTGGAAGACCGAGAGACTTCAGAGTTCTCGTAGCACCAAGCCTAAGATGCCCAGTCCTTAAAGAGGACCGGAAAAGCACAGGAGACTCCAGGTCAGGATTTGAACACCACATTTGCATAATCCCCTATTGGTTCTCTTTCTTTGAAGAACATGGACTAATACAGATTTTGGTGCAGACAGTGGGGTGCTGCTGCAGGAAGTATCTAATCAAGTGGAAGTGGCTTTGGAACTGAGTAATGGGGTAGAGGCTGAAAGAGTTCGTAGGTACATGCTAGGAAAAGCTTAGATTGACATGAAGGGACTATCAGTAGTGCTAGGATGGCGGCCAGACAGACACGGATGCCTCATGCAGCCAGGAGATTCCTTTATTCAGGGGATGGGCACCCGGCCGAAGGAAGGAGGAAAAGAGGGGGGCAGAAAGGACATGAGGCAGGGAATTTGTGGAGCCTGCTACAAACCACGTGGCGAGCTTTGGATTGGTCAGTTCAAAACCCACGTGATAGGTATGTGGGGGGGGGTGTGTGGTCTTCTTTGATGTGGCCGGAAAGGTAACCTGAGAGGCCAGGCTTTGTTCTCCCAGGTGGAATATTCAGGAGAGGAACTTAAATAACAAAAGGGCTGCTTTTTACCTTACAGGTAGAAACATGTTACAGCTGATTTCTGGAAAGCATTCAAGAAGAGGAGACTTGAAGAGCTCTTGAAGAAAAATGGGCATTATCCCAAAGACTCAGGAGGTTGAAGCAGGAGAACTGCAAGTTCAAGGCCAGCCTCAGCAATTTGGCAAGGCCCTAGGCAACTAAAAATAAATAAGGTCTCACTAAAATCCTATTTCAAAATAAAAAAGGCAGAAGATGTGGCTCACTGGCTAAGTGCCTCTGGATTCAATCCCCAGTATGAAAAAGAGAGAGAGAGACATTAAAGACTTTTCTAGAGTCAAGGACAAGATAGCTCAATACAGGTAAGGTACCCAGCACTCAACCTCCTCCACAAAGATCCAAAGTGACAGGTTTACAGATGCATTTTAAGGTTAATAACCTTGGAAGAACATTGGAAATCAGTAAGGGAGAGGCCTGATAAGATCCAGAGACCTGGGAAACAGCATAGTAGAGAAATAAAATAATCTATCAACCTTCCCCTGTTCCACATCTGGGGTAGGGGATGCTCCCCTTTAGAGAGGTAAGAGTGAAACAGTGTCCTGCAAAAGATCAGTGTGGATCCCGGAGATCTTGGCCCTAGAAAGTTTCACAATCCTCAAAGGCTTTCAACTCAGATATGTTACCTGAAAGCTTAACGGTAAACTTACTTTTGAAAAGGATTTCATTTCATCTCCCAGCGAACCACAGGGTGTGATTACCTACCAGGAGCCATCTTGAGAAAGGAGCTATTATCTGAATTTGGATTGCTCTAGGGGTCAGAAACCCCTGGGTCTCATTTCTGGGACCCCACAGACATTCCACTGCACTGGTTGTCAGGATGGGTGTAGTTATCTTGTGAACCCAACTCCACCCAGCAGGGTGACTCTGGCCCAAGTATGCTGGGTGCCCTGCACTGTGGGGGATGAGTGTTGCAATATGGAGGGAAATGGAGGGCACCACCCCCAAGAACCAGGAGACCAGGGTGCTTGCCCTCCAAGACCAAGAGTGTGACGAGCCACAAGTGGACTCACACCAGTGCCAGGATGGGAGCCAGGTGTTCATTCAGTCTCTGCCATTCCTTCCTGCTGCCATGCCCAGGTACCTGTTACTAAGTAACAGGGTAAGGAGGGAGTACTGTGGTTTCTGTTGCTGCCCTGCCCACAGGGTCTCACTGAGAGGGCCTTGAGCAGCTCCCTGGCTCCGGCTGTCACCTCACCCCTGGAACATGGCTCACTTTGTACCGTTCCAACTGAGGCCCCACTCCCAGGCTGGCACTACCATCAAAGCAACAGAGAACACCACCTCAGTTCCTGCCGCCACCCCTGCAGCCTGCCTGATCACCACTCACAGCAGAAGTCTGGTGAACACCACAGAGGGAGTGCTACGTCTCCTGCCACTGCCTATCCTCATGCAGCATCTGAGCCAACATCAGACTGGTCAAAGGACAAGTGCTTCAGGCCCCTTGCCACTGCTGGTGACACCAGTGCCACAGATTTGTTAGTAGCGAAGCTAGCATCATTGGTACAGAGGAAACCCCCTTGACAGATAGGGGCCACTGTTCCCATTATAAGAGTAGCCACACAGTAAGCACCACACCCCCACTGCAGAGTATCTCCACTTCTGCAGAGAGAGTGGGGCTCTAAATCTGACACAGAATGCACTGTGCCCAAACTCAATAATCGAGGCCAAAGAAACTACAAGGAATCTATGCTAAGGTGCCCAGCAAGAATGAGGAAATATTGCATAACAAATTGACACCCCAAGACACAACTTCAGGAGAAAGCTGCTCCCTAGGAAGGCCACCCCGTAAAAGTGGTAGAGATACCTGATAACAACACTATATGTGCAAATCTCAGTGTAGGAACACAATAAATATGAAAAAATAAGGTGATGTGATACCTCCAAAAGAATATAACTC
>CM053411.1:26927638-26948629 GCA_028644305.1 Xerus rutilus | reverse complement strand
ATCCCAGCACTTAGGGAGGCTGAGACAGGAGAATCGCGAGTTCAAAGCCAGCCTCAGCAACGGCGAGGCACTAAGCAACTCAGTGAGACCCTGTCTCTACATAAAAAACACAAAAAATAGGGCTGGGGATGTGGCTCAGTGGTCGAGTGCCCCTGAGTTCAATCCCTAGTACCAAAAAAAAAAAAAAAAAAAAAAAAAAGAATATAACTCTCTACAACAGACTGCAAAGAAATCAAAATTGATGAAATGTATAATAAAAAAATTTAAAAGAATAATTTAAAAGCTCAGTGAGATCAAAGTGAATGCAGATAAGGAAACCAATGTAGGATATGAATGAGAAATTCAGCAAAGAGGGCTAGAGTATAACTTAGTAGTACAGTGCTTGTGCAAGGCCCCAGGTTCAATTCTAAGCACTTTGATGGGAGGTGGGGAAGAGGGAAGAGAGTAAGTCGGCAGAAAGACAGAGATTTTGAAAAAGAACCAAACAGAAATCTTGGAAATTAAGAGCTCAATAAGTCAAAGAAAAATACAGTTGAAAGTCTCAACAACAAACTAGATCAAATAGAAGAAAAAATACCTGAATTTGAAGACAGGATTTTTGAAATAGTTTATTCAGACAAAAAATAAATAATAAAAAGGACTGGGGCTGTAACTCAGTGGTAGAGCACTTGCCTTGCAAGTGTGAGGCACTGGGTTCGATCCTCAGCACCACGGAAAAATGCATCTACAACTAAAAAAATTTTTTTAAAAATAAATAATAAAGAGAATATTCAATATCCTTGGGACACCATTAAATGAACAAACATGTACTTTTTCTCATTTTTTGAATCCCTAAAGGTGAGGAGAAAAAGGTTAAGGGCATAGAAAATTTATTCAATGAAATGATAGCAGAAAAGTTCCTTAATCTTGGGAAAGATATGGACATCCATATAAAGGAGACTTAAAGAACTTCAAATAGACATGACCAGAAAAGATCTTCACCAAAGTATATTATAGTCAAACTGTCAAAAGAAATAATTTTTAAATTAGCAAGAGAAAAGTACCAAGTCATATTTTAGGGTATCTTACTAGATGAACAGCAGATTTCTGGCAATAACCCTACACGTAAGAAGAAATTGGAAGGACATATTCCAAGTCCTGAAAGAAAATAACTGCCAAATCAAGATTACTAAACCCAGCAAAGCTGCCCTTCAGAGATGAAGAAGAAATAAAGACAAACAACAACTGACAGAATTCGTGACCACCAGACCAGCCTTACAAAGGATGCTTGAGTCTTATATCCAAAAGTGAAAAAAGATAACCACTATCATGAAAGCATATGAAAGTATAAGTCCCACTAGAAGAATACTCAAAAGTGAAACAGAAAAGAATCAATTAATGCAGCAAACCATCAAAAAATAAAGATGAATGAGAGGAAGAAAATAACCAAGAGTATTCAATACAAGCTAGAAGAAAATCAATAACACAACAAGAAAGTCCTTACCTATCAATAATAACCTTGATTGTGAATGGGTTAAATTCCCCAATAAGAAGACACAGCAAGCTGACTGGATTTAAAAAAAAAAAAAAAACATGCCACAATATGTCACCTATAAGAAACTCACTTTACTTTGGTGAGGTGGTGCACATTTCTTATTCCAGCAACTCAGGAGGTCAAGGCAAGATGATCACAAGCTCAATCCAAGGCCACCCTTAGCAACTTAGCAAGACCCTGTCTCACAACAAAATATATAAAGGGCTGGGGATATAGCTCAATGGTAAAGTGCCCCTGGGTTCAATCCCAATGCCACAAAAGGAAAAAAGAAACTTATTTCATCAGTAAAGACCCAAACTGAAAGTAAAAGGATAAAAATTATACTCCAAGCATATAAAAAATCTAAAGTGAGGATTTGCTACATTTATATCTGACAAAATAGACTTTAAGACAAAATCAGTAAGAAAAGACAAAGAGCGCTTGTGTAACCTAGATGCCCTTCAACAGATGAACGGGTAAAGAAACTGTGGTATATATACACAATAGAATATTACTCAGCAATAAAAGAGAATAAAATTATGGCATTTGCAGGTAAATGGATGGAGTTAGAGAATATCATGCTAAGTGAAGTAAGCTGATCCCCAAAAACCAAAAGCCAAGTGTTTTCTCTGATAAGTGGATGCTAATCCATGGGGGCGGGGGCATGGAATGAGTAGAGGAACTTTGGATTGGCCAAAGGGGAGGGTGGTGAGGGGCAGGGTTGTGGGGATAGGAAAGATGGTGGAATGAGATGGTCATCATTACCCTAGGTACATGTATGATTGCACAAATAGTGTGACCCTACTTTGTGTACAACCAGATACGTGAAAAATTGTGCTCCATCTGTATACAATGAAAAGCATTCTGTTGTCATGTATAACTGATTAGAATAAATTTTTATAAATTTTTTAAAATTATAGCAACTCATACAATTGGTTAAATGTTCATTTTAAAGATCATCATATAACTATTGATGTTTAGTGAATTTATTTTTTATAATTGCTTAAGAGTTTTTTATATAAATACATCTCTTCCTGAAAGAAAAAAAAGTAGTTTTAGATGTCACCAGGTAAAGAACTACAACTAGCTAAGTTCCTTGTTGAAGGCAAAGGGAAAACAGAATAAGTAGGTGAAAGAAGGTAGTTATAAATACTAGCTATCAACCCTATGACCAGTTGTAGAAACAAAGATTGTAACCATCATGAGTTTTCTTCCATATTTTATTATGAATATATGTATGTTTATATGTATATATAGATATACAGAGAGAGATCTATGTGTATATAATACAGAGCATATTGGCATTTTCTTTCCTATCTTATTTCCTTCTCATGTAACATAAAATGTATTCATTTTATAAAATAATTTTAAAAAGTGCTTGTGTAAATATGTAGCAACAAATCCTATTATGTACAAATATAATGTACCAATACAAATGTGAAAAAAGACAAAGATCACTATATACAATGTTCAAGAATATATAACAATTGTAAAACTATATAACAATTGTAAACTTCATGTCAGAGCATCCAATTTTATAACACACTATTAGGCCTAAAGTGAGAGGCTCCAATACAGTAACAATGGGGAATTCCAAAGCCCCACTTTCCTCAATGCATATCTGTGTCTGTCCCACCACTGTATTTTTTTTTAATTTTTTTTAGTTGTTAATGGACCTTTATTTTTATTTATTTGTATGTGGTGCTGAGAATCGAACCCAGTGCCTCGCACATGCCAGGCAAGCGCTCTGCCACTGAGCCACCGCTCCAGCCCCCACCACTATATTTTGAAGCAGCTAACTTGACCGGTTTTACAGGTTCACAGCTGGAAAATTTTGTCATGGAACAGGACCTATACCTCTCATCTCCTAACTGATTTAGATGATATTTAAAAGAGATTCTGGACTTAAGCCATTAGAGATGATGCTGGAATAAGACTTTGAGCTGTTGCGAGGGAATGACTGGATTTTGCAAGTGACAAGGACATGAATTTGGGGAGTGGGCCAGTGGCAGAATACTCCAGACAGAATCATGTTCTTCCAAAACTCATAAAGACGCTTATCCCCCAGTGTGACTATGGTGGAGTCAAGGTCTTAAAGAGGTAATTCAGGTTACATGAGGTTGCGACCATAATCCCTCTGCAGTAGTGGCCTCATAAAGGATGGAGAGAGACCAGAGCTAGGTAACTCTCTGCCATGGGAAGACACAGGGAGAAGGCAGCTGTTCTTAATCTAGGAAGGAAGCCCTCTCATCAGAAACTGAACCTTAATGGATCTTGATCTTGGATTTCCCAGCCTCCAAAACTGAGGATTAAATTTCTATTAAACCACCTAGCCCATGGTATTAGTCACCCAAGCTAACACACTTTCTGTGCCTTGATTTTCCCATCTGAGAAAGGGGGATAATCATGTCTATCTCTTAGGACTGCTGTAAGAACAAGTTGACCCATTAAAAAAATGTGTAGAGCAGAACCCAGCACAGATGAAGCATCAGGTCTTTGTGAGCAACTCTTCTGAAGATGGAGGCTGCCTCTGTGCTCAAGGAGCTTGGGTGACTAATTCACACAAAGTGCCACTGTCCTTAGCTGGGCATTTAGAAAGCCTTGAAAATATCGACTCCTGTGGGCTAGTGCTCATAACTCCACATTCCTCTATCTTAAGCTTGAATTACAATTAAAGATTAATTTCCCTGGGAAAGTTAACCACCACTTATTCTTCAAATTGATGAAAAACAGAATGAAAGACATCAGGCGTGGGTCCTGAGAGGGTGAGGTTGAAATCTCATGAGGGGCTGGAAGCAAAGACTGACAGTCCTCCAATCTACTTCTTCAAAACATGGAGTAGAAAGTGGAGTCGAGCAAGTCTGTGAGAGGCAAGGCCATTTAAAGGATAACTGTTAAACTCTGCATTATTGCGAATTTCTTAAAAAAAAAAAAAGGCTCCAAAATGTTCAAGACTGTATTTATTTTTCTCTAGAAGGTTACCCTGGGCTTTTTCACTTTTCATACTTGTGGGAGTCTGAAACAGAGAAGAAAGTTCATTATAAATAGCTAAAGGAAAAGAACAGACAGCTCGCAACAGAAATACAACTAATAAAGAAATATGGGGGCTGAGGGCATCGAACACACTTAGTATGAGTGAGGCTCTGGGTTTGATCCCCAGTGCAAAATAAAATTTAATTTCATGAGATTTCAAAGATGTTCAAAGACAGCTGGGCAGGGTGGTGCATGTCTGTGATCCCAGCGGCCCGGGAGGCTGAGGCAGGAGGATCGTGAGTTCAAAGCCAGCATCAGCAACAGTGAGGCACTGAGCTGGGGATGTGGCTCAGTGGCCAAGTGCCCAGAGTTCAATCCCCAGTACTCCCTTCGCACCAAAAAAAAAAAAAAAAAAGATATTTAAGGACATCAGTCTTTATCCATTTTTAGACATGTCATTGTTGGTAAGAATGTGATCACACTGGCACTGTGCATTGCTGATGACATCACAAATGAGCACTCTCCATCAAGTCATTGAACATACCTACCTGTGACCCAGGAGTTCCGCTTCTGGGAACCTATCCTGAAAAAACAATACAAAATACAGAAAGGGCTAAACACATCAGCATCAGGCACTCTCCCACATTTATAAAAACAAAAAGCTGAAAACTTAAGTGTCCAACAATTAGAAAACTTTCCCAATAAATGGGTCACCTAAACATTCTCATGATGGAAAAAAATTGAAAACAGTCACACAATTTTTATGTGTCCTATGCTAATTTCTTAATCCAGCTGCACAGGGGAAAAAATTAGAAGCATTTTAGTAGATTTCCAGCAGAGGTTTTACTAAGGTGGTAAAATCATTGTGTCTTCTCAGTTTCCTGAAATCTCAACTTAAAGAATAAACCCATGAGCCGGGCACGGTGGTGCAAGCCTGTAATCCCAGCACTTAGGGAGGCTGAGACAGGAGAATCGCGAGTTCAAAGCCAGCCTCAGCAACGGCGAGGCACTAAGCAACTCAGTGAGACCCTGTCTCTAAATAAAACACAAAATAGGGCTGGGGATGTGGCTCAGTGGTCGAGTGCCCCTAAGTTTAATCTCCAGTACCAAAAGAATAAACCCATGACTGTAAAAAACAAGACTTGACTCGTATCCAGGCAACTCAGATATTGGAACCCATTAAGTATATCATTGTGGATGATAAAATGCTAATGTCAAAAGCTTTAACTCAGCTTTAAAGTTGTATTTATTTTCTGGTCTGCTCTCATTTACATTTCAAGGTTGAGGGTTTTTCTTTTTTAGAATAAAAATGGTTAAAAAGAATTTGAAAGCCGGGTGCGGTGGCTCAAGCCTGTAATCCCAGCACATAGGGAGGCTGAGACAGGAGAATCGTGAGTTCAAAGCCCGCCTCAGTAATGGTGAGGCACTAAGCAACTCAGTGAGACCCTGTCTCTACATAAAACACAAAATAGGGATGGGGATGTGGCTCAGTGGTCGAGTGCCCCTGAGTTCAATCCCCAGTACCACAAAAAAAAAAAAAAAGAATTTGATACTATGACCCACGGCCCTCAAACACATTTCATTGACTTGCTAGATATTGAGAAAGTTATTTTTGTTCTTTAGTTTCCTTACATGCAAAGCAGAGAGAACTGTTTGTACCTCACAGGTAATTACAAAAATTCAATAGGTTACTATGTATAAAGTGCCAGGAACAGTGTCTGGCACAAAATAAGTACAAAGAGCTATTTTTCTGGGGTTAAAATATTTTTTTTTGTTTTGGACACAATACCTTTATTTTTACGTACCGCGGATAGAAACCAGTGCCTCACATTTGCTGAGCAGGTGCTCCACCACTGAGCCACAACTCCAGCCCTACTTTTCTGTTCTTGACTCAGTCTTTTCAAGATTTTTGCTGTTAGATTTAGCTATAGATTCCTTTTAAAATTAACTTTTTATATATCTAGAATGTTTTAAATCTAAGAAGCAAATTTATATATTGTTATGTTTACCTAAAGAATTAAAAGAGTAATTGAATTCTATCAGCCATGGTCCTAGTACCTTTTAGATAATTGTTTGAATTTGATTTTTAAGAGTTAGCTGGAAAATTCCAGAAATGCAGTATGTAAGTATCTAAGTAGGAAAACTTGCTTCTCAATGTTGTCTTTTATGTCATAGTTCATCAAAAAATGACAGCTGGATCTCATCTAAGTCAAAGTGGGTGGTGTGAGGAATAGAAACCCAGCTTGCTTCTTAACATCTTTCAGAACAGGAGTGCCCTGCCAGCGTGGGCTGTGCCGCTGGATAATCTAATGTACTGTCCAGTTACTTTTCATTCATCCACTGAGCCAAGGCTTGGTAGGGGGATGTGGGGTTGAAGTCCTTGCTCACTCAATTTTAGGGTTCAGTCCCCAGCCTCACAATAGTCTGAAAAGCAACTTTCATTGGAAAGACTGAATGAATGAATATCTAGATTCTAATGGGCAAGAGCTTAGATGGCTATTCATCAGGTAGCCATTGAACAGGAAGAACACAGGATGATGTGGGAAAACCTTCCTACAACCAAAAATGGAGGCAAAAGTTGAAATAGTAGGAAGTAGTTGTTCAGAGAGAATGAAACCAGTGCAAAGAAGCTCCCTGAACCCTGAGAAGGACCCTGTACTATGCTATCCTGGGCTTTGACCCAAGATGGAGAAGACAATAGAATAGAATTCCATAAGACAATAGAACATAAGACAATTCCATAAGACAATAGAACCCAAGGAATGTACAGTAGAATCTGAGGAAACCAGGGACTCACATCTACTCCTCAGAGGGAGCCTCTTAGAGGTGGTAAGTGACCACAGAGCTGAGTGACATCTCCAGGTACATGGATCCCAAGGCAGCCTTATAATCCCAACCAGAACTGAGGCAGCAAGGGAAACCAGAAGACCTGGGTTTTGAATGGAACAGTCACAGCAAGTCTGGCCTTGAAAAGAGAAGGCACCATGGGGCCAGCTCAGCACCACCCAAGACCAGGGAGGCCAGAGGACCAGCCAAGTCCCCTTCCAGCCCCCACAGGGCACACTCCTCACTGTACTTAGAGACAGAGGAGAGGTGAGGGAGATGGCTTAAGAAGCAAAGCTTCCAAAGGGATTCTGAACATTGAATGGATTCAGTATTTATTCAAAAAAGATGGACCTTAATGAGGCGAGATATGAAATTTTCTAGCTGGGCACAGTGGCACATGCCTGAGACAGGATAATCGCGAGTTCAAAGCCAGCCTCAGCAAAGGCGAGGCGCTGAGCAACTCAGCGAGACCCTGTCTCTAAATACAACACAAAATAGGGCTGGAGATGTGGCTCAGTGGTCAAGTTCAATCTCCAGGACCAAAGGAAAAAAATATGGAATTTTCCTATAATCTGCATTACAAGGACTGAGACCTCAGGAAAAAGTAGAATACAGTGCAGAAAGTAATGTTACATTTCCTCACATCTAGGTGATGCCCATATCTGCCAATCTGTTTCAGTTGTCCCTCCTGGCCCTAGAGACGAGAACCCAGCAATATAGCCACAGCCTGGCCTTCTCATGTCCAGGGAGATAGCTATGTAACTCTTCCAGCAAATGAAGCTCCTATCATGAGTGGAGTGTTGGCCACCAAACCCAATGTAGTCCCAGTCTCTTCCCTTGGGATCCTGTTCCTGAGCACAGAATACAAGGGACTGTTCCTGGTTCCTCACTTCAGACCACCCCAATGAGGCAGATGCCCCAGATATGTCTTTCACACCAGAGTAGCTAGAAGAACACATTGAGGAAGGAATTTCCAACGAGGAAGAGTGATCTAAAGAGAACAAGAAAGGGAGCTGGGGTTGTGGCTCAGTGGTAGAGCACTTGCCCAGCATGTATAGGGCACTGGGTTCGATCCTCAGCACCACATGTAAATAAATAAAGTCCACTGACAACTAAAAAAATATTTTTAAAAAAAGAAAGAGAACATGAAAGGTCTCTAAAATAATGGAGGAGTATTTATAATCCCTTTACCCTCCCCACTAAGAGATCTACCATTAACACTGTGTCCTTGGAATTCCATTTTATCCCTTATCTGTCTGGATAACCCAGGAATAAGGAAAGGACATCAAAGGTGGTAAGACATACTGATCTTCCTCAGGGGCTAGGGATAGCTTGTGTTGTCTTAGAATTTGGTGATTTCCCACTGACGGAAGAGCCAACTATCTCAAGGAAAATGAGCAGGATATCAGAAAAGTCTGACCTCTCCTCTGAGAGACAGTTCCATTCAATTCTGCCATTCTGTATGTTCACCTGGGGCCAATGAGATGGGCATATTACAAGGCTCTTTATAAAATCTTGTAAATAGGGGTTGGGGTTGTGGCTCAGTGGTAGCAAGCTTGCCTCGCATGTGTGAGGCACAGGGTTCGATCCTCAGCACCACATACAAAATACATAAATAAATAAAGGTTTAAAAAAAATCTTGTAAATATTCCTTCTGGAAGTCTAATGGAATAGTCAAAGACTGACTGCAATTAATTTCACCACAAGGCCCATTATATGTAGAAAAGGATGAAATTATTGGCTCTATCAAATAACGGTCCACTTTCTGACACGGTTAGGCAACACACCAGGTAGAGTTCTTGTCATAAAAAAACACCAAACTTCACACGCATCCACATATGCAAAGCATGTAAACCTGCTTTCATGATCAATTCAATCTTCTTTACTCAGAGAAAAATTAAAAGGAATCTCTCTATTTTCACAAAGAAATAGGAATTTGTCTTCCCTCTAACATTTTATCTTGATGAGATTTAGCCTTAAGGGTCTCCTCTTGGGCGTCTAGTTGTTATTATTCCTCAGTAGCTGCAACCTGAGAATCCTCCACTGGATGTGTCATCATTGCCAAGACAGATCCATCCTGCCCTACCTGCCTCAGATGGCTCACCTTGCCAGAGGCCCAGACAACTACAAGTGTACATAGTATCAAAGCACCAGCTCTTAGACCCCCAAAGTTTAGAAAACATGGGAAAATCCCAGAGCCAAACGCAGTCACTGGAGCAGCCTACCCCGAGCCCCAATGCCCTTAGCCCAGAGCTGCACTGGCAATCACCTGAACAGGCAAGATGCTAATACAGTTAATGAGGAGTGGTGGAGACTCTGGCAAACCAGAGAGCACCTGCCCCATCAAAAAGGAGACTCAACATTCCAAAATACCCTGCTGGCTACGCTCAGCAGAACACGCCCCATCAGCCACCAGTGAACACCCAGGCAATGTGCTTCTCACACAAAAACCTAGACACACTGTGCTCTGTGGTAGCATTTTTACTACCACATGTCTCCACCTAGGGAAAACGCAAGGTACAAGACAGGAGAGGCTTCCAGGCTTTCCAAAAGTGTTAATCAGTTCCTTCCAACTCATCAGTCCCCCTCATTTCAGAGCTTAAAATGCTATTGGAAGAAATGCCTCCAGCAGTAATTTCACAGATGACCACAACCAGGAGCATGGGCAGTGGGAATCTACCACCCATCCAGCTTCCTTCTCTCAGACCGTTTCAAGGAACTTTCCCATAGCATGCCAAAATTCAGAAATACATGTTGGCAGCAGTTCTCGGCCCCTAGGACAGACATTTATGTTCAGCCGCATGCCACTTTCCAAAGCTCCTTGAACCCTAGCATTCTTGGCATCCCACTCCAAATCTGAAAGTATTTTGTTTTTTTCCAGGGAGGTAATCTCTACAGTATCACAGGCAACTCTAAGCGCAATTCAGAGCCATATATATTGTCAAACGCCCAAGCCACAGTCACAAGTGACAAGTAAAAGGAATAAACATGGCATGACAGTCAGCAATGCCCAACCCTAAGATGGCAAATACCCACACCTGGAAACTTCATTTTGAAACAGTCCTCTTCCAGACCTTGAAACCAACCCTATCCGCTCCAAGCCCAGCTGTGGAATGCCTCTCGGCTCCCACCTCTCTGCCTACACCGAAACTTGCTGCTTCAGTCCCCAGGCAAAGCTGCCCCGGCCCCAGAAGTTAAGCTCCATCCCTGCCATCAGCAGATTCTTATGTACTTCATTCAGGATTCTGCCTCCCAGGAATGTTGTTGACCTTGCATAGCCCATTCTGACCCTGTCTCCAAATCCCCTACAATGCCCATCCCTGCCAGCACCAGGAATTCCACTTCCCAGACCCTGAGGGCAGAAGAAGGGTGCCACTCTGGCACACTGAAGCTAGAAAGGGCCTGCCTCCTAAATCCTAAGCCCCTCTGCATATAAGTGATTCAATCCGATGAGCTATATCAGTCATTAAGTCTCCAATCAGGGAATCTGGCCAGGATTCTGAAACCCTGTGTAAGTCACTCCTTTGGGTAAAATGGGCTGAACCCTTATAAGGATCCTTTTGTCAAATAAAGGCTAGCCTAAGCATCACTTCCTTGACCTTATCCTAGTTTCTGATTGTAAAATGAAAGCTTATTATAGTCAGTAAATAATTGCTCAACTCACATGCAAGTAACCATCTCAGAGTTACATGTGTTAAAAGGAAAAATAAGGTAGAAAGATGCTCACCTCAAAGAAAACATGATTTCCCCTTCTCCTTTCTCAACAATTCAGTCCTAATGCCATTAGTTGGGACAGGGTTAGGTAGGAAAAGCCAGGATGACACCAAGTGACTTATTGAGGCCCAAGCAGGTAGGTTGGCATTAACATCAGAGGAAGCATCCATGCTTTGGGTTAGGGTGGAACAGGAGAGCCAAAGAGAAGGCCCTTGTGAAGTCAGATAAATCCTAAGAAGACTGAGGAGACTAGCCATGCAGGGAGGAGATGGCAGCTGAGATGGGAGATGGGTTACACACAGGCATGTCCTTGGATAAATGGAATCATCATTCCAGCCTGGGGGTGGAACAACATGAGTTTGGAACATCTCCTGCCAGAAAAGAGATGACCAGAGAATACTGATAAAACAAACAAAAAGGGACTTTCACTGGCCACAATGAGGACGATTGAAAAAAATAATGATATATGATGAGATAATAAGCCACTGAATTAAACAGAAAACCATGCATCCATACTAATATAAAAAGTAAATTAAAATAGAAATAAAATGGTCTAAAATAAGGGAACAGTTAGACTGTGGAACATCCATGTTATACACAGACTACTACTCAGGAATGAAAAGGGAGCAGAGACTACTGATACAACCACCTGAATGATCTCAAAAGCATTGTGCCTTTTTTTTTTTAAATATTTATTTTTTAGTTGTAGGTGGGCACAATATCCTTATTTTATTTTTATGTGGTGCTGAGGATCGAACCCAGTGCCTCCCGCGTGCTAGTCGAGCACGCTACCACTGCGCCATAACCCCAGCCCGCATTGTGCCTTTTTAAAAAATTAAAAACATAAAAACTCCCTAAAGATTGCATATGGTATGATTCTGTTTTTCAAACATTCTTGAAATAACTTATAGAGAGGGAAAATATTAGTGGTTGTCAGGGATTTGGAAGCACAGAGGGTCAGGCAGGGGCGTGACTACAAAGGGGTAGCACAAAAAAGATCTTCAGAGTAACAAACAGTTCTGTATCTTGATTGTGCTGGTGGGTGCACAAATCTACATGTGATAAAATGACACAGAACTATGTTGGTTGTGATATGCTACAGTTAATATAAGATGAAATCATTGGGAATAATCGGGTTAAAAGTAGATAACACTTCTCTGGACAACTTTCGCAATTTACTGTGAATTTATAATTATTTCAAAGTTAAAAGTTTAATAATGTAGGATGTTTGATGAGTAATGGGACAGTTAGGAAATCTCAAAGCACCTCCTCAGAATATACATATTAATTATGAAAGTAAAAGACTGACTTTGAAGTGGAGAAGCCTGGCAGTCATTACTTTAAGCAAGTGATCAAAATGAATGTCATTAGAAATAGAATAGAAATGTGCTCTGATGGGATGCGATGAATAGAAACACAGCATGACTTTCACAATTCCTGGCACAGATGTATGTCTCAATCTAATCAGGAGGAAACAGATAATGCATATCAAACATTTTACAAAAATGGTCCATAATCTTCAAAAGTGTCAAGGTCACAAAAGTCATAGGCCATGACCAAAGGAACCTAAAGAGACAACTAAACACAATTCATTACTCTCTTCTGGGTCTTTGTTCTTAGAAAAGGCATTACTGAGGTTATAGGTAAAACAAGAATGGGGCCTGAGGGTTACCCAACAGGAGCGCAAAGGCACAGACTGTCTCATTTGGGGTGGTTGCGTTGTGGTTTTGTTAGAATGTCCCCAAATACACACTGAAGTAATCAGGTGTGAGAGATCATCAGGCTGGCAACTTACCCTCAAATGCGTGAGGAAAAATGTTCTTTGTACTACACTTGTAACCCTTCTGAAAATTGTTTCCTTTTTATTTTGACGGGGTTACTGGGAGATTGATCTCCAGGAATTTGCAATCCTCCAGCCTCAGCCTCCTGAGTGACTGGGATTACAGGTGTGTACCACCATGCCCGGCTCCAAATTTTTTTAATTTTCAAAATGAAAGATCTGAATGTCAAAGGATGATAAATTCTTAACAAAATTGGCAGAATCCTAGAATGCTCCTGCAAAAATGGCACCCTTTACAAACAGGCCTTGGAAGTGACCTTGACAGAAGCTACATATCCAGTATATAAAAATCTCAAATACATGATTTGAGATTTTTAAAAATTTATAATTTTTAAAATTATATATTAAATTTTTTATATTAAAAATATAAAAACTAAATTTTTATATTAAAAATATAAAAAATTATATTATATTATTTTTATATTAAAAATTAAATTTTTTATATTAAAAATATAAAAAAATCAAATACATGATTCATTCTTTGTTCAGTCTAAGAATTAGCAGCCCACTCTTCCAATTAACAAATTTGTCTAGCTAAAGACTAAAAATTGTCTCATTTCTTTTCAGAAGCAAACTCTAGTGAGAACTTTTCAATGAACTTTGTTAATTAATTGAGAAATGAACTTTGTTCATTAATTGGATGTACTGTAAGTGGCCTATCCCAGGATATATTATTCTTGGAAAACAAAGATTGAACATAAATTCACGGTCTGTTCTGCTACCATGGAGGCTTCTGTCCCAATCCTGTCCTAAAAGGATTGGCAGGTAGGTGATGGAGAATATGATATGGTACCTACCTAATAAGGAACAATGAGAATTAAATACAGGTCAGATTCTGCCTTGATATCTAGTACATATTCATACTATCACTTGCAGAAACATGATTATTATTAACACAGCCAGTGTTGGTTCAGCTCAGGTGATTTCTTCATTTTCTTTTGGTCTGTCACCATGCTCACTCATGTAGTAGCAACAGAGATTATCTTCTAAATGTTGACCAGCAAAGGAAGGTTCATATCTCAGGTGGTCAGAATATGAAAATCTAGGCTGAGATGGGATTCTTAGAATGCAGTAATCAGGTGGGATTCTTAGAATGCAGTAATCAGATCAGATATGGAAGCCAAGGCCGGCCAGCCAATGGGAAAACTGAAGACCTCAAGTCAAAGCAGAGCTACAAACACTTGCTATGAACAAGCTGGGATGCCTGTGACTTATTGCTTCTCACCGATCAATATTGACTACTCGTGGAAAGTCAAGCAAATGTGATGTCTGTTCAAGTGATCCCTGACATACCAGGGACGTGCTAGATACTTTACTGACATGAAGTCAGTTGAACTTCACTTATTTTAATTTTTTTTAGTTGTAGATGGACACAATATCTTTATTTTTTTATGTGGTGCTGAGGATCGAACCCAGTGCCCCATGCATGCAAGGCAAGCATTCTACCTCTGGGCCACAGTCCCAGCCCCGAACTTCACTTATTTTATGTGCAAGGTAGGTACAAGCATTACTCTCATTCTACAGGTGGGAAAACAGGATCACAGAGAAGTTCAGTAGCTCAGGCAAGGTCACACAGCTAGAAGATGGCAAAAACAGGGTCTGAACCTCAGCAGTCTGCCTCCAAAGCCTACATTCAACAGTTATTCTAAACTTCCCCAACAACCATCATTTGTGACACCCTAGCCCCAACTGTGCCTTATATTACGTGCTTGTGACAGTTCATTTGATTCAGTTTCCTACAAGCCTTTCTCATTTCCACAGCATTCTTACAGAGGTGGATAGAGCAAGGCACAAGTCCTCCTCCTGAATTTGGAGAAGCATGTAGCCACCTCCAGCTAATTCTTTAGTTTGACAAAGTAACAAGAGCAATTACTATGAATTGCTTTGCTATTACTTCAAACATGTTCCCTACAACCAGATTCCCTACCTCAAAATAGCATCCCCATGTATCTTTACATATGGCAAGCTACTTGTTCTGGAGAACACACAGTCCAGAAACCTTCTGCTGTATTAAATAAGGTCATTTTAAAAATAAGCTTAGGTCTGTATTGGGTGGTTCTGGAGGAATTTCCCCTCCCTTGAGCTGACAACCAATTAATTTAGGGACAACATAACCTTCCAGGGTAGGAAGTCCCTCTTCCCCACCCAGATGTTTTCACAAAATCATCTTGTTTTGATCAAGTTTGAGCATGGAAAATGCCACATATTTCAAGATACACATTTGTGGGTTTTTGACTTCTATATAGCTGTTTAAGAACAGATACTTTACCAGAGTCCTGGCAGATGAAGTATTTCTAGTGGCCGGCATCAGACTCTGGCAGCAAGTGCATGCCGGCTCATCACTGCCACCATCTGCCCAGGGCCCTTCCTCTTCACTCTTCAAGCCAACGGCACAGCTGGTATGACGGATAATGTTTCTCGATAGCTCTCTAGCCAAGGATACATGTGATTCAGAAGTATTGCTGCTATAGTTCTGCTCCTCTGGCTCTTGTTTCTAGAAACCATATTAATTGTCAAACAGTATAATATGACATTCAGACTTTTCTTGGTCTTGCTTTTGTTTTTTGTTGGTTTGGGGGTTTTGGTTTTTGGGATTGTCTTTGTTTTCCAATTCTGGGGATTGAATTAAGGGCCTCACACATGCTAAGCAAGCACTCTATCAACTGAGCTATATCCCTGAGCTACATGAAATATATCAACTGGGCTATTTCAGCTACATCAAATATATTTCCAACTTTTTGCATAAGGGCTTAAGTTATTATGGAGAGAAACTATTGCTCAGTAGCCTCTATTTTCTTCTTCTGTAACCTTAAAATGTTGTGCAATGGGAAACTGCATTTAAAATACTATGGCATTAAATAAAGCCTATATTTTATAATGACTACACAGAACAAAGCACTTGTTACACATTTAGCCACCTGCACATATTCAAACACTATGACCATGCCATCTAATTTGGCCAGTAGTACAATCCATTCCTGCCATTGCAAAATATAGCTTCCTAGCAGCCACCTGAGCAGGACTAATGGACAAAAAGTTCTACTAGAATGTTCTAGATTCTAGAATGTTCATTTCTCTACTCTCTAGTATCTCTCTTCTTCTGTCCTTAACCAACCAGCACACTGCTACTTAGAAAATACCTTCACTTGGCCTTACAGTTTTCTTCCTTCCATTCTTTTGATCTTTATTTCCTTTCTCATACTGTCAAGGTGAATGGACTTGACGCTTGCCACTTCCCTCTGTCTGAATCCCAGATATTCACGTATAATGCATGCTGGGCCTCCAATGAGTTGACTCCCAGCCTACTCCTCTTCCATCTCGCAGATGCTGAACCTGGTTACTGTCCCCACTTTGCTTTCCTTGATCTCAGTAGCCTCTTTACTTTCCACCTTTGGTTTTCCAACATTCTCTCCTCCTCAACTGGATGATCCCATCTTGTTCCTCCACCTTCCTGTCACCTAATCCTAGTGACCTCCTCTTGCTAAGGGTATCATTTAGAGTTCATTTCAAAGGACTTCTCTCTCTTCATATCTCCGCTGATGATGGATCCATTTTTCAGGCCTTCACTGTTTGTCTCTCTAGGGAATAAACCCATAAAATTGGCCCATACCTTACACTGCCTATGGGCACTTCTGAGCTAAGCTCCTCTGATAATGGTAGTGACACTATGGTGCTTCATAGTTTACAAAGAAGGTTCATTTAGATCGTCTCATTGAGTAACTGCAAAACCCCTTTCTGGGTCCTGTCTGATGAGTGTTCTGCTAGTCGAAAACTTCCACCACAGAGTGCTTTCATGGAAGCTTCTTCTTAAGTTCCAGCTGTCAAGGTCCTATTAAAGATGTAGCAACTAAGTGCCTTGGACAGTAACAGAGGGAAGTAGATAGATGGCTAGAGACTTGACTGCAAAGCTCATCCAGATCTGGGTTCAAGTCCCAGTCTTCACACTACTTAGCTTTACGGCCTTCACCTGAATTTTGATTTCCTCCTTTGTCAAATAGAGTCACAAGTAGCTCTGAGGATTGTTATAAAGATTAACTGGAGGGGCTGGGGTTGTAGCTCAGTGGTAGAGTGCTTGCCTAAAACATGAGAGACACTGGGTTTGATCCTCAGCACCACATAAAAATAAATGAACAGCTGGGCGCAGTGGCACACACCTGTAATCCCAGCACTTTGGGAGGCTGAAACAGGAGAATAGCGAGTTCAAAGCCAACATCAGCAACGGTGAGGCGCTGAGCAACTCACTGAGACCCTGTCTCTAAATAAAACACAAAATAGGGCTGGGATGTGGCTCAGTGGTCAAGTACCCCTCAGTTCAATCCCCAGTACCAAACTAAATAAACAAAATTAAGATATTGTGTCTATCTACAACTTAAAAAAAAATTTTAAGATTAACTGGAAAGTATACATAAACTGCTTGGTGCAGAGCCTAGCATATAGAAGGGGCTCAATAAATGGTGACTATCAATGTTCTAAATTCTTAAACCTTTACCTCTAAGTCTTTGGCTCCTTCCAAAACATCACTGAGAACTTGTATGTATTCAGTTGCACCTTTAAGGATATCAACTTTGCTAGGCTTCCTGCTTTGGGGAAGAAATGGCACAAGTGCCTTCAGTTTGGCAAAACCACGGTTGAGATTTTTTATCTAGAAAACAAAAAGGCACAGTGATAACAGACACTAACTTATGCAGACATCCCTCAAACCACAGAAGACAGCTGTGAGGTCTCATTTCCATCACCCTCTCATCTGGGAGGTGAATCAAGGCAGGCATCTGACAAAGGGTCACATTTCTGTCTGCAATAAACTTAATAGCCAGAAGACAGGGGGTAGCATCAACACAGTTCTGCAGACAGATGGGCTGGAAGTTGTGTTTATGTTCACATTGACCTTGCTTCGCTTCCTTTGAGAATGCATCTACTTCATTATAACAGAAACAATAAAAGTAGGGGCTAAATGCTCTGCAGCAACCACACCAGAATTTAAAATCCAACTCCACCATTCACCTTTCAGAGCAGGTGGATACTTCATATCACTAAGCCTCAGTCTGTTCATCTGCAAAGTGGAAAGTACCTACTTTATATCTTTTTGGTGATTAAGAAACATGAGGTACAAAAAACCAAACTCCTCACCCATATCTGATAGTCTTCAATAAGCAGTACTGCTGCTGAATAAAATGTACATACACCTTTCTATTCACTACTGTGCCCTCAACTTGTCAACCTCTTTCCCAGTGAGTTAATGATATATATTTTATCTAGAAAACAAAAAGGCACAGTGACAACAGACACTAACTTATGCAGACTCTCACCCAAGCGTGAGAGTCCATATGTTGGTGACAGTTCAAAGCCTCCTCACTTTTACTTCCCCTATTCTCAAGGTCTAATACCTCAACTCTGAAGACCTGGAACATTAATGTTTGTCCATCCAGAGGATACAGGCTCTGGGAAAGCTGGCCTCCACAACTCCACAAAACCAACATATTATGTTGAGAGCTTCTCCCAACTTGGAGTGAAGTGGATGAGAGACCAGGCTAACACACAGACAAATCCAATGACTAGCAAATGTATAAAAAGATTTAATGTCAATAGCTTACAAAGTAGATACCATTTTTCATGTACCAAGCTGATAACATTTTGTTAATCAGATCAGGAATAATATGAAAAGAAAACAGTCCTGTACTCTGTATCAGGAATAAAAAATAATAAACCTTTCTCGAAAGCAACTTGTACCAAAAGTCATGAGATTAGATATGCCCTATGTCCCAGTAATTCCATTTCTAGCACTTTTATTCCAAGACAATCATCAGATACACACAGAGGTATGTACCAGTAAAAAAGTTACAAACATCATATAGAAAATGAGGAAATCCATTTAGTAATGTTAGGTGAAAAGATCTATGATAGATATCAGATGACCACAATTTTGTAAAATTATATACATAACACACACAACCAGGAAAAAAGAATGACTGAGAGGACATATGCAAAGATGTTCATGAGTGTCACCATTCCCTCTTCTGTCATTTCTATATTCCCTGGGCATACTTATTTTATCATTATAAAGAACAATAAATCCCAGCACTTAGGGAGGCTGAGACAGGAGAATCACAAGTTCAAAGCCAGCCTCAGCAAAGGCGAGGTGCTAAGCAACTCAGTCAGACCTTGTCTCTACATAAACCACAAAACAGGGATGGGGATGTGGCTCAGTGGTCGAGTGCCCCTGAGTTCAATCTTTAGTACCAAAAAAAAGAACAATAAAAGTCATTAGCTTTTAAGTGGATACAACCAGGCCCAGTTTTCTACGGAAGGCAATTCCTTCTTGGTGGGAAAGGTTCACTTAAAATGTTGGACCATAATCTCATTTTAGGGCCTCAAATCAGATGACAGAATTATTTGTATAAAGCATCTTGTGTCTGGTAAAAATCATACTTATCCTCTTCTGCAACTTCCCTTAAGGCTTCTGCCCTGACTTGGCCCTTCCTCCTCATACTCTTTCCCATACAAAGCTTCTAGGAGGCTAATTTCTAAAGGGCCTGCTGGAGTGTTCAGGGCCTGTCCTCAGCAGAATTTACTCCTCTAAGCCCTAGGCCTAAATGCGCGCTTCGCTGGCTCTTCTTCCCTGGTCCTTCACCCTCCAGGATCACCTCCGTAGCGACCACGCCCAAAGATGACAAAGGACAGACCAGAGACCAGACCTGACAATTTGGGACCGAGTTTTGTCAGAGATATCCAAAGCTACCAGTAGATGACGCTCCAACCAAGGAGCACAGGATTAACAGCGTCCCCGGCCTAACTAAGAAAGTCGCTTTTTTCATTCTGACCGTGGTTGAGTAGGAATTTGGGCGCACACTGGGGCCTTGTGTTTCGTTACTTTAAAAAAATAAGAACAACTTCCGTTAAGCTCTCTTCTCCCCTCACCCTGTGCTTGCTTGAGGCTAAGATGCCTCTGGCCGGGGAAAGGAGTAAGGGTCCCCTTTGTGCCCAAGCACGCAAGTGCTTGAGATTTAAGTTCAACTCCCCGCACTTAAACTTTTAAAAGGACCTGCCAAGGGAAATGATTTTTGAAGTTGTCAGGGTTCCCCTCTACCCCTGTCCTGGACCTTCCTGCGTAAGTCCAGGAAAGTCAGCAGATGGGGCGGCAATCCCAGCGGCCGGGAACCAAGCAGCTGGACGTAGGTGCCGGATGACAAGGCCACTCATTCTCCCAACAAGCTAAGGACCCACGTCGGGCCTCCGAAGGTCAAAGTCCCCTCGGGGCCTGCGGGTGGACGGCGAGAGGGTGCACCGGGGATCCTGCACATGTTTGGTGGTGAGTACCGCTGCGGGAAGTCAGCTCCTTCCCAGGACACGTTCGCGTGGTGACCGCGCACAGTGACCCTGGGGACCCCTCACCCGCTCGCGCTCCTTGGCGTTGGCCACGCGCCGCCGCTCCAGCACCAACTGGAGGTCCTCGGTCGACGAATAGCCGCCCGAGCGCAGCCGCTTCAGCCGGCAGATGGCGGCCAGCTGGGGCAGCGGCCCAAACTGTTCCCGCAACACTTCTTCCAGCACCTCCGCCTGAGGGGTGCCCAGAAGGACAGGCGACGCGTGACCCAGCTCAGAGAATGAGGGCACAGCGTCCATGGCGGCGCGCGCAGGTCGGCGTGCGCCCGCCTTTCACCTGCCCTGCAGCACCAGAGACCGCACGGGGCCCGGGCGGGGGCGGGGTCTCGACCACCTGCCCTCTTTCCTCGGTCCGCAGAATCGCAAGCCTGCTCCCACTCTCCGGAGATTGGACCAGGAATCTTCCTAGTTAACAAGCCCCACCGGTGATTACCATGAGCGCTGGATTACAGACTTGGTTCTCAAATTTGCCGGCACTGCATGCTGCAGCGCGGGAGGAGGGGAGTAAATTCACATGTTAGGTACCAATCCCCATAATTTATATTTAGTCTGAGTTGAGACTTTGGCGCCTAGATATACATATGCACATGTGTACTTATATATACACGTATACACAGAAATTTTGGTGGATGCACACACTATTTTAAAAATTCATTTTGAAATAAAAGTTACAGAAAAAGTTCAAAAACAGTAGCAAAGGACTCCTATATTCCCTTCATTGAAATTCTCCTTTTTTCACGTGTTC
>CM053411.1:26880581-26927138 GCA_028644305.1 Xerus rutilus | reverse complement strand
AGTAGGACTCAATGGCAGGCAAGAACAAAGGGATATGGGAGAACAATTTAAAATTGCTTATATATCCCAGGAGAATTAAAATTTGGATGGAACCAGGAAATCTACATTTTGCCACAGGTGTCATTGAAAATTTAAAATGAATGGAAAAACTGAGCTCTGTTTATGTACTATGACTTGAAATGCATTTAAATAAAAAAAAAAAAATAGAAGAGACAAAAATTCCAAACTAACAACCAAGCCCCAAGTAGAAATGTCCAGGGGGCCCTCAGTTACCATTCATGAACATCTACTCCCACAACAAAAACAGGATTAACACACAGGCTGTGGATACCACACCCACAAGGGGGTCTCAATTGAGATTACTCTAGAACACTTTTGACAAGAAGAGACTACACCCTAAGAAAGGCCCACACATAAAAATGGAAGAAAAATCCATCCTAACAGTGCATAAAACCCAACATAAGAATACGAGAAATATGAAAACAAGGTAGCATGATGCTTCCTAAAGTTCAGAATTCAACAGCAACTGACTCCAATCATAAGTTGAAATGGAGGGGCTGGGATTGTGGCTCAGAGGTAGAGCGCTTGCCCAGCACATGCGAGGCACTGGGTTCAATCCTCAGCACCACATAAAAATAAATGAAATAAAGGTATTATGTCCAACTATAACTAAAAAAAAATATTTAAAAAAATAAGTTGAAATGGATGAAATACCAGATAAAGAATTCAAAAGAATATTATAAAAATTATTATTGAATTCTGAGATAATAGAGATAAACAAGTGAATGAATTAAGGAAGTCAGCACAGGGTATGAATGATAAATTCAATAAGACACAGAGATATTGAAAAAGAACCAAACAGAAATGTTGGAAATGAAAGACAATAAATCAAATAACAAGTTTAGTTAAAATTCTCTGTAATAGAGTATACCATGCTAAAGACAGAATTTCAGCGCTAGAAGACAAATTAGCCACCTTTGAATATTCAGACAATATAAGAGAAAAGAAAGGAGTAACCATGACCAAAATATACAAGAACTCTGGGTCATTAAGAGACCAAATTTAAGAATCATTAAAATCAAGAGGGTTGTGATATGTAGACTAACAAAAGCAGAATCTAACAAAAGTAGAATATATTTCTTCTCAGAATCTCATGGAAACTTCTCCAAAGTTGACCACATTTTAAGCCACAAAAAACTCAGCAAACACTAAAAAATTCACATAATGTCTTGAATTTGATTAAATCATAATGGAATGAAATTAGAGATCAATACCAAAAAACCTACAGAAACCATATAAACACATGAAGATTGAATAATACACTATTGAATAATGAATGGATGATAGAAGAAATCAGGGAAGAAGTTTTAAAATTCTTAGAATCAAATGAGAATAGTGATACAACATACCAGAACCTCTGGAACACTATGAAGGTGGTTCTAAGAGGAAAGTTTTAACTGTGAGTGCCTACATAAGAAATATCAAAAAATCCCAAATAAACAACCTAATGATACATCTCAAAATCCTTGAAGAATAAGAAACAACTCCTTCCAAAATCAGTAGGAAGAAGGAAATAGTTAAAATTACAGCCAAAACCAATGAAATATAGAACAAAAAAGCAATATAAAGATCAATGATAAAGGTGGTGGAATATGATGGTCATCATAGCCCTAACTTTATGTATGACTGCATGTATGTTGTGATTCTATATCACTTACAACCAGAGAAATGAAATGTTATCCTCTAAAAAAAAAATTGCTACTCAAAAGAAAATATACATTAATATTAAAAAAGATCAATGAAATGAAGAGTTGGTTCTTTGAAAGATAACAAGATTGATAAACCCTTAGCAAAATTAATCAAAAGAAAAAGAAGACTCAAATTAATAAAAACAGAAATGAAAAAAGAGAACTCATCACAGACATTACAGAAATCCAGAGGATCACTTGAGACCATTTTGAAGGCTTATAATTGAATAAATTGGAAAACCTAAAAGAAATGAATACATTTCTAGACACATATGACCTGCCAAAACTGAATCACAAAAACATAGAAAACCTAAACAGACAAATAACTAGCAAAGAAAACAGAAGCAGTAATTAAAAGCCTTCCAATGAAGAAAAGCCCAGGACCAGATGAGTTCTCAGCTCAATTCTGCCAGACTTTTAAAAAGGAACTAATGCCAGTGCTTCTCAAATTATTCCTATGCAATATAAAGGGATAGAACATTTCCAAATTCATTCTATGAAGCCAGTAGCACACTCATACCTAAACCAGATAAGGACACATTTTTAAAAAAGAGAAAAAAGAAAAGAAAAGAAAATTACAGACCAATATCATTGATGAACTGAAACTCAAAAATCCTTAATAAAATATTAGCAAATAATATTCAACAACATATTAAGAAGATTGTACATCATGACCAAGTTGTTGGTTTTATCCCAGGGTTGCAAGGATGGTTTAATATACTCAAATCAATAAGCAAAATTCACCACAAAAATAGAACTAGGGAAAAAAACCACAGTTATCTTAATAGAGGCGGAAAAAGCCTTTGACAAAATTCAGCACCCATCCAAAAACATTGAAGAAAGGAGCAATAGAAGGACCTACCTCACCATCACAAAGACTATATACAACAAAGCCAAAGTCAACACCAGAGTGAATGGGGAAAACTGAAAACACCAATGTCTACTCTCATCACTCCTGTTCAATAGAGTTCTTAAAACTAGCCAGAGTAATCAGACAGAAGGAAATTAAAGGGATCCAAATAGGGAGAGAAGAAGTCAAATTATTTCTGCTTCCTGATGACATGATTCTATATCTAGAAGACCCAAAAATCTCTACCAGAAGACTTCTAGAGCTTATAAACAAATTCAGAAAGGTAGCAGATTACAAAATCAATATACAAAAATCAGTAGCATTCCTATATACCAATAACAAATCAGGAAAACAACCCCATTTACCATAGCCTTAAAAACTAGGAATAAACCTAACCGAGAAGGGGAAAGATCTCTACAATGAAAACTACAGAACATTGAAGAAAGAAATTGAAGAAGACACAGATGGTGGAAATGCCTCCCATGATCATGGAGAGGCAGAATTAATATTGTTAAAACAGTCATCCTACCAAAAGCATTATGTGGATTCAATGCAATCCCCATGAAGATATCAATGACATTCTTTACAGAACTATAAAAAGTGGTCCTAAAATTCATTTGGAAGAATGAAAGGCCCAAAATAGTCAAGCAAGTCTAAGCCAAAAAACAATGCTAGAAGCATCCCAATACCTGAATTCAAATTATGCTACAGAGTTATAATAACAAAAACTGCATAATACTTGCATAAAAACAGACACATAGACCCATGATACAGAATAGAAGACACAGAGACAAACACACTGATTCTATCTGATCCTTGATAAGAGTACCAAAAACACATAGCCAAGAATATCATAAAAGATATACCAGATTTCTACTTCTGGTCATAATGGAATAACTGGACATGTGACCCCTTTTGCTGTAAACAACTAGAAAACTGGACAGTATACATGAAATGATCATTTTCAGACACTGGCCAACAAGCAATGCAAAAATGATTTGAGTTCCTGAGATAGGGAAGGTGATAGGTGAGCCACAGCCAGCTGGGTTTCCTCCTAGAAATGACAATCTGGCTATGCTGAGGAGAGAAATCTGGGAGCTTAGCAGAAAGGAGAGTGCTGGGATTTGGGGACAGAGTATGAAGAGGAGGGGGCTATGCAGAGAAAGGGCTCCAGAAATCTGCATAGGAGTCCCTGTGTGCATGAGGTGGAGATCAACAAGGCCCAACAGAGAACTACCATAGAAATTCTCATTCTAAGATGAGCTGGCAGAAAGCTGAATCCCTGGAAGGATGAACAGAGGCCATAGGAAGAGACTAGAACCAGTGACATGGCTCTGGCGGTTAAGCCTGAAAACAGAGGAAGCCAGCCCACAAGAGAGAAAGAGAAACAGGTCTTTGGAGTGGCTTAAAGAGCTGGGAAAAAAATCCAGTTTCGGCTCCATCTATACCCAAAGGAAGCCCAAGAAGCAACAGGAAGGCTGGAACATCCTGGGACTTTGGACTCCGCTTATGAAGTCTCTGTAGTTTGTGTCAAACCTCTGCTGTTTTTGACAAAGTAGCAAAAAGTTACAAGCTATAAGACCCTTAATTGAAGGTACACTTGTTTGGGGACAGAAGGGACATTGAGGGAAGGAGGATCAATCCAGGGAGAGAGTGTGGTGGCTGTCACAGGAACAAGCAAGCACAGAACTTCCATTCATTCCGTGAGTCTTTATTGAGGATCTGTTGCTGGCAGTCTGTGCTGGCGGCTGAGGGGATACAAAGGCACAGTAAGGCTCACTCCTTGAGGAGCCATTGATCCTGCTGGATCTCATGATGTAAGCATGCTGGAAAGGGTTAAATAAAAGGACATGGCAGGTAACATAAAGGCCTTGGAAGACCTAGGGAACAGAATCTGAATTCACAGAGGCCCTTCCAGGTGTCATGGAGAAGGGTCCAACACTGCAGCCGGGATGGCCCTTCAGCTCTAACCTGTCACCTGCTGGCCCAGGGGCCTCTTGCAGACCCAGTAATAGGGGCTACTGCAGTCCATGTCATTCCACAACTGTTGAAGATGGACACAGTCTTCAGTCTGCCCATTCCTGTGTCGCCAGTTGTCTGGCTGATTTCTGTCCCAAAACCTGGAAACAACAGGGCTTTATTGTGTCAAACAAAGCAAGTCTCCCTTCCTCCTGAAGTGGCATAAGGAACAGAAGTGATGCAAGCCTCTTACCCCCTAGAGGTCCTGGGATGGAGATAGGGTTGGGGCTAGAGATACCCTGAAGGTGGCTGTGCTGAGGTTCCCTCTCTAGTTACTGAGGATTCAGTCAGGGAGGGGCATCCTGTGATGCTGCCAGCCCTCACCCCAGAATGCATACTCAAGTGCCTTCTGCTGGAGGAAAGAGTCCCTTGGGACCAGGCCTGAGTAAGGCATTGGACAGGAAACAAACAAAACACACACACAAAAAAAAAGCAAGATCACTCACAGTCTACCTGCCAGTCCCAGGACCTATCCTTTCGCGATACCCCTCTGTAGGTATCACACACCACATACACATTACATACCACACCCATCACACACCACATACATGCCACACCACACAGCAGTTGTACTCACGCCCTGCTCTGGGCATTATCAAACTGTGTCCCATCTGCCCAGCGCCAGGAGCCCTCCGTGCCCTTGTCAGTGAGGCCAATCCAGTGGTGAGAGGTTCTTGTGAACTGTACCAGGAATGCCTGTGGAGAAGAGTCAGGGTTGTGTTTGACCCTGTGCATGAGGAGCTGGTTCCCCAGGCTGTCCTTTTCCTGGTCTCAGGGCACGTAGCCCATCTGGAGGAGCCCTTCCTGCACCTTCTGTGGCTTGTTCAGGACCTAGGGCAGCAGCCAGGTTCCCTCAAGGAAGTCCATATTGACTGACCCTATTAGGCCCCTGGCCTTGAGGGATGTGGTTTTATTTGGACAAAAAAGTTCTGTCCATGTTAAGGAGATGTGTTTTTCAAAGTAGTATATCCCTCAACCGTCCTATAACAACAGTCTCAGGGGAGTGGAGAGTCCTATAAGTCTAACTGAACCAAACTTGTTGTAGTTCTTTGTTAATGTCCAAGCAAATTCTGATAAGGACCCTCAGCAGATGGACTACCTAGGACCATATAGCATTTGGTGGTCCTAGGCTCATCGGTGTGCGTCTGCTCTCCCAGGGAGCTTTGGGTTTCCTGCTCATGAGCCCTCCACCACCACTGGGTTAGCTGACATTAATATCAGGATTGATGACTGGAAAGGGAACCTGACAGGAATAGAGGGCAATGGGGGGGGGGGTCATATTCCCACTATTTAAGAGCAGTCACCTGGCACCACCTCCCTCTGCCCTTCCTCCCTGCTGACATCTGCTGGCCCTGGGTGTCTCCCTTGTTCATTGAGAATATGGACTTTTGCTGTCAGTCCCTCTCCCTCTAGGTCAAGGTGCTCATCAGAATTCAGTAAATATTTATTCTTTACCCAACAGAGGAGACACAGAAATCTCCAATGTAGTGCTGAGAGGGAAGAGGCCAAAGCACCCTAGACACTTCCATACGCCAACTCCATTAGCCACCCCACCCACAGCTCTGACCTGCTCTTCCTGAGAGGTCACTGATGCCAGGTGGGCTCCCTTGGACACACAGGACTGCTCAGCCTCGTGCCAAGACTTCTTGACATGAGAAAAGTAATACGCATTTTCCTCATAGATCTTCCAGCCTTGCAGGATCAGCTGGAGAAGGTGATCTAGAACAAAGGTTGGAGAAGAGAGAGAACCAGGAGCAAATGGTGGATGTCCCAACATTGGCCTTTCTGAACTCTCCTGAGGCCAACCATTGAGTTTCACAAGCCCCCAAAATTCCTGATGCTCAGTACTTTTGGATCAAGGCCTGGGAGACTGCAGCACCGCCCCCCCCCCCCCAGATGCCTCAGCCCCTCCTGGAAGGCTCAGCTCTACTCAGTCAACATTCTCTTCCCAGACCTTTGCTTTCTGGCTATACTGCCTCTCTCTCAGTTCATTGCTGTCCCCTAACAATCCTCTCCACCTCCTGGAAGACTTTACAGTCATCTCAGAGCCTCCTTCATTTCCTGGCTTCATCTCCATCCTTCAGCTGCTCATACCCATGGCCATCCTGGGACCTCATCATCACCTGTTGGAACTCACAATCTCCAACCTCTGAGTGCTGCTCTTATCAGCTCTTTCGTCTCTCCCTGCTATGACACCCTGCTCTCTGACATTATCTACATCACAGTTGTGTAAAATAAAGCTGCACAGGCCCATTTACTCTCTATTTGTTCTTGTGTTCAACATTCATTATTCAACATTCCTAAACTTCTCTGAGCCAGGGGCTGTTGTACAAAGATTAGTAAGACATGATTGATGTCCTTGAGGAACTTAGAGTCTAGTAAATGAAACAGAGAGAATGTGTTGAAGATGCATTGATTAAAACCATGTGCATGTTAGAATAGGGACATGAGGGAGGGTATGGTCCATTTCACCTGGGAGGGAGGTGTAGCTCTGGAAGGGCATCCTCAGTGAGATGTCACTCAATATGAGTCTTGAGAGATTGAGGAAGAGTTTTTCAGAACTTCAATGCCCAGGAGAACGTTTCAGACATGAAAGTAGTGTAGGCATCAAAACATGAAGGCATGCCATGGCAGAGCATGCCTGACCTGTCTTACATACCAAATAAGCTGAGCAGATGACTTGTGGTCAATGGATAAAGGATGGGAGGTAAACTTGGACAAGTGCACCAGCACTCAACTTCACATATCATGTGAAGCATTTGGATTTTGTTCCCTATGAGTAATGGAAATCAGAGAAAGGTTTTAAGAAGGATCTTAACATGCTCAGATTGGCACTACAAAAAAATTCCAACCTGTTGGAGGCAATAGGAAGAAGATATTTTGAACCAAGCAGAGACAGCATTTATAATGCAAAGGCAAAGGTCTCAAAAAGATGGTGAGTGTGTGCAACAGGAGTTCTCAAAATGTGATCCCATACTGGCAATATCAGCATTGTCTGGGAGCGTGGTTGAAATGCACGATCTCAGGCCCACCCCAGCCCTGCTCAATCTGAAATTGTATTTTAACAATCTGCAAGCGTACAAGCCCTCCAGGTGATGTTGTCCAAGGCAGAGAACCCATAGCCTCAACCAAAGATTGGCAAACTGCTGCCCACCAGCAGCCTCTTTACAGAAAATTTTATTGGCACACAGCCACACCCATTAGTTCACATATTGTCTTCAGCTGCTTTATCCCTCAGCAACAGACTGTACAACTAAGAAGACTGTAATGTCTACTATTAAGAAAAAAAGTGGCCCTTTAAGAAAAATTCTAATTAATGCTTCTCAGTCTGAATGCTATTAGAACCATGTAGGGAGCTTTTTGTAAAGTTGTGGTACCCAGACTACATCCTGGACAAACCTCTCCCCGGCCAAAACAAAAAACAAAAAAAAAACAAAGAAAAACACTGCAACTTAGCAAGGCCCCAGGCAATTTAGCAAGAACTTGTCTCAAAAAATAAAAATTAAAAAGGGGTGGGTATGTGGCTCAGTGGTAAAGCACCCCTGAGTTCAATCTCTGGACCAAAAAAGGAAAAAAAGGTCAGATGAGAGCCGGGCGCGGTGGCTCAAGCCTGTAATCCCAGCACTTAGGGAGGCTGAGACAGGAGAATCGCGAGTTCAAAGCCAGCCTCAGCAACTTCGAGGCGCTAAGCAACTCACTGAGACCCTGTCTCTACAGAAAACAAAAAATAGGGCTGGGGATGTGGCTCAGTGGTCGAGTGCCCCTGAGTTCAATCCCCAGTACCAAAAAAAAAAAAAAAGGTCAGATGAGTGCACAAATACTTGCCATGTGTTAACTCATTTGATCTTCACTATAAACCAAATATTATCAACCCCACTTTAAAGATGAGAAAGTGAAACTCGGAGGAGGTGAGCAACCCACCATTCCCTCCCAAGACACTGTCCCGCCCCACCAGACCCCGCCCTCTCACTTACTTTGGGTCTGTTGTAGCTGCTCCCGTGAAGAAATTGTTGCGTAGAGGTTCCCCAGGCGACTCTGCTCCTCCTGGATTTTTGCAGTTAGATTCTTGGTGTTCTCTAAATCCTCTTTTAACTTCTGCATCTCAGCATTGGCCGTCTGCAGATTGCTCTCTAACATCTGAGTCTGGGAATTTAAGGCTGCAGCATCCTTCATTCCTTGTATTAGGGTCTGTATCTCTCTGCTGGCAATTTTCAACTGACCATTTAACGCCTGAATCTGGATATTTAAAGTATTGGCATTTTCCAGCTCTGCTTTTAGCTCTTGGATCTGAGCATCTGTCTGTTCCAGACGGCCATTTGCTATTTGGATTTGCGCAGTGACAGTTTCCAAATCTCTTTTTAACACGTGTATCTCATCACTTGCTCTTTCCAAATGACCTCTCAGCATCTGTATCTCAGCACTGGTGTTATCTAAACTGCCCTGCAGAAAGCTCTGGGCCTGGGTGTTTAAAGCATTTGCATCTTGTAGACTTCCTTTAAGCCTCTCAATCTCAGTATTGGCCCCCTCCAAGGAACTCCTTAGTGTCTGGGTCTGCAAGCTCAAGGTATTGGCATCCTTCAGAGCACCTTTTACCACCTGGATGTCAGCCTTGGCATCTCCCAGATGACCACCAAGTGTCTGGATCTGAGAACTGACATTGTCCACTCTGCATTTCAACCTCTGGATCTCCTCATGCCAGGTATGGGAGTTTTCCATATGCCCTCTGAACATCTGGATAGCCTCTTGCACTTCTGATGCCCTGCCAAAGTAGTGATGATCTGGGGGGAAGAATCAGAGAAGGCAGCCAGAGGCCCATTATGTAGAGAAGATTGAATGGGCCAATCAGAATGCTTTTAAAAGATTGAAGGACAATGTCCATGGCACAGCTCTGCATGCCCCTCAGGCAGCCTGCTGAACATTGCAGCCACCCAGACCCTGGGGATGGGCCACCTGAGAATGTGGACCAAAAATAAATAAATAAATGAAGACCAAAGCAGTACAGAGATTCCTCAGAAAACTTGGAATGGAACCACCATTTGACCCAGCTATCCCACTGCTCAGTTTATACCCAAAGGACTTAAAATCAGCATACTACAGTGACACAGCCACATCAGTGCCTATAGCAGCTCAATTCACAATGGAACCAACCTAGGTGCCCTTCAACAAATGAATGAATAAAGAAATTGTGGCATATATATACAATGGAATATGACTCAGCCTTAAAGAAGAATGAAATTATGGCATTTGCAGGTAAATGGATGGAGCTGGAGAATATCATGCTAAGCGAAGTAAGCCAATCCCAAAGAACCAAAGGCCAAATGTTTTCTCTGATATGCAGATGCTAATTCACAATAAGGGGGGTGGTGCTAGGGAAGAATAGAGGTGCTTTGGATTAGACAGAGGAGAGTGAAGAGAGGGAAGAGGGTGTGGTAGTAGGAATGATAGAATGAATTGGACATTATTACTCTATGTGCCTGTATGACTGCATGACTGGTGTGACTCTACATCATGTACAACCAGAAGAATGAGAACTTATGCTCCATCTATGTATAATGTGTCAAAATGCATTCTACTGTCATGTATAACTAATTAGAACAAATTTTTAAGAAGTGAAGACCAACCTAGCTATCACACATGAACAAAGAGGTTGGAGGGATTGAAATACTTGCCTACAAGTAAATCACCTAGAGCTGGGCAGTAAAGTTTGAATTATTTTGCCATTATAATTGCTTAACTTGAAAGTAACTGATTATATCCTTTAGAGCTGTTGAAGTGTAATTCTACTGAAATTTCACCATAGATAGGTCATTATAAAAACAATACATATGAGTAAACCCATATTTGGTCCTACGGTATATCTGTATACTAAGCATAAAGCCCTTGATTTGCCCTTGTTATTTCCTAAACACCCTGTAGACCACAAACATACATTTTATAATCACAAATTTTGGGAGGGAAGAAAAAAATAAGTAGCCCAGGAGGAAGCACACTGTCAAGTTCACAGCGCCAGAGTGGAGGTATGCCATGCCCTTCAGATAACACTGGATCTACTTTGAAATGTCCTTTCAAAGGGCTGGCATTTCAATATTACATAGGGAAAGGGGCCCACAGAACAGTTTGAGGATGTGAGAGACCTGAGCATAAGCCCTTCATCAAGTCTGGAGTGATGGCACACACTTCTAATCTCAGCCACTCTGAAGACTGAGGCAGAAGAATCACAAGTTCAAGGCCAGCCTGGGAAACTTAGTGGAATCCTGTCTCAAAATAAGAAGAGTTGGAGGATATAGCTTAGTGGTAGGGTACTTGCCTAGCATGGGCAAGAAGGGAAGGAAGGAAGAAAGGAAAGAACGGAGGGAGGGAGGGAGGGAAGAAGGAAGGAAGGAGGAAGGCTTTTGTTGTTGGGGTAATTCATGGAGACTCTGCAGCCTCTTTAATCTGGAAGGTCTTCCTTGCAGTCCCACTAGCCTCTGCCCTGGGCCTGCTTGCATTCTTGACTCACCTCATGAACTAGGACTTAATCTCAGACATCTCCGGCTGCCTCCTGATTCTACCCTCCCCACAAAAATAGGGGGAAGAAAAAAATAGGGGGAAGAACCCAGGAGGACAGGGACCCTTTCTGGACTATTCATGCACTATTCCTCATGCTCTGCCTAGGTGGGTGTGTGAGGCCTCAGCAGATGGCCTTTGAAGTCCAGTCAAATATTCTATCTGAGCCAGGCGCGGTGGCACAAGCCTGTAATCCCAGCATTTAGGGAGGCTGAGATAGGAGAATCGCGAGTTCAAAGCCAGCCTCAGCAACGGCGAGGCGCTAAGCAACTCAGTGAGACCCTGTTTCTATATAAAATACAAAATAGGGCTGGGGATGTGGCTCAGTGGTCGAGTGCCCCTGAGTTCAATCCCCAGTACCAAAAAAAAAAAAAAAAAAAAATTCTGTCTTATAAAGATAGACAGATCAATGCAACAGAATGGAGACTTCAGAAGTACAACCACACAGATATGGACAGTTGATTTTCAGCAAAGATGAAAAATCAATTCATGGAGAAAGGATGATCTTTTCAGAAAATAATGCTGAAACAAATGGGTAGCCATATGCAAAAATTTTTAAAAAAGGACTTCAATCCATTTCTCACACAATTAATTATACAGAAATTCCTAAATGTAAAACCAAAAGCTATAACATTTCCAGGAGAAAACAGAGAACATCTTTGTGATCTTGATTTATGCAAAGATTGTTCAGATACAAAACTAAAAGCATGATCTATTATAGGAAAGAGCAGGGAGGGAGGGGCTGAGGGTATAGCTCAGTGGTAGAGAATATGCTTAGCATGCACAAGGCCCTGGGTTCAATCCCCAGCACCAAAAAGACAAATAAATAATTTAGACTATCAAAATTACAATCTTGTTCAGAGAATAAAAAGGCAAGTCATAGACTAAGAGAAATTAATTGCAAATTACATGACCAGTAAAGAATTAAAAATGAGTGCATACCACAGGGTCCTTTTTATAAAAAACACTAGAAAAAGCAAATAAATCTTTAGTTACGGCAATCAGATCGGTGGTTGCCTGAGATAGGAGAAAGCGTGAGGGGGAGATCACAAAGGGCCAACAATTCCACTCTGGGGCTGAATGATGAATCTGAAGAATTTTAGAATCTTTCTAAGGAAGGTGGAACCTATTCAGAGACCTGGAGTTTTCAGAGGAGAAACTGGTCCCAAAGTCTAGGTTTCCAAGTGCCCCAGCTCCCTCCCAGGACCTACCCCACCATGGCTACTCACTGTTGGGCTCCACAGGTGACTGGCCAGTAGTGTTGTCTCCCGGAAACATGGCTTGAAACTCTTGGAAGGAAGGATGTTCCTCCTGTGCAGGGCTTCGAGACTGGAGAGCTGAGACACCCCGTTCCTGGGTCAGTGCTATCCCCAGCACTGACCCTGGAATATAGGCTGTCCTACACCAATTAAAATTCCAGAAAGATGGAAATGGCACCAAAGACACTCTCAGAATTTCCTTCATGAGCCTCAGTTCTAGGAGGCTCCCCCTTGGTCAATGGCCTCTGCTGCCAGGAAAGCTGTGATCTGGGCCTGGGCTGGTGGCAAAATGGCCCATCTGGGAGCAGAAGGTCCCAGAGAATGTGCATCTGGGTCCCCTGGAACCTTCACACAGGAAGGAAAGAGTCAGTGGGTTTTGGGTGACCTGAAAACTTACCCACAACAAAGAGGGCCACAAGAGAGGAGACCACGATCACAGCCAGAGTGATCAAAACAAGCCTCAACATCCTGGGGGCTGTAGGAGCCACTGTCTCAGAATCCACCTCTGCAGGGGAGAAACCAGGGTCCAGGATGAGAGGGTGCCATGCGGGCTGGGACAGAGGCAGTCTTTCTGATCGAGGCTCCTGGTCTATCCAGTGGGGATGAGAAAATCCACCATGCTTATCACTCAGGTGGCTGCAGAGGAGGAAAGGGAAGCACTTGGGAACATTTGCCAGAGCCCATTGTGGGTTATAGTAGTAACACCAGGCAAGCAATGCTGTTGAGATCCCAGTGCTCAGAATCCCAAGGAAGCTGCAGTGGCCAGGTGCACAGAACTTGGCACAGAGGGGAGGGCAAGAAAGTGTGGTTTGAGTGAAAGACAACAGGGAAAAAGACAGGGAGAGGGGAAAGAGGGAAGGACAGAAACCAGAGCCCAAACCTTGGAGTCCCAGGGCCAGTCTTGCTCATGAATCCTGTCCACAGCAACAGTCACAGCCCTTTGGGGCCACACTGCTGCCTCCCCACACACTGACATGTGACAGTCCTGGAGCCTCTGCTACTGGGGTTAGAATGCCACCATGGGTATTCTGGGAAGGGCTGTGCCTGAATCCTCTAGGAACTATGGTTAGGGACAAAGTGTGCACAAGGGAACACACCAACAGTGACAAGAAACCAGCCCAGAGCCCCAGAGGCTCATGGGTCAGCCCATGTACAGAACTGGGATTCAAAAGCAAGTCCATCTGAATTCAAACTGCAACCCCTTTTCCTTGCCATCCTGAAAGAGGTCTGGGGAGATCTTATGCACAGACCGACGGGTGCCCTATCCTCTGCATGACCCACATTCTGTCCTTACCTGCTTATTGTGTGGGCCAAGACAGCAGTGAGCTGTGCTCTGACCTGCCGAGGAAGAGCACGGAGGGCTGGGGGACAGGCGTGCTAATCTCAAAATTTTCTCACCTCTGGGCTTCAGGGAGACACACTGGTTATCTGTGCAGAAGTGGACCATGTCACCTTTCATCTCCATGTCCTTCATCCCCTATGCTGCTCCCAGCCACTGGCAGGACTATCCTGCAAGCCAGCAACAGCAGGAGTGAAAAGGAGATACCCCAGACTTATATGCTCCTGGAAAGGTCATGACCACCTTTAAAGCTCTGCCCCTTCCCTACTGACTCTGCAGAAACCCAGCCCAGCACAGCCCTTCCCATCAGGCTTCCAGGAGCCCATCAGCCCAGGGCCCTGTCCTCTTCCTCTTCCCATTAGCATGTCTCCCTTAGTTCCCCAAACTCCAGTCTCTGCCTCGAAGTCACAAATGCACCTGTTAGCTTCTCTGGGGGCTGAAACTGGCTGCCTGGGAAGAGAATGGAGGTGTCTCAGTTTTGCAGAGAAAGCATTCTTGCAACTGTGGCTAGTCCTCAGTCCCAGCCCCAGTCTCCCTAAAATAAGAAGGTCAAGTGATTGAGGGTTGCAGGATCAGTGTGACAGGGGCATGCAGGTCAAGGCAAGGGATGAGACTCACTGTCCACTTGGTACCTCACAACCTGATTATAGGAAAGAACCTGAGATGATTGAAAATATATTTGGTCTGTCCTGGGTCCTGGCACAGAGCTCCTGAAGCCCTGTTTGCTGAATGATGGGAGTATCTTTTGTTAGACCTAATGACCACACCTGAGTTTATGTTAATGACTGGCTCAGGTGCTCTAGAGAGTTTCGGGATGGTCGCTGGTTCCAGAAAGAGAGAGCATTAGTGGGGAGAACTTTCAGAACCTCGTCTCCATTCCCCACTCTCAGACATCCTGGTAGGGGAGAAGGACTGGAGGTGGGGTTTTACAAACTCTTGAATAACAGGACTCAAGGAGTGTCTAGGTTGGTGAGTACATCCATGTTCTGGGGTGGGGGGATCCCACAGAGACAGAGGCTCTCAGGTTCAGGACCCCTCTGGACCTTGCCCTATGCTCCTCTTCATCTGGCTAATGGTACCCTTTGCAATTACCTCCAATAGGAAGTCTAGTGCTTTCCTGAGTTGGTCTAGTAAATTATCAAAACTGAGGAGATATTATGAAAACCTCCAAATTTGTAGTCAGCCAGGCAGAAGAAGATTGCTGTCTTGGGGAACTGAGCCTAAGCCTGGAGGTTCTGTGCTAATTCAGGGAGTTAGTGTCAAAATCAAATTGAATTGTTAGATGTCCACCTGGGGTCAAAGAGAAGCTTGATGTCAGGATAAACCACACATTTGGTGTCAGAAATGCTGTCAGAGAATACTAATCAGGGGTCCAACTTGATCCAAGTCTTTACCTTTAGCAGACTGGATCTATGTCCCCTGAGACAGCCAGGTTCTCAGAACTAACTCAAAAGAAACTGGTTGATGAGACTGGGCCCAGTGGGCTGCTTTTCAATGAGTTGTGTGACTTCTAGCAGTGTTTACTGCTTCAGGAGGCTCCTACCACTTGGTGGGCCTAGAATTAGAAGAAAGGGAAGTGAGGCATCCCAGTGGATGGTGCCATGGATCTATGCGAGCCCCGCGTCCCCGTCCCTAAGGGGTAACCAGCTCAACAGAACCAATATTCCCCACTGGCTGGTCAAGGCACCCTTCCCAGAGCCAGTTCTGGGGGTACTGACAGATTCTTGTCCCTTGGCTCCCCTTTTCTCCCATTGCCTCAGATGTTTACCATCTTAGAGACATGGATCACATTTTCTTTAACTCATGAAAGTATGAGTACATGTCAGTCTCCCATCCCTGCCACTCTTACAAGCTGTCAATCACAAATCTGCAAATTGCTTACTTCCCCATATTGTTGTGTTCCTGTTTTTATCCTCACTTCCTACTTCCCTTTCCTGTGCCTTTTCACAAATCCTGGGGACAGCCTCGCATAGGCCCATAGGCACCGACTAAAATGACTTCAGACTCCATCCATGGAAAAGCCACATGGAAAGGGGCTAGGATTACAGGCACTGGTCGGTCGATACAGAGAGCTGTCCGTCAGCTGTGTGTGGACCACCACACAAGAGTCCCACACAGCACTAGAGATGGGCTGACCTGCTGTAGCCACTCAGCCCCTCTGCCAAGATGCCAATCAACCTGCTGGCTGCAAGACTCCGCCTTCTTCCTACCTTGGGAAAGAATGTTCGTTGGAAGGTTTTTGAAGTCCCCCAATATAAATAAAGCTATTTGCCATTTTGCCAGTTGCTGGAAGTCAGAAGAATTATCTGGTGGTGGGCCCATCCTAACCCCGCATGTTAAAACTATTTTCTGTGTTCTGTGGTTTTCTTGCCATTTCATTTATTTTATCCAGTTCTTTACTGGTCAGGGAATCTCCTCCTTACCATCCACGTGGGATGTGGATGTCAGGTTGAGGAGGAGGAGGCTGTGTGGTGGAGGCCACTGTCAACTCAGCCAGTGGGTAGCCCAAGCGTGGCTGCCCTTGCCCTATTCATGATGGTGTGCGTGGAGCTTGTGTTTCAGTGGAACAGTGCAGAAGAGGGACAAGGCATGTGAGTACACCTGTTGGCCTTCTGTTTGACCCCCTGTCTGTTGAACACAGACCTGGGGAAATAGAAAGTCACCTCAAGACTGGGCGGGCACCTGTTTCTGGGCCAGTCAGCAGCCCTGCCAGGACCCCAGCAGTGTCTGCCATGCCTCTTCTCCACATGGGACAGGAGCTGCTGGAGGTGCCTCCCCAGGGATGGAGGTGAAAGAAACAAGTGGTCCTGGTTTCTATTTGCCCACACACAAAATAGTCAGGTTGGACCCACTCAGGAACCACTAAAGCTGAGAGGGCCTTGAAAGCAGAACTTTGGGGACCCCTTGCTCAGCAGAAGGGTGGAGTCCAGGCCAGGAGAGGGGCCTAGTTCCCCAGATTATGACCGCCAGGACTCCTCCTCCTGTTCTGCCTTTCCCTTTCCCCACCCCCTCCTGCTGCCTCCCACCTCCACTCCAGGGTCCCAACTTTTATATTTCCCATGAGAACACCATCTGCCAGGAGGGAAGAAATCCCAGAAACCCCAGGAGGTTTCTGTGTCCTTGCTGAGAGGTTCCTCTGCTCTCCAGCCAGAGAAAAACAAATGGGTAGAGAAACTTGATTGCCAGACCACTCCACAGCTGGAATCACTCACACACTTGTTTCTCCTGCCCCTACTGAAGGTCACAGGGTCGTGCTCTTGAAGATCCATTCGTTTAGACCTGTAGCTCACAGACATCCTGGGAGATGTCTCACTTTCATGTATCAACCTCTAACACCACAGGGTTGGTGAGTTGTTCCAAGGAGTGGCCAGATCCAACAGTTAGATGTAAAGGAAAACCCCAAGCAAGTCCTGCAAACCCAGGGTGTGGCACTGAGGGCTGACACAGCTCCCTGCTCAGGCAGCATTCCCCTGATGTGCCTTGAGAACCACCCTATTGTCATCTTCAGTCCATACCATCCCCAATCTGCAGCTCCAGGGACAAGCTGGTGGATTGACCCACCTAACATGTCTCCCTGACCTTCCTTATTACTTCCAGGATGGGACTGTAACCCAATCCAAACCCAACTGTTTCTGTTGGAACAGTTGCAGAAAGGAAGCTCCTTCCTCTGGGCTTTTCTTGCAAAGGTGTGAGGTTGTGGGGTCAGCGCTACCAGGTCGCCATTCCTGGAGAGTCTGCCTGGCACCAAAGTCACATCCGAGACTGCCAGACCTGCACAGAGAATAACATGAGAACCTGTTTCCAGTGGCACAGAGCACCCTGTCTACTGCACCCAAACTCCTCCCATCCACAGGCCTTAAGCCAGCTACCATCTCACCTAGCTTTAATTTAACCGGTCTCCTAACTGTTCTCCCTGCCTCTCATCTTGCCCTTTCTCATATCCTGTCAACATATTGCATATTGATCTTTTTAAAACCCTGTGGGTGCACACATGGGTATTACCTAGCTCTCTCAGCTGAGAAGGAGCAATGAGAGCCTGAGAGCAGCAATCACAATCAGCAGCCAGATGGTGGGCTCTAAGACCATCCTCTCACAAAGGAAACCAGGCTCACTGGACAAATGGCAGATTCTAAGACCCAGGCAGGAAATACACGAGTAGCACCTGTAGCATCTTGGGGTACTGGAAATTACAGAAATGTTTTAAAAAGAAAACAATGGTGAGAGAATATCAAAAGGACACAGGAACCAACTAAAAGAGCTCCCAGAGCCAAAGACAGGACAAGAGCAAGAAAATAGAGTTGGATTATAACCCCAAATATAAATATACACAAATTTATTCTGATCTAAATTAATATTTGAATAAATAAATAAATCTCAACAAATAAAATAAATAAGTAAACAAATTTTAACATTTCAGGTATTTTATGTAGCTATTTCACACCGTCAAGAAGGCAGACTATAACACTGTTTTTATTTGTTTCATTTTATAAAATGTAATTTTAATTGATGTTACCCTGCTGTTACACAGAATATGACATTTTCACAGACTTTTTGGGACTACAGTCAATGATTAACACCACACAATAATAGTCCAACTCTAAAGAACAATCATTTATACAAATTGAATGCCCTCTAACATGTGCACAAATCTACATGGAAAAGTACTGATCTTTTAGATTTGAACTTGTGTACTTTATTTCCCCTTTCTAGTGTGTTAAAAAATGACATGCATTGAAAGAAAGGAGAAATACTGGGAAGTGATATTGACCAAATTACATTGCTATATCATGTGCATGTAACAAAGAATCCCACCATTGTGTACAACTATAATGCACCAACAAGAAATATGGGGGGGAAAAGAAATGATATGCATTTTAATTTACCAAAAACAGTGCTTCCATTCTGACAGCAGTATGCTACTTCTATTACATAATAAAGTGAATAGCAGAACCACAGAGGCAGGAGATATATGTGAATATTTATTGGGAAGGGAAGTTGTTGACTTAAACAGCAGCACATGAAGAGTGAAGAGTGATAAATGTGATATAGGAGTCATTTCAATTTGTGACCTCCAGCCCAGAATCACTAAGCAGTTTCCCATTCTATCTAATATTTTCAGATTCCTATTAAAAAGGAAAACGGTAAGAACATGGAAAAGTTGTTACTGAGAGAAAATCCCCAAAGGAGAACAAGGGAAGGAATGCAGAAATTAAGAAGCTACATAGAATCATACAATGTCTTTCCTTTGGCGTCTGACTTACTTCACTCAGCATAGTATCTCCAAGTTTCATCCACATTGTGTAGCATGTGTCTGAATTTCCTTCCTTTTGGTGACTGGATGATGTTCATATTATAATATGATATATATAATTATAATATATAATATTTTGTTTATCCATTCATCTGTCGATGGACATTTGGATAATTTCCACCTTTTGGCTATTGTAAATAATGCTACTATGAACACTGGCATAAAAGTATCTCTTCAAGTTCTTCCTTTCAATAATTTTAGGTATATACTCAAGTAAAATTCCTCGATTTTATGGTAATTCTATGTTTGACTTTTTGAGGACTGTTTTCTGTAGTGGCAGCACCATTTTACGTCACAGCAACAGCGCACACAGTTTCTAATTTCTTCATATTCTTGCCAACATCTATTTTTCATGTTTTGATAATAGCCTTCTTTGTGGGGGTACATTGTATGATTCTACTTATGTGAGATATTTAGAATAGACAAAGTCAATTAAAGAGGGGTCACTAGGGACTAGGGATTAAGAGCAATAAGGAGTTATTTATTAGTGGGACATAGTTGTTCTTTGGGATGATGAAAAGTTCTGGAAATGGATGATGGTGATGGTTGCACAGGAATGTGGATGAACTAATGTTATTGAATTGTACACTTGAAAGTGAGTTTAATGGTAAATTTCATGTTCTGAATATTTTATCACAATAAAAAAATCTTGTTTGAATCTTGAAAAAAAAAAAGAAGTTATGTAGAACACTTTTTAAATTACAATTAATCAAGCCGGGCATGGTGATGCACATCTGTAATCCCAGCAGCTTGGGAGGCTGAGGCAGGAGGAGGCAAGTTCAAAGCCAGACTCAGCAATTTAGCAAGGCCCTAAGCAACTTAGACCCTGTCTCAAAAAATAAATAAATAAATAAATAAAGAGAGTCTGGGGATGTAGCTCAGTGGTTAAGGGCCTCTGGATTCAATCTTTAGTATCTCTCCCAAAATACAATTAATCACCTTCTCATATCTTCATAGCAATACAAAACACAGTTACTTGTACAACTGGTTCAGATTATTTAAATACCAGGCACAATTTTAGTCCTTTTCATAAGAGGTAAGAAGTTACTCATGTCTATATGAAATCAAGATATTAATATCATTCTAACTTCACCCTTGTAAGGCCAAGACAAACACAAACCAAGGAATGGAGAATTCCCTACACAGCAGAATGAAAAGACGCTAAGCCATTGATTACATGCACATGAATGGGTTTCTTTGCTATAGGAAGTCCAGGTGGAATAAGGAATGGAAATGTATAAAAAGGTTTCTCCAAGGCATAAAGCTGGATGACACCCTGTTGCACTTAGGTTCCGACTTCTTCTGGGGCATCACATTCTTCTGCACTGTCCGATGTGCATGATGTTGTCTCTAAGGAACTGCATGATGAGGATGCCATTTGTCTGAGTCTTCATTCATTAGATCAAGTTTTGCTGAGGCCTCATCAAAGCCATTTTAGCCAGCGTGCAGGCAAGCTCTGGGTTACTAAGGATGTCATGGTAAAATAGAGAAAAGTTAAGAGCCAGACCCAGGTGAAATGCATGCATGGGCTCCATTTCCTTCTTGCTTACATGAAATGTATCTTGGTAAGTTCCTGGAGAATTAGCTATCCTTTGTGTTCCAGCATCACCACCTGCAACTTTAGCAAGGTACCAAAAGTAACCTCCCTTCATTTCCAGGCAGATGGCCTTATTCTCCATGTTAAATAATTATTCAACAATTCCAGGTCTGTGGTGCCAATGGGTCTCTCCTCCCACTGCAGTTTCTCCTGAGTCCTCAATCAGCTGCACCCTGTTGGAGGTGTAGGTTTTTCTGTTGGATGCTGGAGATAACCCTCCAGGTGAACCTGTGGTTCCCACTCACATTCTTAGGCCACTAAGAGCAGGCTGTCCTCTTCGCCAGACAGTTCGGGCCCTGTTCAGTCACAGCCTGCATGTAGGTGGCCACATATTTTGCAGTGCTTGGCCTGCTGGGCCAAGCTATCCTTATAGATCAGCTCTATCTTTTCCAGAGCACTGGGCCAGGGCCAAGGGCAAGACAAACAAGGGCCAGTCAGGCCTGACCCAGATCCAGAGGAGTCCTAAAGATTTGCAGCCACTGCCTGAGTCTCCATTTTTAAGTGTAGGCTGCACATAATGACTTCCTTCCAAATACAAAAGGGAAAAGAGCCAAAAAATAACTGCAGTGAATAAAACTGACAAACACTTCAGTGTCAAGGTCAGCATCAACAGGCATGAATGGAGTGCGATGAGATGAAAATGAGATGCCTCGCCCCTGCGTCATCTCACACTACACTCCAGCCAGACGGGACTTCTCTCGCTGGTCCAGGCATGTGTAATCCGAATTTTCCACTGTTCCCTCTGGTTTCTTGCTTGTGTGCCCTTCCCACTCCCTGTCTAGATCCTGCTCCTTTCCCAAGACTCAGCTTATGTGTCTCTTCCTTAGGAAGCTTTATGAAATCATTTTGCTTTAAGCTCTCATAAAACAAGAAAAATTTCCTTTTTTAAAACATACTGATTTTATCACTGTGTTCCTCCCCCCCTCCAAAAATAGAGTCATTCATTCTATGATGAAGAAGAAAAAGAAGAGGAGGAGGAGGAAAGAAAAGATAAGGAAGTTTTGGTAGGACAGAGATGACAGGAGACCAGGAGGTATAGAGTAGGGATGGAGAGATAGAGGGAGAGGGGGTTTGAAATCGAAGAGGAAGGTCTGCGGGGGCTCCTGGGAGCCCTGGCCAGTTGGGGTCTATAAGGAGACAGAGGACAGCCCCTGAGCCCAGGGCCCATCTCCAACCAGGTGACAATGTTAGGGATGATACTGACGATCCCAGAAGCCAGAATGCTTTGCAAGTGGAAGAGAAATAAGTAATAGACAACCAACCCCCGCCCCGCCACCAAAAACATATTGTATCTTCCAAAGCACTGGAAAAATGAAAATAAAGAAAGCACAGTCTATACAACATGAGAAAAAGAAATGAGAAGGGGAAAGAAAAAAAGAAAGAGGAAGAGAAAGAAAAAGATTAGATAGATCAAGAAAGTATAAAAGAAAAATAAAATATTATAGTACATGTCCATAAGAGTTAGGATCAGTCAGTAGCATTTTTTTCTCAAGCATTTTTCAGTCAAGGATTTTTTCTCCTTTTCTTTTATATTCAAATACAAAAATACAAGTTCTTCAAGAGTATTTTATTGCAGCTTTGAGAACCAGCACATCAAGCATTGCTAGCTTGGTTGAATGGGGGAAAAAAGTAATATTATAAAATAAATACACAAGTTGAATGAGACAAAGTTCTTACCTGCCCCTGGCTCCCAACTTTCTATGTGACAATAGATAAATTCCCAGAATTTCACAACAAATATTGTCGGGTTTATGACCTGAGGAGCTGCCTGGGTAATGATAATGCCCCAGTGGGACTTGTTGAGCAAGGCCCCACCATAAGCAGAAGTTCAGGTGACCTCGCTGAAGAAGCAAGCCCTCCATATAGGAGGAGCCAGGGTCACAAGACCAGCAACAGCTGTCCCATCTTCATGACAGGAGGAAGCCAGGGCAACATAATGCTTGCTGGTTATGGGATGGGGTGCAGGCTCCAGGTAAAAACACATCCTCACTGACTCAGACTTTTACAGTTTTGAGGAAAAGTGATGAGTGAAGGCAGGGGGCAAGTCTTGTCATAGGAACCATGTGCACAGGGACACAGGAGGATCAGAAGGAATGGATGTGGGGTAGCACCAGGAACCTGAGCGGCCAGAGCTTGAGGCCAGCCCTGGGAACCCTTCACTTCCACATCTTAGCACCTCTTGTGTTAAATGTTCCCTTCTCTCTGTAGACACAGTTCTCATGTGCTTTACCTACTGTACCCCTGCCTGATGGCTTCTGCTCATTGCCACTTTCCACAGGTCATGATGGCCCCATGCCCTTCTCTAACTTGGGGCCTCCCAGCCCAGCTTTCCTATTAGCCTCCTCATCCCTTTGGTAGTTTCTGGTTCAACTTCTGTCTGGTTTTCCCAGCTCATGTCTTCGCACCAGGACCAGCATAGATCCCAAACCAGCCTTTTTCTGATCATGGCCTATTTACTCCATTGGTGAGGAAGGGATCCCCTGCCCTAAATAGTACAGGAAACCCACGACATCTGCTACTGGACAGATAAGACTGACAGCAGTTTACTACTCATGTATCCTCAGTCCAGGGGAGGAAGACACCACTTGCCATTTAGGGCCCTGTGGGGTTATTCATGGGAACAGAGCAAACCACAAGGGCTGTGGAAGGCTGGTGTCAGGGTAGCATGAGGATGAAGGGCTCCAGTTCCTGCAGCAGAATGTGATTGGCTTGTTGAATAATTTCCCTGGTCAGCAGGGAAATGGAAACTGCTAAGTTGAAAATTGGGTGGAGTTTAATTGACCTAGTTAGTGGGGAACTAGCCACATGAGAGACTTTCAGCTTGGTGGGGACATATCTGGTGAGACACAGGAAGTTAGAGTTAGGTTTTTACAACCCCTTGAGGCTCAAAGATTTTATAGCACCACATATTTTAGAGCTTAAACCAAGCCTGTGCCCTCAGCTCTGACTCCTTTACACCTAGAACAACACACTGCTCATCTAAGAAAAGTGTCCTTTCCCCGGGACCCTAAAGGGGACCCTAGTAGGACCGTTCTGCTGAGCCCATCCCAGCACTCACCCCATGCTCCCTCTTGCCTTCTCTCCACTCCCCTGTCTGGAGTGGCCCCTGCCTGCATTGCTGCCTCACCCACTGGACTTGTGATTTGGACCTGATACCTGTGAATGGCATCTCCTTGAAGAATGTGGGGAACTTGACAGGGCTCCTCCTTGGAACAAAGCTAGAGAACAGAAGACTGTCCAGGGACACCCAAAAAGAGAGATCACCAAAGTCATGATATTATAGACCTTGCTCTACTTAACTTCAATAACAACTAGAGATACATGCTGTTCATATGTTGTGGCATTTCCAGGACCAGAATGTCCCTATTCCTGGTTATTTTTGACCCTCCAATTATGTCCTGAGGGTGCCTGTTTCAGTCAGCTTTTTCACTGTTGTGACTAAAAGACTCGACCAGAATAACTTTAGAGGAGGAAAAGGTTATTTGAGGACTCATGGTTTCAGAGGTCTCAGTCCATTGACAGCTGGCTTTCTCCCTGAGGTCTCAAAGTAAGGCAGAACAACATGGCAGAAGAATGTGGCAGAGGGAAGCGGCTCACATGACGATCAGAAAGCAGAGAGAGAGACTCCACTCACCAGATAAAAAACACATGCCCCAAAGCCACGCCCCCAACCCCACCTCCTCCAGCCAACCCTACCACTTCATTACCACTCAGTTAATCCCTATCAGGGGATTAATTTACTGATTGGGTTAAGACTCTCAAAACCCAATCATTTTTCCTCTGAACCTTCTTGATTGGTCTCACACGTGAGCTTTTGGGGGACACCTCACATCCAAACCATATAGTGCCCCAGAATTTCCCATCCAGCAAGGAAGTCTATCTTTCCTTCACATTCACCTGTACAACTAGGAATGAAAAAGGGCTCATGGAGAGAGGCCGCGATCCAGGCAACATTCCATTCTAAAGATTTCAAATAAACTTTTTCAGATACCAAAAGAATAGTTCCCCGACACAAGGTACAGGAAGAGAAGAAACGCAGAATAGAGGAGGTGCAGCGGGGGCACAGACTAGTGATGGAGGAGCTGGACGGATAATGATAGCGGAGGCAGGAAGTGAGAGGAAGGGAATAAGGAGGAGCAAGAGGAAAGAAGGTGCAGCCAGCTCAAAAGGAGATGCGTGCCTGCGGCAGCCCCCAACCTGAACAAGGGAGCTCGCCCCAGGGAAGAAGGGGTTCAAGCTTCAGAGGCATGGATGAAGAGGGCAATGGAAATGTGATGTGGGCACCTGCTGGCCACCAGCCTCCTAAGCAGGCAAGTGAAAACTCTGGGGCATCAACCAGGAAAAGCCTCAAGTGACAATATCAAGAGAATTGCTTGGTGGGTCTGAAGCAAATTTTTGGTCACATTTCATTCTTACTTTTTTTAATTTAAATTAAATTTCAACTCATATAAAACAATTGTGCATATTTATGGGGTATCATGTGGTGTTTTGATACATATATAAATGGTATAATGTTTAAATCCAGTAAAGCATATCTGTCTCTTCTAGACATTTATCTTTTCTTGTAACTTTTATGTGATGCAGATGAGGCTTCTTGAGGAAATGGGGAAGCCCAAGGCAGTGCCTCAGATATCGGGGTCCAGATGCACCTTAGCCAGGCTGTGTGGACTTCTAAATTCTCTCCACCTTCCCCTCCTATTCAACCCAAGTGCTTTCCATTTCAGTTGCCCCTGTAGGGTCAGAGAATTCCCAGTCAAGACAGACGGACTGGACTGGTAGAGTGCTTGCCTTGCATGCACAAGGCCCTGGGTTTAATCTCCAGTAGCGCCCGCACCCCCACAATAAAAGACTGACTTCAGGATACCCTTGGGATAATTTTGAAGAAAACAAAAAACAAAAATGAAGGTACAAAGTCATCCTGGAGTATTGAGGGGAGAGAGACAATCCCTCAAGTTCATCAAGCATTGAGCTGACACAAGTCTTCTCAGGGTTCTGAGGGTACATAGGGCCGCTTACAGATGAAAAGGAACATTTTGTCACAGGAAGCGTCATTCCATGACAGGAGCGAGGGCAAGCTTATAGTGACACAGTGTTCATTATTCCCTGCATTGTTGGGCTCACCTGGAATCCAGAACCTTCCAAATCAAAAAACAAAGAAAGATCTATTGACAAAATTGGAAAACAAATTATTTATTTCCAATAAAGAAATGAGATACTTCAACCCCTTTGTTTCGCCCTCAACTTTGGTCCTAGGTAAGAGCAAACCAAAGCAAATTTTTGCACCCAAGCCTAAGAGGAGGGAGATTGGTCAGACTTCAACCTCTAAGCCTCCATTTGGGGCCAAAGAAGACCACCACTCTTTTTTTTCTTTTTTTTTTAGTACTGGGGATTCACCTCAGGGGTACTCGACCACTGAGTCACATTCCCAGCCCTATTTTGTGTTTTATGTAGAGATAGGGTTTCACTGAGTTGCTTAGCACTTCACCATTGCTGAAGCTGGCTTTGAACTTGTAATTCTCCTGCCTCAGCCTCCCAAAGTGCTGGGATTACAGGCATGCACCACCACACCCGGCCAACCCACCACTTTTGAGCCCCTTCACAAGCCCACTCTGCAAAGACCTAGACTCTGCTAGAGGGATTCCACCCCTTTGCTCAAGCCGAGTAGAAGGCCCTGCTGCCAAATCCCATAGGGCATAGAGGGCCAAAGATTTGTCCCAGGTCCCTCAGTCATTGAATGCCAGCAGTGAGCCAGGTCTCAGTTCCAATGTTCCTACAATGCTCACAGGGACAAATCACAAACCCCATGCTCATGGGAAATACCCCCATCCTTGATGCCCTGGCCCTGGCCTGGGAGAGTCAGGTTGGGAAGGAGGGTACTGGGGGCTCACCTCACACTTTGGTCGTTGAATGGAGTATCATCTGCCCAGTGCCAGTTCCCTTCACTCCCTGCTTTGGATAGGCCAATCCAGTATGGACGTTCACCTGCTGTCTTGTACAGAAACTCCTGTGGGGAACTCAGAATGATCAGAGGTGCTGGCCATGACCTAAAGTTTGAGAACCTGTCTCCAGGTATTGATGCTCAGCGATAGCCTCTGAACTCACAGAACTGCAGCACACACTGGACTCTCTCAGGCCTCTTCTTGCCTTTACTAGGAACCCAGAGTCTGTCTTTCAAATTCTGATTTGTCTTTGCTCTGCAACTAACAAACTCAGGACACAGATCTTTCTACTTTTCAGGAAGCAGGTGCTGGAATACAAGACTCAGGTAAACTACAGCGCAGAGACCCCAATGGCCCATATGACAGTGTTTAAATTCAGCGAGCCTCTCCAGTTAGAATGGCAATTATCAAGAATACAACCATAATAATTGTTGGTGAGGAAGTGGGGAAAAAGATACATTCATACATTGCTGGTGGGACTGCAAATTGGTGCAACCACTCTGGAAAGCAGTATGGAGATTCCTTAGAAAAATTGGAATGGAACCACCATTTGACCCAGCTATCCCACTCCTCAGCTTATACCCAAAGGAATTAAAATCAGCATACTACAGTGACACAGCCACATCAATTCCTATAGCAGCTCAATTCACAATAGCTAAACTATGGAACCCACTTAGGTTCCATACCAACAGATGAATGGCTAAAGAAAATGTGGTACGTATACACAGTGGAAGTTAAGTCAATCCCAAAAAACCAAAGGCCAAATGTTTTCTTTGATCAGCAGATGCTGATCCATAGTGTAGAGGTGGGTAGGGAAGAATGAAGGAACTTTGGATTGTGCAGAAGGGATTGAGGGGAGGGGTGGGGCTGTGGGGATGGGAAGGACGGTGGAATGAGACAGACATTATTACCCTATATACACATATGATTACACAACCGGTGTGACTCTGCACCACCTACAGCCAGAGGAATGAGAAGTTATGCTTCCTTTGTGTACAATGTGTCAAAATGCCTTCTACTGTCATGTATAACTAATTAGAACAAATTAAAAAATAAAAGCTAGTTTTAGATGTAAAAAAATTCAGCTGAGTGCAGTGGCACATGCCTGTAATCCCAGCACTTAGGGAGGCTGAGACAGGAGAATTGCAAGTTCAAAGCCAGCCTCAGCAACGGGAACAGTGAGATCCTGTCTCTACATAAAACAAAAAATAGGGCTGGGGATGTGGCTCAGTGGTCAAGTACCCCTGAGTCAATCCTTGATACCAAAAAATTAAATAAAAATTCAGTGAGGCTTTAATATTTGCAAGGTACCAGGAGTTGTCTATATATGCACCTTCTCCTTTATTCTCTGAAGCAGGCACTATTATCATGCAGGTTTCATCGATTAATAGTCTGAAGCCCAGTGAAAGCAAGTAGTCTAAAGCAAAGCTCTGCGACCAGGTAGATGGCAGGCTAGGACTCTAGGTTACTCCAGAGCACATGCTCTTTTCTGCTGTGGTTCTCACCTCCCAGATAGAAGAGATCTAGTCAATATGCTGCCTCACTAGAAAAGAAATTTCTTAAGTCTTGTCAAGTCATTAATGCTATTCACAAATATTTCTGGTTTTTGGACATATGGAAAGAGCACTCCTCCCAGCCTTCTTTAAAAGTTAGCAGTACTGGCCAGGTACAGCAGTGCACACCTGTAATCTCAGTGACTTGGGAGGCTGAAGCAGGAGGCTTGCAAGTCTGAAGCCAGACTCAGCAATTTAGTGAAGCCCTAAGAAACTTAGTGAGACCCTGTCTCAAAACAAAAAGTAATAAATAAATAAATAATTTTAAACCTAACAGTACTGTGTATAATTTGCTTTCTCCGGTGAAATATGAGCAGACGTAATTTTGCTATGTTTGGGAAGAGGCTTTAAGAATCAAAGCACAATTTGCCACATTCCCTTTCCTATCTTAGTGATTGTAGACATGTGTTAAGATGACACTGAGGTCCTTGAGTAACCACAATGAGCAGAACCTGCTTGCTGTTCCTTGTGAGACATGTAGCATAAATGAGAAATAATCTTTCATTGTTAGGTCACCAATATTTGGGGCTTTTTATTCCCACAGCATAGCCTTGCCCAGCCTCCCTGAGACAGGTGCTGGCATACCCCTTTATAGAGCCCCCCGGAAACCACACTCACCTGCTCGCCCTTAGAAGTCACTGAAGTCAGATGTGAGTTCCTGAACATACAGAACTGCTGGGCACTGTACCAGGTCTTTGGGATGTGAGAGAAATAGTAGAAGTTCCCCTCAAAGTACTTCCAGTCTTGGGAAACCATCTGAAGAATGTCATCTGGAGGACAGGTACTAAAGGTGAGCACAGGCTTCTGTTCCCTGGGGCTGCAGGATGGGGCAGGGTAACTTGGATAGGATTCCAGAGACAGCAATGAATGGGGCTGGGCTCTGGGGCCCTTGGATCTGCTATGGGAGCTTGGGGACAGCCTCGTGGATCCTGAAAGTCTGACTTAGACTGATGGATAGGGCCTCCAGGATTAGAGAAGAGATAGTAAGAGGGGATGGACCATGTCTTTCCCTTGAGGAAGAAGCAATTCTCCACTGACGGTGACAAAGAGCTGGCCCCTGGACTTGAGGTAAGGAATTTAATGGGAAATGGTGAGGTTTGGGCCTGGTCAGAGATCCTAGAATGCTCCGTACCTTGGCATGGGGGCCCAAGCTGGACTGTGGAGTTTTCTCCTCTAACATCCCCTAACCTCTCCTCAACCCCAATGCTAAGACCTCACTCCTTAATTTTCCAGCACATGTCTGCCCCTTGCATTCTCACCCAGCAGCCCAGTAGCCTTGTGTCTGAAGAAAGCAGGTCTTGGGGGCCACTGGTCACTTTGTAATGCTGTTTCCTGAGTCACTTACTTTGTCGTTTGAGCAACTTGCTGATGGTCTCCAAGCTGCTCTGCAGTCCCCGGACCTTCGCATTTAAAGCACTGGCTTTGTCCAAATCTCTTTTTAACTCTGGGATTTGGGCATTTAAATGATCAACTGCCTTCCAGTTTGTTGTTAAGCTGTGGATCTGTGCTGTGGCTTTCTCTATGCTGGTTTTCAATGTCAGGATCTGAGCATTCACACTATCCAGGCTGGCCTCCGCCGTGCGGATCTGCATGCTGGCTGCCTCCACATCACCACTGTTCTTCTTAACTTGAGAACTCAGGGTACTGACATTGTCCACACGACCTTTCAGCAACTGGGCATCAGTCTTTATGTCTGATATTGTGCCTATAAACCTGGGATCTGAATGTGTGAAAGTCAAGAGGTCAGCTGAGCAGATCCCCAGGGGAAGGAGAGGAGGTATTGTCAGAGTGATAAAGGAAGGAAGGGGAGGGTCAGGCTCAAACTTTCTAAGAAACCAAGGTGGTCCAAGGAGCTGCCACTACTCTCCAGCCATTCATTAATGTACAGCAAGCATGCAGTGGGCACCCAGCCAGTTCCAGGAGCTCCAGTGGAGATGGACTATGGATAAAGCACAGGCTCTCTGCAAGAGAGCTTACAGGCAAGCAGAAGCAGCCATTAGAACTCAGTACTGAATCTCCTTTGAGCATTCAGGGCAAATTGGGAAAATATTCTCAAGCACACCTTGTCACTCTCCCCATTGCCTGGGGCTGTGGGCCTCCTCAGTTGTGGGTTAGGGGAGACAATAGCCTGGGGTGAAAAAATAGGTGAGTGTTTGCTGGGGACAGAAGCATAAACATGCAGGCCTCAGTGCCAATCAGAAAAACCTCCCAGAAACTGGAAAGGAAGAATGGCAGCTCAGTTCACTGGGCACAGGGCACCCTGTTACTGTGCACAAAAAGAGGAGAAAGGAGACAAATGAAATGCCATAGGAAGGAGACAGCAGGAAAGAGAAGGTCTGGATCCCCAGGGAGCCCACTAGCTGTGGAGAAGGACGAAGGGACTGTGAATCCTGAGGACTTACAGAGAATAGCTTGCAGCACAATGGAGGTGACCAGGACCAGTGACAGGCAGATTAACACCACACGGAAGAGGAGAAGTTTCCTCAGGACCAGAGATGGATCCGGCTTGGGAGGAGGCTCTAGAAGAAGAATAGAAGGTCTGTTAAGGACCAGCAAGGGGAGGGTTTGGACCCAGAGCACAAAGCAACAACTGGTGCTTGCCTCGAGGCCAGAGGGAGATGTTCTGTTTGTCCACAGTGAAGTGTGCATCAGGGACCTCCATCTCTGCAGCCTTCATCCTGCACACTCATGCACAGGTTCTTCTGGGGGCCTGTCTCCCCAAGGATGTTTTATCCAGAGAAAACAGGAAGTGATCCCATAGCAGGTCACTATGTCATCCTGAAGTTCCCCATTCCTGGCTTAGACACCTTGCCTGACCAAGGCCACAGCTTGGTCTCCTCAAAGATCTGAGCTTTCAGAAGAAACCATTTGTCTTCTCTGGGAGTCTGTGGCATGGACACTTTAACTATCTTGTGCTAAAGCTATCCCATTTCTCTTGTGAAGATTCCTTCATCTATCATCCACCCATCCTCATACCTCACAAACAGAAATCGAGTGTCTCCTAGGTACCAAACTCTAAACGAGGCACAGGGCTGCAAAGATGAATGGCTCACAGTCTTTTCACTCAAGCAACTCAACATCTGATGGAAAATAAAGACCTGAGCAAAGAAATTATAGTACAATGTGCTGAGCATAACAGTGGATAAATGTGCACAGTTCAAAAGAAGTACAAGGAGCACAGTAATGAGAAAATGTTCCAGGTAGGGAGATGAGCATATTCAACAGCAGGGGAGCATAAGACAGCATGGAATGCTTGGAAAATTGAAGATAGTTCTGGCCCTATGTGTGTGTAAAATATATGACAGGAGGCAGGTGGTATAGGGCTAATGAGACACCTGGAATCAGATCATGAAGATCCTTTTATATCATGTTAAGGAACTTGACTTCTGACTAGTGGGTAATGTGGAGCCAATGGAAAGCTTCAGGAAGAGGAGAAACAAGTATGTGGGCATTATAAAAATATCACTGTAATTGTGGAGGAGCATAGATTGGGCTGCAGGAATCCTGGAAGCAGGGAGACCAATTAGGAAACAACTGCAATAAAGCATTCTGCTTTATTTTGTTAAGGCATCTTAGCTGATAGAGTACCCCTTTTAAAAATACAGTTTAGAGAGTGAAAACTCTCTGCTTCCTGCAGTTGTTAGTACCACCAACAGAGTAGGGAGGCTGAGCAGCATCAGACTAGGAACAAACTCTCTCTCTCTCTCTCTCTCTCTCTCTTTCCTTTCCCCTCTTCTCTTTTTCTACTTCCTCTCTCCTTCCCTACAACCTGAACTAGAGAGTTCTATATCTGGGAGATGTTTAGGGAATAAAGGAGATGATTTAGGGCTCAATGAAGGACTAAATGTTCTCCTGGAGAATTCCTCATGTTTAGAAGAAGTCTACCAAATCTGAGAAACTTAGCACATATCAGACTTTAGACAAGTATTTCTCAGAAGGTAGGAATGAGGAAAGGGAGAATAAAGAGGGGGAAACAGAGGAAAGAAAAAGGGAAGGATGTTGATACAGATAATTGGATGGATGGATAAATGGATGGATGGATGGATGGATGGATGATCAGCAGATGAATGAATGAATGGAGAATGGATGATGGATGGGTAGGATGTGGGAAGAATACTTGGATGGGTGGATGGAGTATTTGGTGGATAAGTGAATGAATAGAAGATTAATGAATGGATGGATGGATAGACAGAGGATGGATACATGATAAAGATTTGATGGTCAATCATGACTCTCTACATTCTGTGAACTGGGCTATGTCTTACAGAAGCTAATATTTCTTTCCATTGCCTCCAGTAGTTTTCATTCCCATGGGAAAGGCACAGGGAGATATGATTTATACCTTATACAAAAATGAATAAAAGTTCTGGCCACAGGAACTTTCAAGAACCCTGACCTGATCTCACTAAGTCTAAGCATTGGTGCTAAATGACAGGTGGTATCAGGGACCAGGGTTTCAGGCTAAATTAGCAGATCCTTTAGAATAGTTACCTATACCTATACCTCCTACACCCAGGAATTTCTGTTGCCTTTGATGTTTGAGAGCATCCTGTCCCCCTGCTCATATGGCCTTCCCTGGCAAGCCAGTGTACTTAGTCTCTTGTTGCTCCCTCTCCAGCTGACTGGGCTCAGGCTGGAGCTGAGTCCGACAGAATGAGGGAACTCAGACAGGACCACTCACTTCATTTCCCCAGCCCTGGGAAGTAAGCCAAGCAACAAAGATGGCACCTCATCTATCTTGTCTTATGTCCTCCCTTCCCACTTCTGCCTGTAGCTTCCAGGCCTGCAGTCTGCTCTGACCTTTGTCATTTACCACTCCCTAAACTGAGGGCTTGACGCTGGCTCACTGCCTGACTCTGAACTTCTGTGACTATACCTACTCTCTTCAGCTGCTCATCTGGTTACACAGCCTTAGTTTCACCAGGGCTTAGAAGGGGTTAGAATGTTCTGCTTCTGGATTTTCTTGCTTGGTACCTAGTCTAAGCCCACCTCAGCCTTTCTGCTCCTGTCTCCTGGCTCTGTATCTATAACCTGTCAGGCTAGGGCCAAGAGGTAGAAAAGAATCTAAGTTACACAAGATTCCTTCAGATGTCCTAGTCTCTTCCTGGGGCATTTGACAGAAGCTGCCACACAATACATCTTGGGAGTATCTGGTCTCTTCCACCTCTGTCAGAAAGTTGACTTTCCCAAATCACTACTGGTTTATAGCATGAGTTATTGATAGAGCCCTGGATGTCTCCTTAGTAGTCTTAGAAAAATATCAAAGTAAGGGAGCAGTTACTCCCAGTGATGGAAATGGAGGCCTCAGGTGGATATTCCAATGATTGCTGAGCAAAAGACTGGCCCAGCAGGAGGAAGCTGGACAAGAAGCAGAGAATCCTGGCATTTCAGAGAAGCTGGGTATAAAAGTCCCAAACCAGAAGAAGTTTCATTTCCCACTTTGTGGGGAAGGAGTGAGTCACAAGCTATTTTCCTATGACCATGCTCATCTGCAGGTATTTACTGAGCACCTCTCCCATGCAAACCTCTGGGTGTTCTATCTGGTCCCTGGCCTAAGAGGAGAAAAGACAGAGCAGGGAGGCTGTTTCCTCAGACACATCTTCCATCCAGGGAAGTAGACAATTTTTGTGAACATTCAGGAGTTGGTCTGTTCTTCCTAAGAAAAGAGGAACTTTGGCCTAACCTAGAGTGACCAAAAATCACTGCTGTGATAAGAGAAAGGGAAGTCTATGCTCATTTTCCTGTTTCCCTTCTCTCCACGATCATAGGGTTCTAAGACTTTTTCTGGATAAAGATAGAGGAAGTTTGACCACTTTTCCCCTTTCTTGGGGTGAAATAGCTTTATTTATGCTTGAAGGAGGATCATGGACACCATCAATGAGAATGAAAAAGAAAATTCAGTTGTTTGAAATGTCCCAACAGTGCTGACAGTCACCTCCAAGGAGTGGTAATCTAAGTCCCTCCAGTCAAGGCATGAAGAACATGAGAGTGAACAGTAATCTGGGGAATGGACACAGGAGGAGACAAGAGAGAGGGAAGAATAGTGTAGAGAGGGGAAGGGAGAATGACTATGCAATTAGAGAAGATGACCATTACATCTGGTCAGACCTGGCCCACAGGCCTCCAAGGGGTTAGTACACATATGTAAATTACCTAGGTTTGTTGGCTGAGAGAGTCTAGAAATGGTAACATTCCAGTAGCAACAAGCACACTCAACACCAAGATCTTGGCTTCTAAATACTATTCTACAATAAAAGACACCAGGAAGCCGGGCACGGTGGCGCACGCTTATAATCTCAGCACTTAGGGAGGCTGAGACAGGAGAATCGCGAGTTCAAAGCCAGCCTCAGCAACGGTGAGGTGCTAAGTAACTCAGTGAGACCCTGTCTCTACATAAAACACAAAATAGGGCTCGGGATGTGGCTCAGTGGTCGAGTGCCCCTGAGTTCAATCCCCAGTACCAAAAAAAAAAGACACCAGAGCTGGGCGCGGTGGTGCATGCCTGTAATCCCTGCACTTTGGGAGGCTGAGACAGGAGAATCGCGAGTTCAAAGCCAGCCTCAGCAACAGTGAGGCGCTAAGCAACTCAGTGAGACCCTGTCTCTACATAAAACACAAAATAGGGCTGGGGATGTGGCTCAGTGATCGAGTGTCCCTGAGTTCAATCTCCAGTACCAAAAAAAAAAAAAAAAAAAAAAAGACACCAGGAATCTTTGGAGAAATTGATTATTCTAAGGTTATATCAGAGAAAATTCAGATACATCTGGAATATCTTGTGTATCAAAAAACAAGGAAGTGCTCAAAAAACAAAAGGATAAACAACAGGAAGAGAGCATGTCGAAATGACACAAGAACCAGCCTGAAAGAGTTCCCCATGGCCAAAGCTGGAGGTATTTGGGCAACAAACAGATTATAAACCAAAGTATAAAATAAACCTACACAAGTCTAAGTTGATAAAAAGGATTTAATAAATAAACAGGGCAGAAAGACAAATTTTCCTACAGGAAAATCCCAAATAATACATATACATACTCTTCCCTTCAGGAGGTGGTACTTAATTCTCCCCCTCCTTCAATAGGTTTTTATCTTGCAATCTTATAAAACTTACTTATTAATGCTAACAATTTAACTGTAGATGCTTTAGAGTTTCCTGTGAATGGAATCATATTATCCATGATTAATGTTATTTTTATTTCTGTATTTCCAGTTCTACTTTTTAGTTCTCTTGACTTATTGCACTGGCAAGGACCTCCAGTTGTTGAATAGAGATGATGACTTGGGGCATCTATATCTCATTTCTAGTCTCAGAGGAAAAGCTTTCAACATTTCAAATGAAGACTTCATTTAAAATGAACTAATCATGGGGCTGGGATTGTGGCTCAGCGGTTGAACGTTTGCCTCACATGTGTGAGGCACTGGGTTCGATCTTCAACACCACATAAAATAAACAAAGGTATTGTGTTCATCTACAACTAAAAAAAATATATATATATATATTAAAAATGAACTAATCACTGCATTATGCATTTCCTATCTACCTCTCCACAGAAGATAGGAGGTTTTTGCTTCCTATATTAGTTTCCTATTGTAGCTAGAACAAATTACCACCAACTCAGTGACTTAAAACAATACAAATTATTATCTTACATTTCTTAATGTCATGGAACACCCAAAGAGAATCCCCAAGATTGAAACTGTCCCCTTAACCACACTGGTCAGGAGTTAGAACTGGTTCCTTAGCAAGGAGGAACTGAAGATGATGACATCTTAACCCGTGACGGGGATTTTATAATTCATTCATTCATATTTCACATTACTCTAGGCCCAGTCCCCTCTCCTTCTAGGGGAGGGAGGCAATGTATGAGAGCTGATCTCTCATGTGTATGTACAATGTATAGCATATACTAAGCGCAAACCCACAAAAGGAACAGGACTTCCAAAAACACAAAATCCCACAATAATATGACCAATATCACAACAGGACATTCTATCCTCTACAAATTAAAATCATCAGGCCAAGAAATTATACAATCCTGACAAATTCCCACACTCTAGTCAATCAGAACACTTCAGTTTACACACAAATGCTGTGCAGGCTCCCCTCAACTTTATTGCCAACTTTAACAACAGATTTCTTTCTCCAAATATTTCTGGTTTGCTCTTTCTCAGAAAGTAAATAAGGTAACTGTTCCCAGATGAAATTTTATGCTTTTGTTTCTTTAACCATCTTCCTAAGTTTGCAAACTTCTTTCCCTCACCAAGCTCTTGAGCCAGCTCTTGTTCCCCCTAACTGGAACATTAAACTTTCACTTGTCTCCCCTAGTTCCTTGAGATGTCCCTGTTTTCATCTAAGCCCCTTATAATGAGTGGCTTCCATCATATAGCTATTGTGGACATCCCCACAAAAAAATAGATGGTGACATCTCATTCATTCACTCATACATTCATTTATTCATAAAGAAAGATTTCTCAAGTGTCCACTGTATGCCAAGCTCTATGCTAGATGCAAACTTTCAGCCTTGAGCAAAACAGCCATGGTCGCTGCTCTGCAGGAGAGCACAGTTCTCTCTGGATAATTCTTGGCCACCTTGCAGATAAGAAAAATAAAGCACATCCTGACAAAGCCCAAAACAACAATAAAATGTAGTTTAAAGAGTTATCAAACATGACATTTTTCCAAATGACTTTCATTAAAACACAAGGCAAAGAATCACGTAGTACACATGTTTTTGTTTCCTACATATAAATCCATTTCTCACAATATAGCTGCCTTTCAACTGGTGCACATAGCATAAACGCCGTGCTTAATCTTCTCTTCCCCTTCCCCAGGTGGGGCAGGAGGAGAATGAGAGCTGCATGTCTAAGAATTATTGCAATGATGCTCAGTCTTAGGTGCACATATGTAAAAATGCCAGCACCCATCCCCAGAGAGTCTGACTTAACCAGTGTCATTTGGGGCTCAGGCACCAGTAGTTTTAATAACTGTCTAGGTGAATTCCATAGGAAGAAAACTTGAAAACCAGTAATCTGGTGCAAAAACATGTATCCTATGGCAGAATTCCTAGTTCTGCTATACACTAGTTGGATAACACGGGGGAGCCTCTGTCACCCTGATGGTTCAAGTGAAGTAAGGTAACTTTATGTGGAAACAGCTAACTCAGAGCCTCATAACAAGAGTCATTCGGTCAAGTCGATTGTTGAATGAAAGCATTTAACAGTACTTGCCCAGAGTCAATGATCTTGAACTAGAAAGGGAAAAGAGAAGTAAGCCATCTTGTGGCCAAAATTTAGACCTCCGAGGTCCATAATAATCAATCCAGGACTGCAAATGTGCACCCAAGGTCTTGAAAAGAACAATCCACCATCCATCCATCACACACACAGAACATTCCCAGGGAACCAAGAGCACACCCAGAACCACTCACCAGAGAGCCATTCAACAAGTTTATAGCATGACTTCTGGGTACCGGGCCCTACATAGATGGTGAGCACCCAGTGAGACATTTACAATAAATGTAACACAAGTAAGTACATCCCATGCTGGGTTCAGCACCCTAAAGGGAATGCACTTGGAGTCACAAGAGCATGTAAAAGAGAAGCTGGCTTTGTCTGCAGGTATTACAGAAGGCTCCCCTGAGAAGTGACAGTTGAGCAGAGATCTGAGGGAAAAGGAGTAAATTTTTGTGGCAGGGGAAGTAATTCCTAGAAAAGTGGGGTCCTAAGAGAATGTAGCACCCTGAAAGAAAGAAGGAAGGTCAGACAGACTGGACAAAGAGATAGCACAGAAAGGTCTTAGAGAACAAAGGTTCTGGAGCCAGCTCACCTGCGTTCAAATCTGGGCTGGCCATTTTCAAGGCAGAACTCTGTTACTCAACGCTTCTTAAGGCCTCTGTGATGCAACCACCCTGTCTGTAAAATGGGTACAATGATATCAACCTCATGGGGTTGATAGGGATTCAGTGAGTTAATATAAGCACCAGTACACAGATAAATGTTCTAATTAAGAGTAAGGATAGCCAGGCGCGGTGGCGCACACTTGTAATCCCAGCACTTTGGGAGACTGAGACAGGAGAATCGCCAGTTCAAAGCCAGCCTCAGCAATGGTGAGGCGCTAAGCAACTCAGTGAGACCCTGTCTCTATATAAAACACAAAATAGGGCTGGGGATGCGGCTCAGTGGTTGAGTGCCCCTGAGTTCAATCCCCGGTACCAAAAAGAAAAAAAAAAGAAGGAAGGATAGCTCTACTTCTATGCTCCCGGGGGTAGGAGCCCCTAACTACCTAGTAATTCATTAATTACATTCAACCCTTTTTATGATGATGAATTGGCCCAGATCAGTAGGATAGTTTTGTCCTACATCAATACTCACCAAAGAGCCTCCTAGAAGAGGACATTCAATAATCAGCGGACCCGATGACGCTTCTGTGGATGAGAGGCTGCTTTTATGGTTGGCCTCTTCCATGACTACTCAGTGGGCTCATGAGCAAAGAGTCATACACAGGCAGTGTGCATGGGCTGGACAACATGGGTTTTACCCTTCCAAGGCTGCCACTGCTGAGGGCCGAACCTGCCAACCCAGCAGCTAACTGTGAGCCCTCAAAATGGTACCATTCTGGCAGGGGAAGGGGAGGGGAGGGAACGTGGGGCAGGAAAGATGGTGGAATGAGATGGACATCATTACCCTAGGTACATGTATGACTGCACATATGGTGCAACACTACATCATGTACAACCAGAGAAATGAAAAGTTGTGCTGCATTTGTGTACAATGAATCAAAATGCATTCTGCTGCCATACACACCTAATGAGAAAAAATAAATAAATTTTTTTAAAAACACCATTCCATTGATGGATGGAAGTGCTACCTGATGTTGAGCTGATTACATTGGATTCCTACCATGATGGAGGGGTCAATGTCATGTCCTCCTTGACAAAAAAATCTACTTTTGAGTTTGGATTTGTTCTCACTTCTTGCCACATTCCTGTCAGCAACACTGTGGTCATTTACTGAATGTCATACACTCCATACAACACAGCTTTTTTTTCCCCCAGTACTGGGGATTAAACTCAGGGGTACTCTACCACTGAGATAGATTCCCCAGGCCTTTTTATTTTTATCATTTTAATTTGAAACAGGATCTCACTAAAGTTGCCCAGGCTGGCCTCAAATTTGTAATCCTCCTACTTCAGCCTCCCAAGTAGCTAGGATTACAGGTGTGTGCCACCACATCCAGCTTATTTTCTAAGCAGCTCATTTTGGAGTAAAAGAAAAAAAGCAACAGACTCATGCCCATAGGCTTCACTAAATTTATCACCCAGATAAATATCTAGCTTTATAAAGGAGTCAGTCCATAGATGAATCAGCTATCAGCTGGGAAACAAGGCCTTGAAATGGAGTGCTGTTGTATGCGTGTAGCATATGCTTCAAAACAGGACTGTTGTTTCCCCCAAAATCCATTGATCTAAATAACAAGGAATGTAACTAGGTAGCATCTCTTACACTGCCATATAATGACCCATCCTCAAGGATTTTGTTTTCTGTTTCTAAAACTGGATTTTCTGACTTAAGGTATCCAAAGGAGGAATATTTCTACCAGGGAGCATAGAGAACAGAGGAGCCAAGAATACCACCAGGCTATTTCAAGTATACCACACCTCTGAGGAAATAGTTTTGATTTATCTTTTTTTTTTGGTACTGGGGATTGAACTCAGGGGCACTTGACCACTGAGCCACATCCCCAGCCCTATTTTGTGTTCTATGTAGAGACAGGGTCTCACTGAGTTGCTTAGCACCTCGCCCTTGCTGAGGCTGGCTTTGAACTCGTGATTCTCCTGTCTCAGCCTCCCTAAGTGCTGGGATTACAGGCTTGAGCCACCGTGCCCGGCTTGATTTTATCTTTTTTTAATGATCATAAGTTTGACAAATCCACAGCTGGGTTTTCAAAAAGCAGACACTAGAATGGAGTTTGTTGTGCAGCATATTTATGAAGGAGTGACTGGGCAGAGAGGGAAGTTGAACTGTTACTGTGGTGTGCAGACCCAAGAAGCCTCAGTCAACCCCACAGGGAGCTCTGGAGCACAAAAGGCCCACCAGACATGTACAGTTTGGGCAAGAATGGCCAGGCCTGTTTACCTAACTCATTCATTCATTGGATATAGGCTATCCAGGCAAGGACATGCCCTTGGGTGAGGGGACCTCTGTGACAGGCTCCCCAAGGCACTGACAGTTGGAGGCCATCTGCTGACAGCAGTCCCAACAGAGGTGGCAACAGATTCTTATTTGAAGGAGGATCTAGAAAGAATATCTCCATAGTGACCACATAGGAGAGTTGGCCCTGAAATTCAAAGGAAGAAATTTTGGCCAGGTATATTGCTACATGTCAGTAATTTCAACTGCTCAGGAGGCTGAAGCAGGAGGGTCACAAGTAGGAGGCCAGCCTAGGCAACTTAGCTAGACACTAACTCAAAATAAAATTTTTAGCCAGGTGTGGTGGCACATGCCTGTAATCCCAGCAGCGTGGGGGGCTGTGCCAGGAGGATCACAAGTTCTAAGCCAGCCTCAGCAACTTAATGAGGCTCTAAGTAACTCAATGAGACTGTGTGTCTACATAAAATACAAAAAGGGCTGGGGATGTGGCTCAGTGGTTAAGTGCCTCTGGACTCAATCCCTAATACCAAATAAATAAATAAATAAATATTTTTAAAAGGCTGGAGATAAGCCAGGCACAGTGGTACATTCCTGTAACCTCAGAAACTAGGAAGACTGAGTCAAGAGGATCACAAGTTTGAGGCCAGCCTCAGCAACTTAGTAAGGCCCTAAGCAACTTAAGCCAAACCTTGTCTCAAAATAAAACATTAAAAGGGTTGAAGACATAGCTCAGTGTTAAAGTTCATCTGGGTTAAATCCTCAGTACAAGAGAGAGACAGAGGGAGAGAGGGAGAAATTTGCTGACGTATAAAAGGGAAGTAGTGAGTATCCACATATCCACTAAGAGGGCACTCGATGATCCCTGCCTCTTGGTACTCATACCTTTGTGAACATAAAAGCATGACCCTCCCCCAACAGTTAAGTCTTCAGATGAGACCATAACCCCAGACAATGGTTTGAGAGAACTTGATCTGGAGGCACTCAGCTAAACCCACAGCTGTATGCCTGAATCACCAACATTGTGAGGTAATAAATGTTTTTAATTAAAGACAATAAATTTGGGGGTAGTTTGTTATGCAGCATAGATGGCTAAGACAAAGGACAAGAAGGGTCATGACTAGAATCCAAGCAGCAGATGCCTTATGTCCACCTACTTCAGTGTGTAAAGTTTGGAATTCTTCTGGAACTCTTGACAAACCTAATGACGAATAGGTTAAGATTGCCCAGAAATGAAGTAGTGGTTCATGCCACCAAGTGAGGAACCCAGACAGCTGATGTACTGGCTAAAGGGGAAAGGAAAGCAGAATAAAAGGAAAGCAGAAGTCATATGGCCTCATGAACATAGCAGAACCAAGAGCTAAAGCCACTCCCAGTCTTTCCTTCTTACTGTGTCATATGTATTTTTATATTTTTAATTTTATTTTAATTATTTTCCTTCTTCTCACTTACCATTGGATATAATGGAATCATGACAGAACTAGAGACGGGAAATCAAACACTCAGTGATCCTGAATTTGGAGCTGGCTTAAAAGACAGTGGGTTTCCTGCTCTTGGAAAGAAGATGTGTTTGCAGTTAAATAAGGCACGGCTTCATTAGTCCAGGTAACAGCAGCCTGCAAAGGGCTACAGAGAGTTGTCCTTTCTGGCTGTCCAGAATACCCTTCCTAGTAAAGACAAATCTCAAACTCTGTGGTAGATGGGACCATAAGCCCTAGTCAGAGGACAAAGGGAGGCAGTTTTTTTTCTCCAACTACCTGGCAGCTGGATCTCAGGCATGTTACCCAGGCTCAGGCACACAGATGCCACCATTATTGTGCAAATGAGACAGTAATGCACTGTTTCAGAGACATCTGAGATTCTTTAAGAACATCTTGAGAGTCTTCTTTGATCTCACCCTTCCTTGGTTCTGCCCATTTCCCAAGTATTCCCATTGAGTCTGAGAGCAAATGGTTCTAGGAGATCTTGGCCCTTCCCAGCTGAATCACACCATGAACCATCACCCCTTTAAAGGAGGATTTCCTACCCACATAATATCATCACTGTGCTGTTGATTATCCCCACCTTCCCACCAACTTCAGAGGATTTACAAAGACATTTACAAAGTGATTTTATTCCAGAATCTGTTTAAGGTTTCTCTGCTCTGTGTCAAGGATTATCTAACTCTCTTAATATTACAAAATAAACAGTTGCTTTTTAAAATATAGCAGTTCCCATTTTTAACCTTTTAAAATAAAACTTTTCTTAGCCATTTAAACTTATTCTTGCAAATTACCTTTTGGCAAGTCCTATTGAGATTTTAAACAGAATTTTTGTAAAGCTATAAAATAATTTAATGAGATATGATGTCCTAAAAATTATCTTTTTATCCAGATGCACATTATATCTGTCAGTCGATAATACCTTTGGTTTTCTTCTTATAAGTCCCAATCTCTTTTTTTGAAGGTAAAAACATAAAATTATTATTATTTTTAGGTAATATGATTTTCTACCTATAAAATCTATAGGAAGCATCTGTAATAACTATTTAAATTAAGAGAGTTCAATATCCATATGGTCCAAAAATAATCCACATGAATAACTTTCCTATATATCAAAATCAGCTCATTTAAAAATATGAATACTAGAGAAATTAGAGAGATTCAGATATGTTTGGGAAGAGGATTAACAAGACTTGAAAATGGGTTTGTGTTTTAGTCAGCTTTTTCACTGCTGTGACTAAAAGACACAAACAGAACAATTGTAGAGGAGGAAAAGTGTATTGGAGGTCTCACAGTTTCAGAGGTCTTAGTCCATAGAAGACCAGCACCATTCCTTGGGGCTCGAGGTGAGACTGAACATCATGGCAGAACAGTATGGTGGAGGGAAGCAGCTCACAAGGTGGTCAGAAAGCAGAGAGGAGATTTCACTCACCAGATACAAAATATATATCTCAAAGGCACACCTCCAGGGACCCACCTCCTCCAGCCATACCCTATTTGCCTTCAGTTACCACTCAGTTAACCCAATTAGGGGATTAATTCATTGGTTGGATTAATACTCTCAAGACCCAATCATTTCTCCTCTAAACCTTCTTGTATTGTTTTACACATAAGCCTTTGGGAGACACCTCACATCTAAACCATAACAGCTTGGTATAAAAGAAGTTGGGTGCATGAAATGTTCTGGGACTCCATGTGGCCTCCTTCCCCTTCCCCATGTCACTCTGCAGGAGAAGAACCAAGTTGGATTATACAATCTCATTTCAATATAGGGGTCCAAAGTTTGGCCTCTAGATAATTCTTCCCAGGATTCTTGGCATTCCTAGTTTCAGTGCTGCTGGTATGACCTTTGCCATTTAGTTTTTTTCATTCTAGTTGGGTGGAAGCAGGTTCATTAGCTACTAGCTCCTACCTCATCATTATTTCCAGAAATCTGTCTGTAAGATTCTCTGCAGCTATTCCCCCTCACTCTTTCCTACTTGTTTTGATAAACTAGGAGGAAAGATCATTTGCCACAGTTGCATGGTGAAACCAAAAGAAGAGTGAAGATTGCAAATAATGGTAAAGGAGAATGGAAGAAGCTCACCAAAGACAAGGAAATGGACAGGAAGCTTTGAGACCACAGAATCTAGTCCTGAAATTCAATATGGCCCTATAAATGTCAAAAGCTCTCAGATCCTTTGGACAATGAATCCAGTGTATACACAATTAGACAAGGAAAAGGCCAAAACTATTTTTCTAGGTTAACTTAAAACCTTGCAAGTTATACCCTTGGAAAAAAATATATTTCAATGCAAATTTTATTATTAGAGCATCAAATTAGTGAGCAATAACCAATTAGAATTATAAACTTTTAAGCATTAAAGCTTATACTTTACAGTACATAACAACAATCTCTGAAGTCAGACATCTTAAAAGACTCCTTTGTTATTTAAAAAAAAAAACAGGATTATATGCTTTCAAAAAGTCTCCCCTATGGGCAGGAGAGTAAAACTGATGCTCTTTGTGCATATTCTCAATACACATCTTTATCAGAACTCACTTCAAATATAGTTGCTTTCCTATAGTCCCGTGGGAGAGAAAAGTTTTTTTGTTTCTAAAATCTTGTTTTATGAGTACCATTCTCAACATTAAGCCTATTCTCAAAGTTAAGTCCATTAGTCCAAGAAAAAGCCCTGAGAAAATGAAAGGATTGAAGACTTTTAAATAAAAGGAATACACAGTGGTGTGCTCATAATTGTTTAACAGCTGGCCCTGTGGTTCTAGAAGAGAAACACTGACATGTATGCAGTATATGCCAATTGCCATTGTGTAAATATTCCCACCATGGCAGGTTTCAAGTTGACGCCACTCAGTGAATGCAGAGTGGAGAAGAGACACACACTACAACCTTTCAAGAACTTGAAAGGAGCCGGGCGCGGTGGTTCACGCCTGTAATTCCTGCACTTTGGGAGGCTGAGATAGGAGAATCGCGAGTTCAAAGCCAGCCTCAGCAAGGGTGAGGCACTGAGCAACTAACTCAGTGAGACCCTGTCTCTACATAAAACACAACATAGGGCTGGGGATGTGGCTCAGTGGTTGAGTACTCCTGAGTTCAATCCCCAGTACCAAAAAAAAAAAAAAAGAACTTGAAAGGACCAATTCCAGCACACCACTAAGGGACAAGTAGTGTTTGCCTCCTATGGCTTCAATCTGTCTAGTTTGTGTGGCTTTTCTCCAACACTGGTCTCCAGGAAGGAGAGGAAAGGGATCTGGCTATAGGTTTGGGATGAAATGGCAGAAGTAGTAAGAGTATGACACTGTTAAATGCCATCAGAGAGACCCAGAGAGGGAAGAGATTCAACAACCCCAGTATGAAATGGAAAACGGAGGCTTCATCCCTCTAGGAGATTCTCCATTCCCAGAATTTATTGTCCATTTTCACCAATTCCACTAACAGCATGCTGTTTCTTCTTATACGTTGGGCCTGTAAACACTAGAATGAACTGTTCCTCTTCCCTAGCCACAAAAGGCCTGGCTGTCCCCACCACCGCAGTGCCCTGATGTGAGTATAGCTCCTTTTCTTGAATGTGGCCTATGGTCATCTTCTCCAGAGCTGGTGATAGGAAAATCTCTATTTCCTGGGTACTTTCTTTGGAGCAAGAGCCACCAGGACCACAAAGCCCTGTGTTTGGCTACTAGGGAAATGGTGGTAAAGCAGCTATATGTCTACAAAGGAGCCAAAACCCTTTCATGGGTATGGCAACTCCAGGGACCTGAAGACATTTCTTGGATATACAGGGAGATATGAGATGAATAATAGGGTTTTAAGAAATAAATCTCAGGATCCAGTGAAAAGTTGTACATTGGATTTGATTGTCATGAATCTTTAGTTTCCTTTAAGGCTAGAACTGTCTCATGACCACCACATATCTCCCTCCCCACCCCCCTCTCTCACCTTTTTATCCATGATAGTGAAAATAGACATTATCATTGTATCCCATATGTTCAAAAAGTTAAGCAGGAGCATGAAGGATTATGCAAAAAGACTCATGGGAAACTTCTAGAGAAACCACTCAGCAAAGCTAGGGAAACTGGACTGGCCCCCCAGGGAGGAAAAGTTTAAAAGGGACTTTGGTTCTTGAGAAAAATGAATGCATTTCCAGCTCCCCTGAGAAGCTGATGTGTTTAATCAGAAGCTGATTAAACAAAGATCATGTCTCTGTAGAGAGATGGGAACCAACAGAAGAGTGTGGAATCCAATTCCTGAAATCCCTGCCAGGGCTACTGGCTTTATTAAAATCACAACCATGAGCTCTCCTCCAGTGACCAATAGATGGCGCCATCACCTATGCCTGGTCACAGAAGGACACTCCCTGCTTTAAATTTTTACTGCACGTGAATCTTGTCCTCAGTGTACATTAGTAGGATTTGATGATAGTTATAATGAAATCCTGGCCTTTAAAAAAATGTAGCTTGGACATCACTATCCTAGCTACATGTATGATTGCACAAATAGTGTGACCCTACCTTGTGTACAACCAGGAATGTGAAAATCTGTGCCCCATTTGTGTACAAAAAAATGTAGCTAGTCAGCCGGGCGCGGTGGCTCAAGCCTGTAATCCCAGCACTTAGGGAGGCTGAGACAGGAGAATCGCGAGTTCAAAGCCAGCCTCAGCAATGGCGAGGTGCTAAGCAACTCAGTGAGACCCTGTCTCTACATAAAACACAAAATAGGGCTGGGGATGTGGCTCAGTGGTCAAGTACCCCTGAGTTCAATCCCCAGTACCAA
>CM053411.1:26692350-26880481 GCA_028644305.1 Xerus rutilus | reverse complement strand
TGTAGCTAGTCAGTGGTAAAGTGCCCCTGGGTCAATCCCAAGTACCAAAAAAAAACCCAAAAAACAAAAACCTAAGTACTTATCTCCCAGTACATTGTGCTGGTACAGAATGTCAGTGACCACGTTAGAAACAACTATAGATCTCTTGAAAAATCAGCCAACAGAGACAAAGGAAAATTGCTTAAATAGTAACCTGTTCTTAATCAGATTCCATTGAATCTGCATAATTCTATTTATCCCTATTCTAGATTTATATTTAAGTAAGCTTGTTAATCTGCCACAATAACATTTTGCTTGGGATATCTGTAGGCATATTTAAAAAGAAAAAAAAAAAGATGGGTGAGATGCCTTCAGAAGATTAACATAGTGTTTACAATCATTTAATGTATTCAGCCAATTTCTGAAGATAAATGTAGATATAATACTGCTTTGTCCTTGTTTTACTAAATTAAAATCCATTAATGAATAAATTCATGTCAAAACTCAAAAACAAAAATGTAGCTAATTGCAGTTGAGGGGGCAGAGACAGAAGGATCACACATTCCAGGACCTCGTGGCATGCTAAGCCGTGACACAAGATGTAACTACAGTTCCTGCTGATACTGATTCAATGATTCAGACATCCTGCATTGCATATTTGCTGTTCTAAGGGCCGAGGATACCAGCAGTGACTATGACAGGCATGTTTATTGTGCTCTTAGTATTCAACTTAAGGGAGATAGCATTTTGTCTTTCTTTTAGTCACCGAAGTGCTAAGGACCAAACCCAGAATTGCCTGAATGCTAGGCAAGCCCTCTACCACTAAGCTCCATCACCTGCCCCTGCAAATTTAAATGAGTGCTGAGGATCAAATCCAGGGCCTCACGCAAGAGCTTCACCACTGAGCCACACCCACAGCCCTCCCTCCCCCCAGTAATGTCAAGTAGCTCAAAAGGAGTTTGGGTTTGTGAAGCAGGCAGGGTGGAGGCTTGTGGGTCTGGAACACAGCTGAGTAGAGCTGAGTGTACATTTCTTCCGACTTACCATGAAAATCTGGGTCTCACTATGAAAATCAGGATCTTTTTTTTTGGTACTGGAGATTGAACTCAGGGGCACTCGACCACTGAGCCACATCCCCAGCCCTATTTTGTGTTGTATGTAGAGACAGGGTCTCACTGAGTTGTTTAGTGCCTCACTGTTGCTGAGGTTGGCTTTGAACTCGCAATTCTCCTGTCTCAGCCTCTCTAAGTGCTGGGATTACAGACTTGCGCCACCGCACCCGGCTGAAAATCAAGATCTTTTAGGAGCTGGTTGTTAAACATTTAGGCACACATGCTGAGTTTACTCTACTACTTTTTGCATTTGATGTATTTTTCTCTAAGGTTCAGCATATAGAAAATGTCAACAGAAACTAAATATCACCCCAAAAAATGAATGCTATGTTTATGTTCCTTCTTTCCTTCTAGGTATCTCTCTCCCTCCCTCCCACTCTGTCTATCTATCTATCTATCTATCTATCTATCTATCTATCTATCTCTCTGAAAGCCAGGACCTCTTGCACACTAGGCAAGTGTTTTGCCACTAAATTACATCCCCCTTATTTTGAAAAAAAAAAAATTAAGTCAAATTGGAGCTGGCCTCCAATTTGCAATCTTCTTGCCTCAGCCTCCCAGAATGGCTGGGATTATAGGCATGTGCCACTGGCCCTGGCTCTAACCTATCCTCTGTAAAATGCAGACTATACAATGATGTGGCAACATCAGGCGCTGGGTCCTGTTCCCTGTGCAGCCCCAGCATCTCACTCAGTACCAACAACAACAAATGACACAATGTGAGCACCCAGCATAAGGCTCAGGAACTTTCCCTGAGCCAGCATTTAATCCAAACAAATACCTTTACTCTTCACAACAATTCTGAGGTAGCTAGTTTGCCTTGTTCCTGTTTTTGAGATGTGGAAACTGAAGTACAGAGAGATCAGGCAACTTATTCAAAGGTACAAAGTGATTAAGCGGCAAATCTAGTACTCCAACTAGATTCAGCCTAGCTATAAGGTCCACTCTGAACCTTAATGACATGCTCAAATATTTATGGGAATAATTAGTCGTTTAATTAGCTAAGGTTAAATGAAAACACCATGGCCCAGAGAAGTTAGCTTAGGTGTCCTGAGACTACCTAAGGAAGTCAGAACTTTGCATCAAGGTGAAAATTTACAGACTAGTCTAGACCTCAGATTTCTAGACCTGGTTTTGCTCTGCACTCGCTAGAGAGGCATCAAGAGGCCAGGAAATTCACTGGGCTCCTGCAGGTGTAGAATTCTTTGGCGTGTACCCAGGACAGAGGGGTGCTCCTCCTTTGCAGCCCTGTTCAGAAGTTCTCATTACACAGAAGAAAGACACCAGAAGAAAAGCACCTCTCAGGGGATGCAGGAGGAAGTACCCAGCACCACTCAAGATGTCCTTTCTATTCAAAAATGAAACTTGAGCTCAGATGCAAACATCAGTCTGATCAGGCTTCTAAACCAAACACCAGATTAAAGGAAACATAGAGCAACACACACAGGAAGCTGATGGAAACAAGCTTCATGTAAAAAGACACATATGAGGGCTGAGGTTTGGCTCAGTGGTAGAGGGCTTGCCTAGCATGTATGAGACACTGGGTTCTATTCTCAGCACCACATATAAATAAATGAATAAAATAAAGGTCCATCAACATCTAAAGAAATTATTTAAATAAAAGACACAAAAATGAGCTGCCTGCAGAGGTAAGAACCTGTAATACCAGCTACTCCAGAAGCTGAAGCAGGAGGATCACAAATTTGAGGCCAGCCTGGGCAACTTAACAGTATCCTGCCTCAAAAAAAAAAAGAGGAGGAGGAGGAGGAAAGAAAAGACAAAGACACATATAAGACAAAATATAAAATGTGAATAATGACTAGGTACCTGGTGATATAAAAATGGCACTAATTTATAGGAATAATTACATTTGTTAAGAATTCTTATTTTCATATAGATATATACTAATGTCTTTACAGGAAATAAAATAATTTGCAGGAGAATAATAGGTGTCAATAAAATAAGAAGGGTCAACTTTGTTTTTGGTACCGGGGATTGAACTCAGGGGTACTTAACACTGAGCCACATCCCCAGCCCTATTTTGTGTTTTATGTAGAGACAGGGTCTCACTGAGTTGCTTAGTGTCTCACTGTTGCTGAGGCTGGCTTTGAACTCGTGATTCTCTTGTCTCAGCCTCCCAAAGTGCTGGGATTACAGGCATGTGCCACCACGCCCGGCTAGAAGGGTCAACTTTTGAATCTGGGTAATGCACACATGAGGGATTATTATATAATTCTATTTTTGTATTTGCTTTAAAATGTTTAATAAAAGGCTAAAATGGAAGAGGCCTCAGCATACTACCCCAGGCAGCTCTGCAGCCAACCAATCAGAGTTGGGATTATGGATCAGCCTCATCCACTTAACTCTGGCCTGGACTATGGTAACCTTGGACAGATGGATGCTATGAAACAGAAGGAATCCCTGGGTCAAAAAGGTGAGTCGGCTCTGGCAGGGTCAGAAGCCCAACTCTGTATTTGTAAAATGCAGAATGTATATTTTCTTTTTTCTATCTTTCTGTTTTTGTTGTTGTTCTCCTTCACTCTTTAATAGAATTCTTCTATAAAAATTCCAATTTTCTGGAATGGTAGAGCATTTGCTTACTATGCATGAGGCCCTGGATTTGATCCCTAGCCCTGCAACGGAGGAAAAAATTCCAACTTCTCATTGTGGTTAGAAGAAGCAAGGAAAATTGAGTTTATTTACTGAATGTTGAAACCTCTAATCCCTGCTAGGAGTGTGGTGGTGCACGCTTGTAATCCTAGCCAGCCTAAGGCAGGAGGATTGTAAATCTGAAGCCAGCCTGAGCAATTTAGCAAGACTCTGTCTCATAATAAAATTTCAAAGGGCTGGGGTTGTAGCTCAGTGATAGAGGGTTTGCTTAGTCTGGCATCAGGTACTACCAAAAAAAAAAAAGAGAGAGAGAAAGATTCTCAGCTCCCTAGACATGTGGCTTTTCCATCTACACAGGACACTGGAAGAGCTTTCTCTGGGGAATTGAATCATCCCAGAAGAAAGATCTTCAAGACATGAAGTTGACCGATTTTTCTGAAGTCTTTTTGAGAAGACTTAGTTGGCAGATTTTGAGATTATGTAACTTCAAAGTATATAGGAGCCTGGTGCAGTGGCTCATGCCTGTAATCCCAGCAATTTGGGAGTCTGAGCCAGGAGGATCGAAAGTTCAAAGCCAGCCTCAACAATTTAGCAAGGCCCTAAACAACTTAGTGAAACCCTGTTTCAAAGTAAAAACTACAAAGGGCTAGGTATGTGGCTCAGTGTTTAAGTGCCCCTGGGTTCAATCTCTGGCACACACAAAAAAAAATCAAAATACATAGGAAACTAGACAAATGAGAAAAAGAAAACAATTATTGTATAAGAAATGAAAGTATGCTCTGTGGTTTAGCTGTAAATAATATTTATATATTTATAATATACATACGGAATATTATGTTATCTATTGATTTTCAGCATCCATTTCCATTTCATTTGGACACCTCACCTCCAAATACCATAACTGGTAATCAGGTTTTCAACATAGGAATTTGAAGAGTCACATTCATACCATATCAGGATGAGAACACCACCTTTGGGCTTCTGTTCAATGGCTGTCTTCCTAATCAGGGAACACCTTTCCCGTGGGATAGGAGTCGCGGAAAGGTCTGTCATCCTGTGCATTAGAAGGTGCACCTTCACTGACATATGAGGTATACCCGTCATGGTACTTTATTTGTTCAGTTAAAGGTACTATTGTCCTCTTAAGTTGGCAAGCACAATAAAGAAGAGATATTGCCCCATAGTCTGGAGAAGGCTCATCTCCAGCAGCTTGCCAAACTGTAGGAATGGAAGCTGAGGAAAGGGCCCATACAGCCTGGAGAAGAGAACACTTCACAGAGCTGAGCTCCGCCTAACATTTCTCTTCCTGGATCGCTCTGCCTCAAGTCCAGCTGCGACAGACTGTACCAAGTCTTGCTTAGATACACAGTCTCCATAACTCCTGATCCTCCTGTACCCGGCTTGTGGTTTATACCTGAGTGATTCTTTTTTTTTTTTTTTTTTGGTACTGGGGATTGAACTCAGGGGAACTTGACCACTGAGCCACATCTCCAGCCCTATTTTGTGTTTTATTTAGAGACAGGGTCTCACTGAGTTGCTTAGCGTCTCGCTGTTGCTGAGGCTGGCTTTGAACTCGCGATTCTCCTGTCTCAGCCTCCCTAAGTGCTGGGATTACAGGCGTGCGCCACCGCGCCCGGCTCTGAGTGATTCTTGTATGCATCACCTTTTGTCATTTTTGCCAAATCTGTCTCCCCTACACTCAAAATGGCCTCTAGTCACTAAGAGGTGGAGGAGGACGGTGACGTCAGACTACGGGGGTAACCTTGGGTGGGAGCTGCCATTGTTCATTACAGCGAGGTGCATGTTTCGTGCTCCTTGTATCCTCAGTAGTCGGGAATAGTTTAGGAATGAATAAGGACACCTTTTAAGCTCGGAGTACCAAGGGGCCCTCGGTGCCCCTCCTTCTTGCCTCCCTCCCCTGAACGACCAGGATTAGGGGGAGGGGACTCCACTGCGCAGACTGGTGTAGCCAGAGAAAGGAGGCCCGAGATCAGCTTCCTGGGCCTGGACTCAGTTAGGAGATATTCCTCCCACACGCATCCCCACCTCCACTCCAACTATCGATCCTAAGGAGCTAGGGAAGGACAAAGCGGTCAGGGAACAACCACCCAGCACACTGGCTCAGCAAAGTCGGCTCAAGCCAAGCCCGCACGGCATTGGATGTTCTCTACCAGCAGGGGGCAGCACGAGGCCGCTTCCCGAGAGGTGGCGGCTGAAGAGCGCGGCTCCAAAGCAGGCACTGGAGGGGGACGACTAGGAAAGGAAAGAAAGAGGGCTGAGCCTCAGGGAAAGTTACCTCAAGGACTGGGACGGGGTATTAGCGCTCAGGCCTGGCATAGTTCTATCCCTGACACCGGAAACACATAGTTACCTTTACCCTTCTCCATCAATACGGTAGAGCAAGGTGACATCTGCCACAGTGATCAAAGACATAGGCTTTGCCATGACTGTGTGACTTTGGGCCACTTACCTAACCCATCTGAGCTTTGGCTTCCCCATCTATTAAATGGAGCAATAAAGCCCACCTCACTGCGTTGTATGGAGCTCACAAGCACACAAGTAAGTGCCTAATCATTGTTAACGCTTGTCAGCACTTTTCTTACGGCATCTTAATTGCCTTTCTGTACATTGCTCTTGTCACTTATGGGAAAATATTTTGGGATCTTTACCCACAAGTGGAATTTCTCTATCACCTCATGTGAAAAGTCCCCTATACACTTGCTGTCCCTGGTTAGATAACACCCGTCATTCATCTTGGCATTTCCAGTGGCCAAGGTCAAAGTTATGGCTCAGTGAGCTGGTGTGAAGCCAAGGAACCCGTTGGGATAATGTTATGGTCTGGATGTGAGGTGTCCCCTGAAACTCCTGTGTTAAGGCAGGAATATTCAGAGGTGAAATTATTGAATTGTGAGAGTCATAACCTAATCAATCCATCCTAGTTTGAAAGGGCTAACTGTAGGCAGGTGGGGCATGACTGGAGGAAGTGAGTCACTAGGATGTGCCCTGGAACAGTGCATCTTCCCTGATGCCCCGTTGCCCCTCTCATCTCTCTGCTTCCTTGGGAGCAGCTTTCCTTTGCTAGGCCCTTTCCAGATGATGTGTTGCCTAACCTTGGGTCCAGAGCAATGGAACTGGCCGTTTCTGGACTGAGACCTCTGAAACTGTGAGCCCCAAATACATTTCCTCCTCTAAGTTGTTCTTGTCAGGTATTTTGGTTTCGGCAACGAAAAGGCTGACTAAAACAGATGAAGTTGCCACACTGGGCCCTACAGAACCCCTGGCTCAGACCTCAAAACCATTCAGCCACAGGGACCCTGTCCAGATCCTCTCAGACTCCAGCCCTTTGGAGCCCTATGAAGCCAGTCTCCTCGCTTTGTGAAAGGAAGGGCTGTTTTCCTCCAGACCACGGTGGTTCATTCTACCCCAAAGAGTTTGTCCTGACCTGGGTCTCTATCCACTTCTGTGATTCTGACTGTGCTTGTGTGTGTCCCTAAGTCTGGTGATTCCAAAAGGAAAAAGAGTATGCCATCTCTTTTTATTAACCATCCTTCGCTCTCCCCCAAAGAAAACGATTTGGGAGCTCACCTAGTTTCCCCAAACAACAGCCAGTGAGGATTCTGTCCTTCTGTTCACTGCACAGTCCCACTCAGGCCCAAGTATTGGATGGGATCTACCCAGGGAGACAGGGCTGCCTCCTCAAGAGACTGCTGGGAAGGGAAATACCCTCCTCAGTAGGAGATGGTTGGTGAGACACAGAGTCACAGGTTTTTCCTAGTGGCCCAGAGATAGGACCACATCTAACCCAGGCAGCACCTCTGGGAGAATTAGCTTAGGCTAAACTATTCAGTCCTCATTAAAATTCTGAGGTGACATCATGTAATGCACACCTGCCCAATGGTGTATAGCAGAACCTGCATCCTGCTAGTCCCCTGGGAAGTAGAATTTCAGTCTGTGAAAAAAATCCATTATCAGACAAATGTCCACTTGCCTGTCCATGCACTCTTGAGAAAACACTGCCTACTTACATTGGCCCTGCCACTCCCTCCAGAGGCTCTGCCTGATGCAGTCTGCAGGGCAGTTTGGGGAAAGATGTGGCCTCCTCTCCCACAGCCTGGCACATACTGGCCAGGATGGTTGACCACTCAACTATACCCATCTGTGTCTCCTTGCCAGTGTCCTCACTACCTAGTCCTGGCTTCAATGCCTCCTCCTATTCCCAAAGTCAGGAGCACTTCTCAGGGAATCTTCTTTTCTTCCCAAACTTCTGTCCCTGCCTGAGTTCCCCTGATCTCCACTACACACTTAAGGACATTGTCACTGTTATATGTGGCCACATACAGTATCTTCAAATGTCATTCTAAAAACACCATTTCTAGCTGGGCACAGTGGCGCACACCTGTAATCCCTGCACTTTGAGTGGCTGAGACAGGAGAATCACGAGTTCAAAGCCAGCCTCAGCAATGGCGAGTCACTAAGCAACTCAGTGAGACCCTGACTCCAAATAAAACACAAAATAGGGCTGGAGATGTGGCTCAGTGATTGAGTACTCCTGAGTTCAATTCCCAGTACCAAAAACAAAAACAAAAACACCATTTCTGAAAATTTATCTAAATAAATTTCCCCCACAAATACAAAGATGCATTTCCGAGGATGGGTGTGGGATATTTGTTTGTGGCAGTAAAAACTTTTAAAGAGCCCAGGTGCTCAGGTGAAATAACACTTTAAAAGCCACTGATTATGGACTTACAGGTAGCTGATAAAAATTTTTGAGACATTTTAAATAAAAGATGGGAAGATTGGAAAACCATATGAACACTCAGGTCCTGTGTAGGTTTTAAGAAAATGGAGGAGTATGAGCCGGTAAATACAAGACCATGGCAAAGCCGAAAGGTCAAGAAACACTTTGGGGGATGCTTAAGATCATTGGAAGTTAGAGATTTGGAAATCAGAGCAAGAATAAAAGTTCCCTTGATGCTTAGTTGACTGGCAAAAATTTAAGAATGGGAAAATATCAAGTTGAGGGTAGAGGGAATATGTGGATACAGAAAGCTGCATAGACTGTTAGTTAAATTTGCACTGGATGCAGAGCTGGCAATATCAGGCAAGGCAAACATTATTATTATTATTATTATTATTATTATTATTATTATTATTATTATTATTATTATTATTTTAGTACCAGGGATTGAACTCAGGGGTACTCGACCACTGAGCCACATCCTCAGCCCTATTTTGTGTTTTATGTAGAGACAGGGTCTCACTGAGTTGCTTAGCGCCTCACCGTTGCTGAGGCTGGCTTTGAACTCTGCGATTCTCCTGTCTCAGCCTCCCAAAGTGCTGGGATTAGAGGTGTGCGCCACTGTGCCCAGCTGACTTTTTTTTTTTTCACCATGTCACCCAGAAACTCCACTCCTGGATATAGATCCCAAAGATATTTTCCCATAGGCACTTAAAACAATCTGTATGAGGATGTTTGTTGTGGCAGTATTTGAGGTAGCAAGGGAATTATTAAAGCCACCTAGATATCTTTCCCTGGAAGATTAGACAAATACAATGGAGTGATCACATACTATGGAGAGTCATACAGCAAGCAGAAAGGGCAGGGATGAGGCTTTTAATACATGGCTTTGCTCTTCCTTTCCTGAAATTCCACTAAAAAGCCAGTAGGTGGAGCCAATCAAAGCAAGTGTCCCCACAAGAGAGAGTGTGCCATGGTGATCCTGCATGAGTTTTGGGATCCAAGCAGGGAGACCTCTGCAGAGTGTCAGCGCTGCATGTCCAAGCCCCAATGGGTGTTTTAGAAGGGACTTCACAAGTGTGGGGGGGGGGCGGGTAGCAACAGGAATCTGATTACACAACAGAGGACTGATCAAATAAGCACATAAGATAGATAATAGAATCAGATCGCTCACTGTCAGAGAAAGGAGTTAAAAATAAAGGGAAGAAAGGAAACATATAAAAAAAAAAAACCCTGTGGTTAAATTGGGACTGGAGTTATTGGTGTGAACTTGTGGGACATAAATGCAAATATATGTCATAGGGGCGTAGACATATTCCATGGCTCTGTCCACTAAGAGAATCTTGTAGCTACAATTCTCAATAGTAGTGATCATCACCAGAACTCAGATCTTGCCTTTTAAATAACATCATCACTTAAAGAATCAAGATTCCTTGGGGGAAAGGAATGACCAATTCAAAAGCTAGAGCATGTACATTGATGTATCTTGTGACAGAAAGTAAGGAAAGACCCAAAGAACAGAAAGAAAACAGGAGTTGTGGAGGGTGAGGAGGTATATATGCTAGGGAATCAAACCCAGGGCCTCCCATATGCTAGACAAGCACTCTGCTGCGGAGCCACACCCCCAGCCCAGGAGACAGAGATGTTTGACAAAGCATTCAATAGGGAAAGGCAATGCAATAGGGAAAGAATGGTCTTTTCTTTAAAAATGATCCTACCAAAAATTCTTTTAAATGATCCTAGAATAACTGGATATCCACAGCAAACTAATGAAGTTGAACCCTTATACCATATCATACGCAAAGATTAACTCAAAATTAATCAAAGACCCAAATGTGAGAGAGCCAAAACTCTAAACCTCTTAGGAGAAAATATTGGTTTAAATGTTAACCTGGGATTTGGCAATGGCTTCTTAGAAATAATACCAAAATTATAAGCAATAAAGGGGGAAAAAAACAGATAAATTGGACTTTAAAAAACAATTTTTGTTTGTCTTAAAGGAGGATATCAAGAAAGCACAGAATGAGAGAAAATATTTACCAATCATATGTCTGCTAAGGAACACATCTACAATATGTAAACAACCCTCAAAACTCATTCATATATGGACAAATAACTTAATGTAAAAAGGGGCAAAGGATATAAATAGATATTGCACGGAAGATGTACAAGTGGCCAACATGAATGTGAAAAGATGGTCAACCTAATTTGTCACCAGAAAAATAAAAATTTAAACCATAATGAAATGCCACTTCACACCCACTAAGATGGCTGTAATCAAATAGCAAGTGTTGCAAGTGTTGATGGGATGTAGAAAAATAGGAACCCTCATTTACTGTGAGGCGGGAGGGAGGCAGTTCCTATAAAGTTAAGCACATTAGAGAGACAGAAAAGTTGATGTATTGTTTCCAGCTAAAGAAGACTAAAAAGATCTTGAAAACTAAATGCAGTGAATTATATTGGATTAAATCCTGAGTCACAAAATAATAATATATAAAAGACATTGTTGGGACAATTAGCTAAAATTTGAAAGATCTGAAGATTATATTATAGTGTTGTATCAATGTTAAATTCCTGCTTTTGATCATTGCAGTTTGGCCATATATGTAAAGGTCCTCCTTTTTAAGACATACACACTGGAAGAAAGAAGGAAAGAAAGAGAGAGAGGGAGGGAAAATGGAGGGAGGGAGGGAAGGTGGGAGAGAAAGAAGGAAGGAAGGAAGGAAAGCAGGGAGGAAGGAAGGGAGGAAGGCAGGCAGGCAGTATCTAAGAGTAAAGGGCATGAGCTGAATTCAAGGGTGCATGCCTGGAATCCCGCTACTCAGGAAGTTGAGGCAAAAGGATTACAAGTTCAAGGACACATAAGCAACTTAGCAAGACCCCATCTCAAAATAAAATTAAAAGGGCTGGAGATGTAATTCAGTGGTAGAGCATCCCTGAATTCAGTTCCCAGTACTAGGAAAGATGAAGATGATGAAAAAGAAGAAGAAAAAGAAGGAGGAGGAGAAAGAGGAGGAGGAGGAGGAGGAGGAGGAAGGGGAGGAGGAAAAGAAAAAGAATTAGAGTAGTAAAGAGGCATGGTGTCTGCAACTTATTCTCAAATGTCCCAATAACAATTTTAGCTATATGGAGAAAAAATGATAAATGCAGCTAAAAGGCAAGTATACTGGAGTTCTTTCTACCATTCTTGCAACTTTTCCATAAATTTGAAATTATTTTAAAATCATGTTTTTATATTAATACAAATGAAATATAAAACTCAATACCCTGTATATTAACTAAAAACACATGTATGCAAAACAATGCATATTTCATGAGAATATACAACAGATACAAACACAGGAACACTACCCAGTGGTTTCAGAGAAGGGGGCAGACATGTAGGGACCAAAAGAATGGAAGTGTTCAGCCTTAAGAAAACACATACACAATTTTTCTGAAAGACTGGGGAGGAGGTCTGGCGGAGCAAACCGCTAATTTCTCACCTCACACTTCCAAGAAACAAAGAGAAGCTTTATATGTTATCTCCATACTTTGGCATTGTTTCCATTTTATGATATAAAATACATTCACATGTTATTTATAGTTTTTAAAGTGGGGAGAACATGTCGAAATATCTATATAATTTATTCTAGATGACTATTAAAAATGAGATCAAGCTATAGTCACTAATAAGATCACGACTTATGGTTAAGTATCAGGAATAGTATGACTCATTATTGCAAAAAATGTATAGTTTGCATATGCAACTTATGCAACTTTGTAAACTATCAGTTATAGCTTTTCTGGAGGAAGGATTAAAGAAATGGACTTGTACGCACATTGGTCTAATTATTTTGTGAGTTGTTATAATTTTAAATTAATATGTAATACATAAATATATTCTCATCATGGTAAAATTCAAATAATATATGCATTGTGTTCATTATTTTATATATATATTACTATGGTTTAGAGAAGGCATTGTTTCTTACAGGACAATTAGTAGTTTTACATAAGCTAATGTAAATTCCTTTTCTTTTCTTTTTTCTTTTTTAAGTTGTCAATGGACCTTTATTTTATTTATTTATATGTGGTGCTGAGAATTGAACCCAGTGTCTCACACATGCTAGGCAAGCGCTCTACCACTGAGCCACAATCCCAGCCCCTGTAAACTCCCTTTCAACAAAATACAGTGTACAACAATAATGATTACGGAATTATGCCTGTATTAATACGATAACCTTTTAAAATAATACAAATGCCCAAATGGTAAGGTTGTCTGTTTCCAATTTCCTTGAGCAGAATGGTGAAGAGTGTCACCTTCCCGGACCTTCCCGCCAGTACGTACGCTCTGAAAATGTGTAAGCTACGACAGCTACTACCTTTTGAAAACTCGAGGCCTGTGCACGCTAAGATTCCTGTGTTTATTCCTTGTTTGTACCTCCCTGAGTATCGTCTTCACTAGGAAGCCTTAGCCGATTTTTTCCAGGCAGGGAAAGGAACTCCCGCCCCATGCTTCGATTGCCTTCTCTTCCCTAGAGGGCTCCCAGCTTTGCGCAGTAATTCTCAATCCCGAGGCCTGTCTCTGCAGAGACCTAGGGTGCAGAGACAGTGTTTTAAGGTGGAGGCTGATTCTTTATATCTGGAAGTCTTCAACCGCTAGCACCACGCTCTGCCCATAATAATTCCGCAACAATTGTCTGTGCAAATTGCTTTGGAAAACAGTTCGGCAATATATTAACAGCCATGAAAATGTCCCTAAGCGGGACGCGGTGGCATGCCTGTAATCCTAGGTAGTCGGGAAACTGAGGTAGGTGTATCGCAATTGGAGGCCAGCCTGAGCAACTTAGTGAAACCCTGTCTTGAAATAAAATTAAAAGGGCTAGAGATGTAAATCAATGGTTGAGCGCTTCCTAGCATGCCCGAGGCCCCGAGTTCCGATCCCCAGTAACCAGAAGAAGAAAAGGAATCCCTACCCTGTTGAGCCAGTTAGAATCCTGAAGAAATTATCTTCCCCGAAGGAGAAAGCTATATACATGAAGATTTTGATTTGTGCATTATTTTAATGCTTAAGTACTGGAATAACTGACAACTGAATGGTTAAAGAAATTACATAATAAAACATAGTAGGATATTAATCGGCCATTGAAAAGTACACTTTTGAATATCATAGCACACGGCAAATATATAGGCGTGAACTCAAATAAGAAAAGGCTGAATACAAAACTACACGTTCACTAGGACTCAAATTATGTGAAATAAGGATGCACATAAAAAACGACTGAAAGGGTCTTTATGGGGAACAGAGAGATTTTTTGTTTTCATTTCTGTTGTTCTAGTCGTAACAAGTGTTCAAAGATTGGAAGCGGCATTTAGAGGAGTCTCAGTCTTGCTTATACGATTTGAAAGCAGAAGACAGTATTTTCAGAGAGGAATGCGTTTCTAAAGGAAGGATTTCGGGCTCCTCTACCAGCCCGTGAGACTACGGGCCGAGGATGGCATTCTCATCGTCCTTCAGAACAAAGCCACAGCCACCGAATCCACCTGGACCTAAGTGCAAGAAAGGGCTCTCTTGTCCACCACCCTTGAACTCCGCATGGGCGACCCGAATCCATTTAGGCGGAACCAGACGTCGGTTGGTTGTGTGGGTTTTCTTCCGCGATCAGTCCCTTTGGACTGGTTTCCCCATGAGCAACCCGCAGTTCCCCACCAAGACCAACCCCGCCTACCAAACCGAAGAATTCGGGAGACCTTTGGGGGAAAGTGGGGGTGGAGCCCCCACCGCGCTTTGTTTGTTTGTGTGGTGAGTGGCCTCTCAATTTCCGGCCCCGCCCCTTCCCACTCCACCTCCCGCTTTCCCCCAACTCCACTCCGGCTTCTGGGCTTCCTCGCACCCTGTCTTCGTGTCTTCTACTTCTCTCCCGGTCTCCTTCGTCTTCCTTTCCAACCATCTTCATACCCACCCTGCTCCTACCGGTCACCATTTCCCCAGCAAATTTTCACATTTCACCCCTGCAGAACAGGCTCGGTGGTCCTCTGGGGAAAATCAGCCTGATCCATTCTGGCTAGGCCGGGTTTCTGAGAAACCAAGCATCTAGGATACAGTTCCCCAGGCTGCAACATCAGGAAGGGAAAGCCAAAGGCTGAGGCAGGGGATACGAGAGGAAGATCCCTGAGGGAGGAATCACGGAGCCTGGGGAAGCTGAAAGTGGCGATTCGAGTGGGGTCTCCACCTAGAGACCCTGAGAGTGCTCGCTCCGTCTGCATTTTGGATTTTTCTTAAATCATTCATCAAGGGCAGGATTTCCAGGTGGAGCACCCAATTCGTATCCCACATTTCCAAGTTTGTTCTCTTTGAGTATCGGGGCGCTCTTTAAAAAAGGGGTGAGAGGAGAGAACTCAAGCAATTGATGAATGCTCTACTTAAAATTGTTCAAGGTTCACAGTCTCACAAACGCTTTACCTCTCTTTCGGGAAGAGCGTGTCTCGCTCAGCTGTACTCCCAACTCTACGGTGTCCTCCCACAGTGCATGTACGGGACGCACAGAAGAATGGACAGTAGGTTGCGATTATTTTTACACAAATGGTGTCACTCTCCACGGTTTGTTCCACGGGGAGGCCATAGATGCCAGGGAAACGGAGAGAGAAAATTCCTTTGCATTGTTCGGTGCGTTTTGTTGGACTGTTTGTCAAAGATAAGTTTTACCTTGCCAGGAAGAAAAAGGGTATTATGAAAATAAAAGGAAATGGGATTAAAATCTAAAAGAAAAGTACGTAAACCCTGTTCTGCAGACTAGGCTCGCTAGAGTCGGAAGCTGCGGCACATTGCTTTAAGTCGCAATTTCGAGTTCGCCTCGCCACCCACTCATTCCTTGGGCCAAGGCCCAGTGTAGGCGAAGTCCTTGCCCTCCGGCCAGCAGAGGAAGTAGACTCCGCTCCAAAGGTGGCAGACGAACCCTCCGTGCGCTCCCAGCGCGGTTTCGCGATGCAGCGTCCTCGCCACCGCAACGCCTTGCTGCGGTTTCCTGGTGGGGTCTGGAACCCACCTTTCTAGTGGACCTTGACCTCCAGTGAACCTCATCGCCACGTTTAGCTCTCCCTGACCTGATTTTGAACCCGCTAATCCCGTCCCGAACTCTCGCCCCGCGGCGATCCCTCGTCCCGGCCCGGCGCACTAATTCCCGCTGACCCCGCGGCCCCGCCGCTTCTCCCAGTTCGCGCAGCTTTGAACCGCGGCGACGGCTTCCGGCCTCTGAGCAAGGGCGTGATCCCGCGCGCAATCTGCACCTACCGACGTCGCCCCCAACCCAGGCTCCAACACTCTCTACCCAAGCCAGCAGCCTCTAATTACAAACATTCCGCCCTCCTGCTTTCTTTTGGTTCATTTGTAATTCTGTGTAATTCATTTGTTTCTTTAAAAAAAAAAAAAAACAACCTTTCGGCTTCACAAAGATCAAAATCTTCCGTAAACTGGCAACACTGTGGAGCTGTCGGCGCTTTAGTCGTGGCTGGCCAGCAAGGAGGACATAGGAAGAAAAAGCAGGGAACTTGTTCCCCGAGCAAGCGCCAAAGCGAAGACAGAAGAGACTGGAAGAAAGAGAGCAGAGCGAATTCATTCCTATTTTTAAAGTGAAAGAGGATATACGTTCGAGATGAAACAAGAACTTATGGCTTCTAGGAGTGGAGCTGAGGATCTGGAGAGACAAGTACTTGTAATTTTATAATCCTTTATGCTGTTGTTGAATCTTTTTCTCAGATGCATGTTTTCCTTCTTTAAAAAACTAAAGTAGATGCGTGTTTTTAAAGTTGATTAAATCAGTCCACATCGCACGCATTTACAAACACACCTCACACATCAGCTGGAGGCATGGGTGTGGGTCGGCACAAGGGTTCGCAGTTGTTTTGTTTTGGAAGCCACCTGAACAGAACACAGACGTTTCTCTTCTGGCCCTCACAAGGCCAGCTGAGTCTTCTCCATAAAAGCGCCTCCTTATAGGGAGTATTTTTCAGAGGTTGATTTCTACTAATGAAAACAAACCTGGGCCTAGAGTCACTGGCTGCTTTGTGCATATCTATGTGAACCACCAGGTGGAGTGGCCCTGTAAAAGCCATCTCCAGATACCCGACCTTGACACCAAAACTGGTCTAATATCCAGGAGAAGGTTGGCTATCTCCAGTGATATACATGCTACCACTGTAGGCTTTAGACTCTGTTTGGCTCACAACTGTTCCCTGCTGCCTGGCAGGCTGCCCCTGCACATAGTAGGAGCTCCATAAAGATTAGGTGAAGGATAGTCCAGAGTATGCAGCCACTCCTGGAGAACTGTTTCCAGTAGATATAAATTCCTAGTGTCACCTTGGGGTCTGGGGACTGGCTTCGCAGGTTACAACCTCTAGGGGCTTCAGTTAGTGGCCAGCACCTTTCAGTATTCCCACATATCCCCAATAGTCATCCAGCAATGTCACTCAGCTCCTCACCTTCTATTTGGAAGTCCTTTCCCAGGGTGAAAAGATGGAGAATTCCTCCAGCCCACTCCACCCAGGCTTCAGCTCCCTGCACCACAGCACAAAATCTCTGGATAATCCCCTCCCTGTGCCCCAGGCAGGCAGCAGAGAGGTCATGGGCACTTGTGTCCAGACCCACTTGGGTCAGGGAGCTAGGAAGTCTCCAGCCACAAGGAGTAAGGGGGAGACACCAGAGTCAAGGTGACTGAGAAATGGGTGCCAGAGAACTCTCCTCTCCCTCATCTCCCATCACCAAGCTCACCTGCAGGTGACACTGATCACAAGTGTCTTGGGGCAACAGGTATGTGGATTCTTCAGAGCTGGGACATGGTGGTTGGTGACCTTGAATATGCAGTGTCCCTGCAGATGCAGAGGGAACAACAAAGATAAAAAGGAGCTGTGTCTACTTGGTAAGTCACTCTCCGCAAGCTTTCTGAGGCACAAAGAGGAAAGGCAAGCAGCTGCCCTTGATAGAAGCAGGGGGAAAAAATTCCTCTGTGGGCTCATTCTAACACCAACATGTAAGTTTTTTTTCTACTGTATTCGTTTAAAAAAATTTTTTTTTAGGGCTGGGGTGGTGGCTCAGTGGTAGAGTGCTTGCCTCCCACGTGTTCATCCATCTACAACTAGATACAATGTCTTTATTTTTATTTATTTATTTATTTTTATGTGATGCTGAGAATCAAATCCAGTGCTTCATATGCGCTAGGCAGTACTCTGCCACTGAACCACAACCCCAGCCCTCTTTTACTGTATTCCTTTGAACTGAATTCCACAAATTCAAAGGTCTCAAAGGACATGAAGTCCACCCCCACCCATGCTGATGTCAGGACCCTCCCCAGGGCTTACTTAGAGAGCAGTCCCAGCTGTTCACACCTGCTCTCTCTGGTGCACCTGTGGGAAATACCCAAGAAGGAGCATGTCTTATCAAACTTCCATCGTCTTCATGCAGGGTTTCTGATTCCTGGCCACATCCCTGAGTGGGCACTTGGGGGTCTCCAGCAGGAAAGAGGGCAAAATCTGGTTTCCACACAGAGATCCCAGTAGAATAAATGGGGAAATCTCCACAGTGTCTGTGCTAGGTCCCTGAGTTGGATGGTTGAAGACAGGGTTCCAGTTTGGGCCACAAAGCTCACTGTTGTCTAAGTTCAAGGTCCATATTTGGGAAGCAGAAGACTAGCAGAGTTGCTGCCCTGAGGCCTTGATGGCTGGTGGCATTTCTCCTGTACCTCCACCTGAGACAGACACCCAAGCAGTGCATTTGAGGGCTGGAATCTAAATCCACATCTCTCACCTGAAATTTTGCCCTCTTTTCTCCTTGGACATAGCTAACCCTAACCCTAACCTCCTCAATCTTCATCCTACCTGACCAGAGAAGGACAGAGACCAACTGATGCTATATTGTGTTCTTGGTTGTAAGTAGAAACTAATATAAGCTTAAATTTTCTTTCTTTCAGCACCCACAGAGTGCCATGTACTGGACAAAATACCCTACACACACTAATTTACTCTTTGTAACAATTCGAGAGGTTGGCACTATTGTTATTGCTATCTAATGCATGAGGACACTGTGGCACAGAGAAGTTAAGAGACCTATTGGTAACTAGTTAGTGGTAGAACCAGGAATTTAATCCAACCTAACCAGGAACCATGACTCTGAATCATTACTCCAGAGCCTTAATTCCTACAGCAGTAACAATGGCTCTGCCTCATTGGACAGAATTGGAAAGGAGTCTGAGGACACATAGCCATCAGATGATGCTTCTCTGAGACTCTCCAGGGTCCTTTTGCTCCCTTTTCTGGCTGAGCTATTGGTTGAACACCTGGAATCAGGGAAGCACAAAACATTCTCACACAAAAAGTGGAAATAACTCAAATGTCCATCAATAATGAATGAATAAACAAAATATGATATAACCATACAATGACTATTATTCAGCCATAAAATAAATGAAATACTGATGCATGCTTCAATACAAAAGAGCCTTGCTGGGCATGGTGTTGCAGAGTCATTCCAATGACTCTGGAGGGAGCTAAGGCAGGAGGTTTGCAAGTGTGAGGCCAGCCAGCTTTAGCAACTAAGCAAGGCCGTAAGGAAGTTAGTGAGACCCTGTCTCAAAATAAAAAGTAAAAAGGGCTAGAGATATGGCTCAGTGGTAAAGCACCCCCGGTTTCAATTCCCAGTACCAAAAATTAAATTAAATTAAATTAAGTTTAAAAATATAAATGAGGCTGGGATTGTAGCTCAGCGGTAGAGCGCTTGCCTCGCATGCGTGAGGCCCTGGGTTCGATCCTCAGCACCACACACAAAACAATAAAATAAAGACACTGTGTCCATCAACAACTAAAAAAAAATTTAAAAAATATATATAAATGAATCTTGAAACATGCTAAAAAAAAAAAAAAAAGAAGAAGAAGAAGCTAGAGCTGGGCGTGGTGATACATGCCTATAATCCCAGCACTTTGGGAGGCTGAGACAGGAGAATAGCTAGCGAATTCAAAGCCAGCCTCAGCAATGGCAAGGTGAGGCACAAAGGAACTCAGTGAGACTCTGTCTCTAAATAAAACACACAAATAGGGCTGGGGATGCGGTTCAGTGGTCAAGTACCTTTGAGTTCAATCCCCAGTACCAAAAAAGAAGAAGAAGAAGAAGAGGAGGAGGACGACGATGAAGAAGGGGAAGGGGAAGAAGAAGAAGGAGGAGGAGGAGGAGGAGGAGTTGGTGCCACTGCCGCCGCCAGGCACAAAGATCATATATTATAATATTTCACTTATACGAAATGTCCAGAATAGGCAAATCAATAGAGATAGAAAGATGAATAGCTGCTTAGGGCTAAAAGGGAATGGGAAATTGGGGCTATGAGTTTCTTTCTGAGTTAATAAAAATGTTTAAGTAGCTGTGTACGATGGCACTTGCCTGAAATCCCAGTGACTGGGGAGGCTGGCACAGCTTTAGGCACCTAGTCAGTGCATTCCTTGCTAAAATCAGATGCAAATGTTTGGGGGATGATCCGGAATATGGTGGGAGTGTAGGAGCTTTGTTTGTCAATAAAGGAAATATTTTGAAAGGTTCTCTGTTTTTGTCTCTTAGTTCATTTAAACTCTGGGTGGATCCAATTATAATTTTGGGAAATGAGGGCTGAAGAGAAGAAAGGAAATAAAGGAGTGAGCACAGAAAGGAGGAGGAAGGAGAGAACAATGAGTGAGCGGAGAACAAGCCCACAAGCTGCTGCAGAGTTCTAAGGGGCAGAAGGAACAGACCACCAGGAAGGGATAGCAGAGAGGAAGGAGGAAGGATGGAGAACCCACAGAGAGAAGGACGCAGAGGGAGTAGGAGGAAGATTCCCAGAGACTTTCCTCCTGAGAGGAAGCAGAGATAGCTCTGGGAGGAATCTGGCTAGAGAAAAGAGAGATCACCAAGTCAGGAGTCCTCCACCTCTCCTGACCTGCCTCCTCCTCTACTCCACCCAAATCCTGGTCAATGCTGCCACCTCCATTTCCTGAATCACCACATCCTGATCAGCTACTGGCTTTTGCTCCAGCACCCTCATGTTTGCACATGTACACACACACACACACACACACACACACACACAATTCCCAGTTCTGTGGAGCTCAACCAGCCATCACCTAGGAGTCTTTTAAATATATGGGTGCCCACTAGGAACCATTAGGAAGTCTGCAGTTGGGCATAAAGAATTTTTTCTAAGTTCCTAGGTGGTTTAATATGCGATTGATGTTAAAAAATACCCCTCCCCTCTTGCTTAAACCTCTCTGACCCTGTGTCAAGGCCAAGGCCAAGGCAGATGTTGCCTGTTTCTCCATACCTACCTGGTTAGGTAACTAGAAGCCTTTGTCAGACCTCACCTGTCAGCATCAGTCCCTCCATTGTGTTCTTTACAAACTTGCCTAGCCCCATAGCCTCCCCCAGAAAGACCTTGAACTACATCCACAGCTTTTGTGATAATAATTATTATTATAATTAAAATTATTATTTTGAGACAGGGTCTCACTACCTAGGCTGGTCTTTAACTTTTGATCCTCCTGTCTCAGCCTCTCAGGCAGTTGGTATCACAGGCATGTGACACCACATCCAGCAGTAGTGATCTCTTGTGCTTCTCAGTCTCTCATCCACCTCTCTGCATGTTCCTACAGCCCAGAGCAGAATCCCCAGAGTCACTGACATGCCTTAGTCATCTTGTATTAGCTGAAGTGAGCCAGTGACTGAAATTAGAGGCAGCTAGTGATCCAGGAAAGGTCTAATCGCCAGAATTTGAGGACCCCTACCATAACCCAGCAACTCTTCTGCCACCAGAAAGAACTTTCTGTGAGCTCACTGGTAAAACTGCTCTTTTTCAATTTCAGCACTGCTATTCCTCTCAGAAATGAATGCATTTGTATTGTTTTACAAAATAACAATTCCCACTGTAAAAAAAAAATCCCATTAGCATCCCATCTTCTTTTATAAAAAGTCAATAACTTCCTATGGTGGGAAGGTGAGAAAGTGCATCCTTCTCTAGCATGCTAATGCAGAAGTCTGGCTTCTAGGCACATAGGGGTGGGGCACAGGCCAGAGGTTGGAGAAAGACAGGAGAATCAGAGTTCAAAGCCAGCCTCAGCAATGGTGAGGTGCTAAGCAACTCAGTGAGACCCTGTCTCTACATAAAACACAAAATAGGGCTGAGGATGTGCCTCAGTGGTCGAGTACCCCTGAGTTCAAGCTCCAGTACCAAAAGAAAAAAGAAAAAGAAAAAAATGGGATATAGACTTTTTTCTCCCATTTCTCTTGTGCTCCCTAAGATGTGTCTTCAAACAGTGTCCCTCCCTCACCGCTCACCCTAAGCTGTGTCTTCCAACAGTGTCCCTCACCACTCACCCCACATTCCTAGCACTTTTCAGCTACAGGGGAATTCCCATTCTAGCTGTGATGGTCTGGGAATTGAATTATTTGGGAACAAAGCAAGTGCTGCCCAGAATCTCCCAGTGACCTTTGGGAAGGCACCAAAATCATCGAGGAGAGAGGCAGGCAGGAGACCTACACAGAAAGTAGGTGGAGTAGGGCAGAGAAACTGACCTTTTTGAGCCTCCACGTAAGGGTGGGGAGATATACAGGCTGAGAGAACAAAAGAGATGATAGAGGCCCCAAGAAGGATGAGAAGGAAGTGTAAGCCCATGAAGGCACCCTGAGTAGGAGTATCAGGGTCAAGAGGCCTGTAGGGCTCCAGCCTTGGAAAGAGTCAAGCAGCAAGAAAGAAACTGACTGGGCTTGGTCCAGGTTCAGGCCTGGAGAACTGGCCTGGTACACCTGTCAGAGCATCTTGAAGAATACAGACAAGAAAGAAGGGTCAAGGAGGGCACGGTGGTGCAAGCCTGTAATCCAAGCACTTAGGGAGGCTGAGACAGGAGAATCGCGAGTTCAAAGCCAGCCTCAGCAATGGCGAGGTGCTAAGCAACTCAGTGAGACCCTGTCTCTACATAAAACACAAAATAGGGCTGGGGATGTGGCTCAGAAGGATCAGACACAGCTGGATTCAGTGATACAGCCTGTCATCCCAGCCACTCCAGGAGGCTGAGGCAGAAGTACAGGTGGGGGCTAGCTTCAGCAATTTAGGGAGACCCTATCTCAATTTAAAAAAAAAAACAGCTGAAGATGTAGAAAAGTAGTAAAGCACCCCTGAGTTACAATCTGCAGTACCAAAAAGGGGGAAAGGCAGACAGAAGTTCCTCCATTAACACACTGGGGATTGAACACAGGGGCTCTGGACCACTGAGCTACATTCCAAACACTTTTTGTTTTTTATTTTGGGACAGAGTCTTACTAAGTTGCTGAGGCCAGCCTTAAAACCTTGGCTCCTCCTGCCTCAGCCTCTTCAGTTTCTGGGAATGCAGGCTGCCCCTACCATGCCAGGCTCAGGTTCTGAGCACTTGACAGGGATGCAGAACTGAAGGCTGTGGCCAGAGCTATCAGGGAGCTGGCACTGAAGGATTATTGGGCTCCAAAGAAAGGTACTGGGTAACCCTTAAGAACCCAAGTAAGCTTTGTCTTCTATCTGCCCTCCTCCACACACACACCTTTGCTCCCCTAGCACCAGGACAGGCCTCACATTTCTCACCCTAAGAGGGGGCTGGCTCCAGGTTGGGGAAAGCTGATGTTATTCATCCATAGGCAGCTGGGAACCAGCTCTCAACACCAATAAACCTAGGGAAGTCCCTCCCACCCACTGAGCTGCCAAAAGGTGAGAAGGAGGTGGATGGATCCCGACTGGATGTTCCTCAAGAATGACCAGAATGGGCGGGGTGCGGTGGCACACACCTGTAATCCCAGCACTTTGGGAGGCTGAGACAGGACAATTGCGAGTTCAAAGCCAGCCTCAGCAACGGCGAGGCACTAAGCAACTCAGTGAGACCCTGTCTCGGCATAAAACACAAAATAGGACTGGAGATGTGGCTCAGTGGTCGAGTACCCCTGAGTTCAATCCCTTGTACCTCCCCCCCACCCCCAAAAAAAAATGACCAGAAAGGGCCCATGCCCTGCAGAGGCATCAGAGATTATGAGGATGGCTGCTTTCCCAAGTTAGTCTGATCCTTGAAGAAAAAGAGGCGACCTTCCCTGCCCACTCTTTCCCCACTCCTCCCACTGACGGCGGGGGACCTACTGTTATCATGGATAAGGAATACATGATGGTAGTGTCACCCGCCTCCAGTTCAGGACGCAGCAACTGACTGGACCCTAAACCTGTTCATCTCGCAAGATGAAGCCCACTAGTTCCTCAGACCTGTGAAACTAATATCCGGCATTGTGCTGTACGGTGCTATGCATATCAATCAGGCGGTTGTGTAGGACCAAAGAAGGACCTGCCGGTACCTGGGGTTTATCTACACACTGGAGTTGCGGCAGGGCAAAGCCACTGAGGTTAGGTCATTGCCCTGCCCCTCTACCTGCTGGAATCCTCTTCCCACCTCCCTCATGTTTAGGTTCCTCAATGAGATTCCAAGTTCCTCACTTTCCAAAAAGTGAGAGGAGGTAGAGAGGCCATAGGAAATTCTCTCTGGGTCGCTAGGGTCTGGCCCAGGTTGGGATGTCAATCAGGCCGCAGGTGGAGACTGATCACGAAGGCAAGGTAAGTAAATTTAGGACACTGATTCTCTGGTCCCAACCATCGGATGAGAAATTCCCATCCCAGCGAATTCGCTCCAGATTCACTCTCAATGCCTCCAACTCTGCATCGCTCTTAGGCTAGACAACCGGGTACCCCAGAGCCAGACGTAGCTTCAACGTGGGCGCCCCCGCCACGTCACATTCAGAAGAGGCAGGCATCACCCCACAACCTACTACCTGGCCTTCCGCCCCGACGCAAGACCTAGCCAAGAAGCGCTATCCCGGCACAAGTGCGCGGAGCCTTGCTTATCCGGGACCAGCAGGAGGTACAGCGGAAGGACGCGGCCTCTTGGAATGGAAGGACGCGCTAGTGGGAACCCAGTGACCGCGCACAGCCGGCCTCCTGGGTAAGGAGCTGGGACATAAAGGCAGCGAGCCAGGAAATCGCTGGGGGCTCCCGGGGCGGCCTAGAGTTCGGAAGCCTGGATTCAAGCGTCTGCCCAAGACTCCAACCTCGGCCTAAGGTCTCTGTTAGGCCAGGGGCGCTGCTTGGCAAGGAGACCCAGTCCCCACCCCCACCTCCATACGCGCTCGCACTCTAGCCTCCTCCGTGCGCAGAAGCCCTGACTTCCTCATTCGATTCCTGTGGGCACAGCCCTGCGGCTGGGGCTCCACCGCCCCCGCCTGCGGAGAAGAGACCCGAAATTTCTGCGGAGGCCGAATCCCGTACCGCGAAAAAAGAACAAGAAAAAAGGAAGAATAAAGGGCTCGGAAGAAAGAAGACTGGGAACTCCCAAGAAGATACGAAGCACCCCTGCTGAGCTTCCCCGCAACCAGGGAGGGGAAGCTGTTGGAACCTCCCAGGTTCTAGCTTAGTGGGACTCCACCGGAGGCCACCGGCCTCTCCCGGGAGAATAGCCCTGCTCACCGGTGAGTAAACTCAGAAGTTCAGCCATGGACCCAAGAAAAGCCCGCTGGAATGGAGACCTGAGTCACTAGTACGGAAAACTGCCCTTAGTGAAATAAAAAATGAAGACGGTGAAAACAGAACCTCTCAGGGTCCAGCAGGTGCTGTTCTACTTTTGTTTGCACAGAAACCCAGGCCTCCTGTGCGGCAGGTAGATCTGTGAGGTCTAGGGGTGGGGAAATGGTGTTGAGTGCTGTCTGCTTGTACTATAATTCTATGTTGGACATGTTTTACTTGGATAAAAATAAATAAACTTGAGAGCCAGAAAGGAGAAATGCTGGAGTGCAAAGTGGAGGTGGCTGGCGGATGAGATGAACAGCATCCTATTGGGGGAGGGGGTGGTGCTGGCCCCGGTGGGGGTGACTGAGGAGCTTGGCGAACTTCCAGAGGCCAGGCTGGGAGGGGCCCAGCGCAGGGCTCACAGCACATAAGCTGCAAGAATCCCCTTCAGCCAAGCTCTTCCCCCAGAGCCATTCTGTAATTCTATAAACTTCTTTCTCACCTGTCTTCCCTACACACACACTGCAAGGACAGGGTTTCCTAGACTTAGGAACTCTCAGCTCTTATAGTTAGTTCACATTGTTCTCCCTTTGCACACAACTGCCACCTATCCTGGGCACAGTCCCCCTTCTCTAGTCACCCACTCAAATAACTCGTGGCTGCATTTCCTTCTTCTCTTCCTCTTTTCCTTCCTCCTTCCTTCACTCCCGTCTTCTTTTCATTAGTATGAACCAGCAAGCTGCTTCCTCTGCCTTCTTTATCCTCCCCTTTTCCTGGGTCCCAAACTCTTAAAGAAATCATTGAGAATCTCCCAATTAAGTAATTGGTGAGCCCCACCCACCTCTTTTGACTAGGGACCTCTGGCATTGGACCTGTACACACACCCAATGGCTCAATATGTACACTGCACACACATGCATATACCTGCTCACCCCTCACTGGAGTCATGGAGGCACTCAGTCATGCCACAAATACACTAGCGTATCCACAGCCTCACTCTCACAGAATCCTCAACCAGATCCTGGTACATACTGAAACATCTTTGCCAGTACTTGGCACCTGACACCCCAGCATTTCAGAGAAGGCAAGGGACTTCTGAGCTTAGAGCGTTTATGGGGTGGGGCACAGACCCTCTGGCACACACATATTTGCACGCACACCTTCCCTGGGCATTCTTTCATGCCCCTTTCTGAGTCAAAGAAAGGGAAATCCGGGCCTGGCACCTCCTGGCACTGTCTAGAGTGAAGATAAACTCGAAAGTACTGCCCACGTGGACGTCTCAGAAAGCCAAGTGCTGTGCTCAGGGACCCTCACTGCTCGGCTTTTCATGGCCAGATCCCGCCGGGCTCCATTCACACCCACCTCTGGGCCCGCGGTGCTTGCCAGCATCCCAGCCCGACCGGTCCCAGGAGGCTGGACGCAGAGCAAGAGACAGAGGGAGCTTCGCAAGAGAAAGCGCAAGGAAATGCCGGAGCTCCATCCCTGTTTCTAGATGTAGTCCCTTGAGTAAAAACCTCAGAGCTGCAGGGGAGACGGGGCGTTTGCTGCCCGCCAAGATCTCAGTCACATTCTTGACTCCGGGACCCGCTGTCTGTTCGCACATCACCCCTCCCCCACAGACACACACATACACACCCCAGGGTGCGGGAGTGTAGTTCTTCTCCTTGCCCCATTCTCCCAGGCTCATTTACCCCATTCTCGTTCTTGCTCTCCTAGAAGGGCAGGAAGGGGCTTGTGTTCTGTGCTCATGAGTGTAGGTGTGGGTATGAATCTGCAGAGTGGCGCACTGAATCCCGGCCTGTGGCCCTGTCTCCACCCCACCCCCACCCGGCCAAGCGCTCGAGCAAGTCCAACCTCAGTTCTCTGCTCGATCTCGCCTGGGTCGCCTTCCTCTCGCACTTTGGTTATTGATCCAGCTGAACCGGCCGGAGCGCGGAGCTGCGCCTCCCTAGGGATGAAGGGAGTGGGGAAGGGAATAGACTAAGGGGGACAGTGAGGGAAGGTTGATAAACTTTAGGAGAAGGGTGGAGGGCGTTCCTCAGAACCCCAAGGCAACCCCCAGCCTCTCTCAGCCGGGCTTCCAGGGGGACCGAACTAAGGGTTGGAAGAGTGGGGTCACCGCCCCCTCCGCCTCCCCCTCTCCCTCCCCTCTCGGTCTCTGGCCAGGCGCAGAGCCCGGGTGAGCCGCCGAGAGCCGGAGAACCCTGACTCCTGCCCAATCAGCAGGGAGGGGAGGAGCAACCAGCCAGGGGCGGGGCCGACGAAAGAGCTGTCGGGAGGGGGCCGCGAGGGGCGGGGAGCAGCGGGCTCGGCCAGCCCAGGCGGGCTAGGCTGCCGCGAAGGCGGCAGTGGCGGCCGACATGGGCGATGGGGGCGCGGAGCGCGACCGCGGCCCTGCACGCCGGGCGGAGTCTGGTAGCTGCAGTGGGCGCAACGGGGACCTCAGCGGAGCAGTGGAGTTGCAAGCTGACGCGGGTGGCGGAAGCCCAAAAGAGGTTGCCGGGACCTCGGCCTCCAGCCCTGCTGGCTCCAAGGAGAGCGGCGCAGACAGTGATGGGCAGTCCGGGCCCGGCGAGGCGGACCACTGCCGCCGCATCCTGGTACGAGGTAAGGGGACAGCCCGGGGCTCTGGTTCGCTGGGCTTCTACCCTATCCCTATCAGGCCTCCGACCTTCCTGACGCCTCCACCTTCCAATTCATATATTCATTCATTCATCATCCAGCCTTTCTTCAGCAAATATTATTTTGAGCGTCTATTGTGTGCTGGACACTGAGCTGAGTGCAAGGGACAAAGCAGCGAATGGAAGAAGTCCCTGTTTCTCCGCCTTACTGTTCTCATCTTCATGGGCCCGTCCCCTCTCTCTAGGCCCAATCCCGGTTGGTTACTGTGATGGAGGCAGCTATGGGTCTGGGGAGCAGGATACTGAAAGTCAGTTCCTTGTCCCGTGTCCCTTAGGACAGGTACGGAGAAAAGCATCACTTGCGCTCCGCCGGCACAGGACGTGGGGGAACCAGAGTGGACAACCGCATGAGGAAGAGGCCCAGGCTCCGCTCGGCTGCCAGAGCTCTTCCTCTCCTCCTGCTCAGCCTTGTTTCCCATCCCTGGCAATAGGGATCCTCATGCGTTGCTCCCGGGAGAGGGTACAGCTCTCTGGGGGTGGCGCGCGCGGTGCTCGCCAGCCTGTGCTTTGCTGTTCCGGTTCCCACTTCCTAGCGGCGCCTGGGCCCAGCCGGCTCTCGGCGCCGCCTTCCCCCGGCCTGCCCTTTTGCGTCTTTCCCTCTCTCCCATGCCCCTCGCTCTCCGGTCTCCTTTCCCGGCCATTTCTCAGCGCGGAGCTCGCCTTCCCAGCGCTCTCTTCCTGCAAGCGCCCGAGGAGGCCGAGGTTCCCAGGCCCCCCACGCCAGTCTCCTATGAAGCTGAGGGGTCTGCTTTCACTTGATCTGGGCCTCGCCCATCGAGAAGGGAGGAGAAAGGAATCCCTAAGGACTTAACCCCAGCCGGTCCCCAGGCCTCGGCCAGAGGCTGCAGTCTATTGCCCCCAGTCATCCCAAAGTCCGCATTCGCGGGTAATCGCTCACCAGAGTTCCATCTTCGAATCGCTAGCTCGGCTTCTTCTCGTTGCCTCTTTCCATCCTTTTCTTCCTGAGTGCTTATCTTGGAAGTCACCGGGCCTCTGGAGGGGATTGGCTAGAGCCGATTTCCTCCTTCTCCTGAAGATCCGAGTTTATCAAATCTGAGCTTTAGTCGGCCGACTCCAAAGGCCCCGTTGACTTCCAGGACTAGGATAGAGCAGGGAGGCAGCTTCACATGAAGGTGAGGGACAATGTCTCTGGCACAGCTGCAGGGATCTTGGTTTTGGAAACACTCCTGTGGCTTGGTGTGGTCACCAGGATATTGGGTGGCACTGCTGCTCTGGGGTCAGGCTTGAGTCAAGGCAATATACCATCAGGTATTCCAGCAGGTGTGTGGACCTGTTGGGCATCTGGGATTAAACTGGATTCCATTCTATAGACTGTGGGCTATCCTGAGTGCAAGGTGTGAACTGTCAGTTTGGTTTCATTAAGGAAATCTGTAGGGCCTCCAGAGATGGAGAACTAAGTTCTACCAGATCCACAGACTACCAGGGTAAGACCTCATCATATCACATCTCATCTATGGGTGGGTATTTCCTTTTGCCAAGACAATTGTGAATTCTGAGCTCACCTACTACCTACTCCATTCTATTAACCTTGTGTGTAGTACAAATAAATTTTATACATGTCAATGAAATAGCTGCCTTTTAGAAGATGAGAGTCAAAAGTGACTCTCCACCCTGTTGGGTGGGACCTTCTAAGCCAGACAGAGATGGAATCTCCCTATATGCAGGGCAGCCTGTGTACATCTTCAGGGGGTGCACTTTTATAAGTGTATGTACACACAGCAATGCCATTACATTTATAAAAAATAGTGAAAATATTAGATATAAAAAAACACAGAGGCTATATTTATACACCTAACAGAAATAAAAGGCAAATCAAATCTTCATAAATCCCTTTTGCTCTTCCCCATTTAATGGTGAGGAGGTGATTACAGACCTGAAATGACCAGGATGTCATTTACCACTAATCCCTCCTAGTCAGGGTCACCTGTGTCTGTCACTGGCAGCCCCTTGGGGCTCAGGGTGAGGCTTTAATAAGTGAAAAAGCACTGGCTCTGGAAAAGGGAAGTCTATAGTGCTTTGGCCACAGAATGACTGTTCCTCCCATAGACCCTAAGTGCATTTTGTCCTTGACCTCTGAGAATACATTTTCCCAAAGTAACTTGGAAGGAGGGATTGAAACACAGTGGCGGAGAGATTGTCTAGCATGCTGGAGGTCCTGGGTTCAATCCACAATACAAATAATAATAATAGAAGATCTTTGCCTTTTCAGCCCTGGTTACGGTTGAAGTAGGACTCCACTGTGAGTCTTTTCAGCTTCCTTTTCATTCTGCACTCCCCTTCTTGAGGGCCCACCTCAGGGCTGCAAATCTGTTGAAGGAGTCCTTTAGCACAGGGCAGTAGGAGGACGGTTTGGGTAGCAGAATTATGCAAAGTTCATTTAGAATACTGGCCTTACAACCCTTTGAATCTGAACAGTTCCTTTGTCTTTGTGCTTATTTCCTCATCTGTACGAAGGAACGAATAGCCCTTACCATGAAGGGCTTGCTAAGGATCAGAGGTGCTCTCAGTAAAACTGCAAACACCCGGCAGGTTCTCCATAAATATTTGCTGAAGGAAGAAGTGGGGAGTAACTCCAGGTGACCCACAAGCCATTTCTACTGGGTTGGGCAATGGACCTACGTGTTGGAGGCCTCTTCCAACTCACCAGTCCCTCAACCCTCCCCCCACGGGGTCTCCCTCTGGCTCTGGGCCCAGGGACTGGATTGTGTTGGAAAGTGAGCAACCCAAGGGTCAAAAATTGGCTGGTGGTAAAGAAGAATCAACTCCACCTTGCAGACCACACAGGGCGGTTTGTCCTCCCCAGTTCCCTTGGCATACCAGCTTAGCCAATGACTCCAGCCTCAGCTGCCTGTGAATATAGGGAGGCCGACTGTTCTTTCTACCCCACCTCAAAATGGAAGCTGCTTCTCTCCACACAAACTCACACGCATGGCCACCGAGAGGACGGGCGTTGGTGCACAATAGGCGCCTCATATGCTCCACCTCGGACACAGTGACGCTCCCACCCGCACCCCACAGCCTCGTAGGCAACTCCACAGCTAGTGTGCACAGCCAGCCCCTTGTCCCGTGAAGGGTGAGGATGAAAGGATCTTTTTGTTTTATATTTGGAAAAGGCACACCAACTGCCGACAGGAGGCACACAGAAGAAACAGGCCTCCCCAGGCTATGGCTCTAACCTCACAGAAAAGTAGCCAGCCGTGCATTCGCCTTTTCGTTGGAGCGGGGATCCCGATAGAAGACAAGGCCCAACTCTAAACCAAAATTCCCCGCAACCATACAATCCACTCTCCCACGCGCTCACTCCGACGCGACTACATTCTTTCTAAATTAATCCAGATATGAATTCAGCAGCTCATCTTGATAGATCGGGGAACGCTCGCCGGTGTTTTTATGGACAACTGTATGGCACTGGCACTTGCTCACCCAAAGCCCTTGGGTCTAGATAGCCAGTCTGTGGACCAAGAAGCATCTTCTGGAAGCAGGAGGGCGCGATAATGGCAGGATCCCTCGAAAGAGTGACTCATCCATCCACCCATCATCAAACAAACAAACAAACAAAAACCGGTCTGGCTAGTGAACTGTTCTGTGCGCCCTGTTCCTGGGATAGCAGGAGGAGGCGAGAAGTCAGGCGTCTGGCTTGGGCTGGGCAATTCCTGCGATGCGGGTGTTGGCAGAAAGAAAGATTGACCTTAGTAGGATCTAGGCCCTGGGAGAATCCTCAGGCAATCCCGAATCGCGTTCCAAAACACCAAACAATGGCTTACGCCCGGCGGGGCACTACCTCCCTCAGACGCGTCCAAAAGCGGCCACCCAAGGGCCATGGTTTAAGAGGCTCTGGCTGGGAGCTGCTTGCCTCTCGTCAGCAGCCAAATCTGGGCTCAGCCCAGCCGGGCATCACTCGATTTCCGCTTGAATTTCCGGCGGCCATAGGGCCTAGAGAGACTGTGCCCCGGGCTGCAGGCCTAGCCCTGAGGGGCAGGCGTTTGGACAACAAAGATGGAGGTCAGTGACATCTGGAATGAGCACCGAACTGCCAGTCCCGGCCTGGAGGCCTCTTCGGACCGCGGGACCTTAGTCTCATATTTGAGTGTGTTGATAGATCCGATAACCCAGGCCAGACGCCAGGCAGGGTTTGAAAGATTTAAACAGCTTATGCAGAGGACCATATTTAGGAATTCTTATATTTGTTTTTACTTTTATCTTTTAGTTTTAGTGTTTTTGGAGAGTATCAGGTTTCTTTTTTTATCTTCTTAGGATCCCTTTGTTTCCTTTTTATTCCGGCCCTATCATTTGGTTCTTTATTTTCCCCTTTATATGCTCACTGCTCTCTCCCCACCCCCAATCCCCACCCTACCCAACCCCCACACGCAAAAGAAGCAGACCGTAGCCAAATGCGTCTTGTTGGTGGGTCTTTTCTGCCTAGTCTTCATTTTCCCGGAACCGTGCGGAGGGGGTTGGGGAGTTGAATGTCTCTTCTCTCGCGCTATTTCTGCCCCTACGAGGTATTAATCTGTCTCTATCCCTCTATCCCCTCTCCTTCCTTTCTTCCTTCCTCCTCCCCTCCCCCCCATACACACCCACACAAACCCCCACACACAGACCGCCCAGGTAGCCCTGGGTGTTTCTGCAGGACAAATCCTTCGGAAGCTAGGAGAGAGAGTGGGTATCTGGGACTGAGGAGAAAAGAGGAGATGACAGCGGCGGGCACCCCCGGGCATCTGTGTACGGGATTCAAGTCTTCCTCTTCACGCATTCTCTGGAAGCAGAGAGGGCGTCTACGCGTAAAGCAGGCCCAGACGCCATTTCCTCAATTATCTCCTGGCCCCAAGTCCCCCGCTTGTTGATAAATTTTAAAATTTCTATTTTAACTTTGGGAAGCGTGGCGTGGGGAACATATGAATTTTACCTTCTATTTCCTGTTTGCTTAGTATAAAATAACGGTTGACCTGACAGTCCTCAGAGAGTCAGTAGTCAGTTCTCTAGCTGTGCATCCGCTGGATTCAGTCTTCCAGTTTGAAATGCTCTGATAAGAAGACATGGAGGATGAATGAGCCTGCCCAGGAATCCCTAGGGATCCAGGGTAACCTAGGTGCATGGCTACCACATCCGGAAGGGCGAGTACAGGGTTCTTTGCCTCCCGGAATCTCCTCCCGCTGTCCTATGCCCGGTGTGGCCTGGTGGCATGGGGCACTGCGGAAAGAGGTGGCAGCGGCAGGCGGAGATCTGGCCTATAAAACTACGAGTGCTCACACCCTGCTAAGTTAAAGCTGCACGCTGGGAGGGAAAGTTGGGGGAGAGGGGCGTTGTAAGGCCCTAGTGGAAACTTACAAAGGCCAGAGGACCCCTCGAATCATCTCTTTCTAGTTGACTTATTCCACAAACATAAATGTGCACCTAGTGTGTGCCAGACTGATTCTGGCTACGGATGCCCCCACGCAGAGAATGAATTGCTCTTGGGGACCTGCGTGGCTCCTGATCTGTTCCTGCAGCCGAGCCAGGAAGAGCCTGGCGCTGAAGTCAAGAGTGCCCAGAGCCAGGCTCCCTCTTGGCTGCGCGGGGACCAAGTAGGAGATGGACTCTGTGTTTGCCAAAGCCACGCGATTTCCCCATATGTGTTCTTGGCACGCAGTAGCCATTCAAGTATTTGTCGCATAAAGGAGACAAAATCATCAACATCTCGTATTTCCCTAGGTATGAAGTGGCCAGCGCCTTTACCCTAGAAGAACTTGTATGTTCTTTTACCTTATTTTTTGACATTACAATATCTTTATATGAAACGGTGATGATGGGAGAACACAATGTAATTGTCGAAGTATAAAGTTGACAATACCTTATATTTGGAATTTTGTGCAATTCGAAACTTGGGGAACCACTGAAACACAAAATCCGAAACACCTCCATCTTCCTCCCCACCCCTCACCGTAGTTAGCCCTCCAGGGCTGGGAAGGTCGCTTAGAGGTTGGGTGGGACTAGAGCGCCTAGGAAGCGCAGGGTCGTCTGCGGCTGGAGCTAAAGCTCCCTTGCCTGGGCAAAAGTAACCACTGAATAGAGAGAAATAACTTGCTTCCTCCAACTCACACACCGGCAGCTCACGACTGGGGCTTGAAGAGGCGGGGCTCCTGAAGCTACGGATTCTCTGTTTTGCTAAAAGCATTGACCCCTCGGGGACTCCCCTGTCCCTGGCCGCCCATCGTGTCTTCCCGCCCAGCTTGCCAGCCAGGGTGTGGCGGAGGACATCCCACGAAGTCCAGCCTCGGGCAGGACTAAACTTAAAGTACAAAAACGTAGGTAGAAGATTTAAATTCAAGAAGTACTAAGTGCTGGTCCTGGCACAGTGGCGCACGCGGGTATTACCAGCTACTGGCGAGGCTGAGGCAGGAGGATCGCGAATCAGAGAATTGCCTGAGCAATTTAGCTAGTCTCTGGTCAAAGCTAAAATAGGTTGCGCATGTAGCTCCGTGGTAGAGTGCCCCTTGGTCCAACCCCCAGAAGCGGGGGAGGCGTAGGGAATAATGCCTACATCATAAAAAAAAAAAAAAAAAAAACTAGAAGCGGTAGGAGACTCCCAGAAATAGCCACCATTCCAGCTGTGTCTTTCCACGCGGGTTTCCCACGCTCGTATACAAGCATAAATAAAAGCAAAATCATATCCCATAGGCTATTTTTCAACTTACTTTCTTTCTTAAAGGATTACATTGTTTTATTTATTTATTTTTAAATATCTTTATTTTATTTATTTTTATGTGGTGCTGAGGATCAAATCCAGTGCCTCACGCATGCGAGGCAAGTGCTTTACCACTGAGCCACAAACCCAGCCCCTCAACGTACCCTTTTTTTAAAAAAAATGTATGTTTGTATATGAGCGTGGAAAACCCAGATCATGCTGTCCCTTACTGTAGAGTAAAATTTTCTTTAGTTGGAGAAAGCTTTATTTCCTTAGCCTATGGAAGAACCTTCCAATTGTTCTTCCTCACCGTGAACACTGTGAAAGGAATTCCCAAGTCAAGCGGCTTTGTGCCCTTCCTGAATGGATTCGTAAGTTCCTAGCAGTGTTATTGCTACTTCATACAGTTTACGGCACAATTTGAACATTTTCATTTAATTGTAAAACAGGTCAAGGTGAAAGACCTCTCCAGTCCGGTTCCAGATGGCCCGGTTCCGCACCACTCAAATGCAGCCATTTTTTATCGCTTTCTAATATGTTCTTGATAAATTTTTGTGTTTATACAAGTCAATGCTGCTGTATTATTTTTTCTTCCTATATATCTTGGGTCTTAACTTCTTGTTTGTTTTTTGCAGATGCATAGTATTCTCTTTATATGGACTGGATGGACCATAATGTATGTGATATAACTTTTGCCTTATTGGTGGACATTTAGCTTTTTTCTTACCTGTTGATATTATTTATAATGCTGCAATAAATAAACTTATCCATGTTCACTTCCATATGTATGTGTATATCTATCAGAGAGTTCCTAAAAGTGAGTTTTGTGTCAAAAGGTATCTATATTTATAATTTGGGAAGTATCAAATTGCTCTCCATCAGATTTAGTGATTTATGCTCCTATCAACAATGCCTGAAAGTGCCCATGTGTCCAACTCTTACCTGCACAGTTCACACTACATCTTGATACTTTCAGATTATTCTGTAGAAAATAGAAACGTTTAGTAATGTATATCCTTAATTATATATTTTTCACCTCTGTCAAACTTCAGGTGATAAATATTGACTTACTGGCATGTTGATTGTACTACTTTGATAATTAGTGAGGCTAAACATATTTTCATGTTTATTAGCCAGTTGTATTTCTTCTGCTGTTATCTACTAATTCATTTCCTTTGACCAGTTTTAATTTTCAAATACGTTTTCCAATAAGGATCTGTAGAAATTATGTATTATGGATATCAAGATGTGTAGCAAAATTTTTAGTTATAATTTGTCTTTTAATTTTGTTTATGGTATCTTTTGTTCTCTGAAGTATAAAATTTTTTAAAAATTATAAGCAATTCATGATGTGTTGCTGTGTAATGTTAAAGCAGAAAGTTCCTACTTTTCCTCACGTAATAAACTTTTACTCCCAGGCTTTACTCCTAAACTTTCCCTATTATTGAAAAATATAAGTATACAAGTTATATATTGCAAAAAAGTATCTTTTTGCAAATTGCTTTTTTCATTTAATACATATTGTGGAAATCTTTCAATCTGGAATTGCTTCATTCTTTTGAATAGCTACACAGTATTCCATTATGTAGCTACCATATAATTCATTTAACCAGTCTCCTATTTAGGTTGAGTCTACTTTTTCACTATTACAAATAATGCCATAATGAACATCTTTGTATCTTAATTTGAACAAATGATGTTTAAAAATCTCATTTCTGAAGCAATTTGAAAAATGTAAAAATGTAGGATACTTTATTACATTAAGAATAATTGTTAATTTTTTTTTTTTGGTTGTGACAAAACTATTCCAGTTAAGCTTCTTTTTTGTTGTAGTTGGGGGCAGTACTGGGTTGGAACTCAGGCCCTGTACCTGCAAGGCTAGTAGTTTACCACTAAGCCACATCTTCAGTCCTATAGTTAAGTTTCTTAAGAGTCTTTTAAAAGAGACTTATATTTAAATATTTATAGGTAAAATAATATTATTTCTCTTAAAAGTTATGTCAGTGCAGAAAAAAGTAAGATTGTTGCTGAGTTTAAAGTACTTGAAGTTGGCAGATAGGTATATCAGAACTTAACATACTGTTCTTTCTAATTTTGTGTATGTTTGAAATCTGTCGTATTACAATGGTTTAAATAATAAAGATCAAATTGGGCATGGTGGCACAAGCCTGTAATCCTAGTGATTTCAGAGGCTGAGGCAGAAGGTTCAGAAGGCCAGAGGATATAGTTCAGAGTGCCTCTCAGTTCAACTCCTAGTACTGGCAAAAAACAAAGTATCATTTCACACATACCTGGTACAATTATAATTACTGGATAAGTTCCCGGAAGTAAACTTTGAATATCCAAGTATATACACTTAATTTTATGATAGGTAGTTCCAAAATTACATGAAAATGTAGATTTATATTCCCAGCAACTGAATAGAAATATGCTATTTCTTCACATCCTCCAAACCCAGGATATACTCAGACTTTTAGAGGAAAATCTTTCCAATTACAAAAAAAACACCTACCATAGACTAGCATGTACCAAGCCCCAGTACTGCAAACAAAATAAAACAAAACAGAAAATTTATTATTAGTGTTATTTAAAACTGTTAGTGAGGCTAAACATGTTCTAATATATTTATTCTTCATTTTAATTTTTTCTGTGAATTATTCATGTATCTTTTGCTTATTGTTTTCTTGTAATTGAAATACTATTTACATACCAAGGACATGAATTCTTGCTCTGGTGCATGTATTGCAAACATTCCCCAGGTCTTTTTCTTTTTTGAGAAATTTGGTTTTGAAATTTTTTTTCTAAATTGAAATTTAAACTGTAATCACATCTAATGATTATTTCCCTTTGGGCTTCTAGATTTTAGTTCCTGATTGGAAAGTTCTTCTCTCTCCAAAGCTAAAAATATTATATATACACACAGACAAGTATCTTCCTCAGTATCTTCAGGGAATCAGTTCCAGGCACCCCCCTACACACACACACACACACACACACACACACACACACACACACTTTGTCTCACTTAAAAGTCAACACATTAACCTCACCGGGGACTACCTAGTGCTAGGTAGAAATTGAAGTAAAGGAGGGCTTTAAGGGAGTCTATCAGGAGAGGCCCAAGGAGGGGTCATATATGGGCCTGGATGTTGGGAGCTTAAGGTAAGTATTATGAGGCCAGAGGGTCATCACCTCTCCCAAGCAAAGTCTTTGGGGACAAAATTCACTCTCTCCTTACTTCTAAAATTCAGTGTTCCTTGCAAAAGACCTGAGGGGGGCAGCAAAATACAGGACTTATTTCGTTTCACCCTAACAGTTCCTGAAGTAGGTCCTGCCATGAAAATTACCCCTCTTTCCTCGAGCTTCCCCCAGACTCTACCCAGGAAATGAGCAATTCAGGGAAAAGAGCAATTCAGAGGGAGCAAATTCAGGGAAGAGAGTCAATAAGAATGGGCTAGATTTTTCTGCAATGACAACATGAATCAGAGACTTAACCAAAACAAGTGCATTTCACACTCTCAGGATAAAGCTGTCCTACTGGGCAAGGGTTCATCTTGGAACTCAGAAGCTAGGACTGACAATGTTCATCTTCCCTCCTGTTTCCAGGACCATCACAACACCACAGTAGGGAAAAGGAGGAGGCAAGGCACATACGCTGCTGATTGGTTTGGGTAATTTCAAGGAGGAATAGGAATACCCCCTAATCTGTTTTACTATCTTCTCAGCACTCATCACCTTACCTATTTTTAAATTTATTTTGTATTAAAAATAAACTATTTTAACTTTATTATGTCTCCCTTCCCACCACAATATCTAAGGGAAGAGAACCCTGTCTATTTGCTCATTTCTGTATCCCTAGACCCTAGAATAATACTTGGCACATAGTAAGTAGTTATTAAATATATGTTGAAGATATGGTTGTCTTTATTTACATAGATGAGATAATACTTCCTATATCTTTTTTAAAAATATTTTTATTTTAGTTATAGGTGTATACAATACCTTTATTTTTATGTGGTGCTGAGGATCGAACCCAGTGCCTCACACATGCTAGGCAAGCTACCACTGAGCCACAACCCCAGCCCCATACCTATATCATTTTATGAGTGACTTCCTTATACTTAATGTCAGTTTGTAGAATAATTCCTTCATTCTTCTAAATTGCTATATTTTATAGTATGAATGTCCCATAATTTAATCAGTCATTTCCCTTGTGGAAAGCACTGAGGATAATTTCAAATTTTCAGTATTTTGAGCACTGCTGTAACAAACATCATTGTTAGGGATACCTTGGAGCACATTAGTGGGTGTGGGTCTAGGACAAATGCCTACTAAATTATAATCACTAGAACAAAAGCCATGTGCATTTTTTTTTGTACTTAGGATTGAACTCAGGGGTAATTAACCACTGAGCCACATCCCCAGCCCTATTTTGTGTTTTATTTAGAGACAGAGTCTCACTGAGTTGCTTAGTGCTTCACCTTTACTGAGGCTGGCTTTGAATTGGCGATTCTCCTGTCTCAACCCCTCAAAGTGCTGGGATTATAGGCGTGCACACCACGCCCAGCTCATGTGCATCTTTAATCCTGATAAATGCAATCTTAAAAGGTTGTAACAATTTATGGTCCTATCAACTGGGTATAGGAGGGTGGATTTTCCTACAGTGCACCATTGCTTTATTAATCACTTTTTGTTTTTAACCAGGGATTGAACCCAGGCGTGCTTAACCACTAAGCCACATCCCCAGCCCTTTTTGTTTTTTTTTTTTATTTTGAGACAAGGTCTTGCTAAATTGTTTAGGGCCTCACTAAATTGCTGAGGCTGGCCTTGAACTTTAGATCCTCCTGTCTCAGCCTCCTGAACCACTGGGATTACAGGCATGTGCCACTTTGCCTGGCTATCATTCACTTCTTAATTACTTTTCTATCTTATGGGAGATAAATGGCTGTCCATGGCTGCTTGAACTTGCATTATCCTGATTACTGTGAAGATATGCCCATCTTTTCATGTTTATTGGCCACTTGGATGTCTTTTTCTGTGAATGACTCAGATACATTTTTGAGCATTTTTTCTACTAGGCTATTTCCCTTTCAAAAAAATCACTGTTGGAAATGGACACAGTTGTGCACACCTGTAATTCTAGCAACTCGGGAAGCTGAGGCAGGAGGATTGCAATTTCAAGGTCAGCCTCAGTGATTTGGAATCACTCAGCCTCAGCAATTTAGCAAAGCCCAATCTCAAAATAAAACATGAAAAGGGCTGGGGATGTAGCTCAATGGTAAAGTGCCCCTGGGTTCAATGCCCAGTTCAAAAAAAAAAAAAAATCATTTCTTGAACTTGAATTGGAGGTACAAGTTGGTGGGAGAGTTTGTCTAGTATATGTGAGGCTCACAGGAGAGAGAGAGAGAGAAAGAGAGAGAAAGGTGATTGCATTGCATTTTGTGTATTCTGGTTATTTGTGTGCCTCCTTCACAAATATTTTCTTCAAACAGGGCATGGTGGTGCATGCCTGTAATCTCAGTTACTACGGAGACCGAGCCAAGAGGATTGAAAGTTCCAGACCAGCCTGAGCAACTTAATGAGACCCTGTCTCAAAATAAAAAAATAAAAAAGGCTGGGGGTGCAATTCAGTGATAGAGTGCTTGCCTAGCATGCACAAGTCCCTGGGTTCAATCCTCAGTACCTTTTTTTTTAGCTTGTTTTAAAAAAGTATTTTCTTCAAACTTTGTTTTATTTTACCTTGGTTTTGGTGTTTTCTCATACCAATGTTTAGTTTTAACACAGTCAGATGCATCCTTTGTGTTTTCTTTACAGACTCCAGTTTTCTATCTTGCTTAGAAAGCTCCTAACAGTCTGATTTACATTATAATCTATTTAAAACTTGTTATTTATGGTGTGAGACAGGAATTTGACTGAATTTTATCCCAACTAGATGATTTATGGCCACCAATCTATTTACCTCAATTTATCAACTAGCATTGATAAATTGTCCCATTTACAGTGTTCTTTATCATAAACTGCATAATTCTCTGTGTGTGTGTCTAATGGTGTACCCTTCATTCCTTTATTTCTCAATAGTTAGTCATTTGAGCACCATCTCCACTTCTGTTATTCAATGTATTTACTTAATATTTTAGCCTAATGCATTTTAAAATTAAATACTTACATTACCTTCACCCTAAGCATGTAAAACCATGCATATAAATTTTTCTCTAGTAAACATTAAAATAAATAACTTTTGAAATGGCAAGTATTTATTATGTGATATTTTAAAACATCTTACAATCCACAAGCAGAATGCAACACCACTTTGGGGAAACACTATGCATTCTTTTCACTGACAAATTTGTCCATTTCTATATCACTCTAGCTTTATGGCATAGTTTAAAAATAATTTTTATTTTCAAATAATTATCAAGTTATCAGAATTTGTAAAAATAGTATGGAGAGATCCCACATATCCAATCTCCAGCAGCTTCTCCTATTGAGGACATCTTCTGCATCTATAGCACATTACCAAAAAACAGGAAACTGATATGCATACAACATAATTAACTAGACCTTCCTCAGTTTTCACCCATCTTTCCTCCTGCTCATTTTTGTGTCCCTATATATAGTTTTGTGCCATTTTATCATATTTAGAGATCCAAAGAGCTATCATCACCATCAAAATACAGAAAAGCTATGTCATCACAAAGGAGCTTCCTTGGGCTATTTATGGTCACATCCTCTCTCTGTCCCCACACCCTGGAAACCACTGATCTGTTCTCCACATCCATAATTTTGTCATTTTGATGTTATTTAAGTGGAACCATACAGTACATAACTTTTGGGGACTGACTTTTTTCACTCAGTATAATTCTGAGTAAATTGTGTATATCAGTAACACTCCGGTTTTGTAGCTGATAGTGTCCCATTGTGTGGATGTATCAGAGTTTACCTGCTAAGAACTTCTGGTTTGTATCCATTGAGGGGATCTTTATTACAAAGAAACCTGCAGCCAGGTAGCAGGGTGGTGCACACCTGTAATCCTGCTACTCAAGAGGCTGAGGCAGGAGGATCACAAGGTCAAGGCCACTTAGTGAGATCCTTTCTCAAAATAAAAAATAAAAAGGGTCAGGGATATAGCTCAGTGGCAAGCACCCCCAGGTTTTATCCCCTATACCATGAAAAGGAAAGGAAAGGAAAGGGAAGGGAAGGGAAGAGAGGGAGACAGGCAAGCTGCCATGTGCATTTGGTATAGGTTTTTGTGTGAACATAAGACTTCCTTTCTCACCAGGTACAGTGGTGCACGCCTATAATCCCAGCGACTCAGGAGGCTGGAGCAGGAGGATCATAAATTCAAGGCCAGCCTCAGCAACTTATTGAGACTCTGTCTCAAAATAAAAAATAAAAAGAACTAGGGATGTAGCTCAGTAAGAGCACACCTGGGTTCAATTTCCAATCCTCACCCCCCAAAAAACAATTTCATTTCTCTAGAATAAATGCTCAGGAATTCAGTCCCTGGGTTGCTATGTGTATATTTAACTCTTTAAGAAACTGCCCAACTAGTTTCCAGAGTGACTTGTATACCATTCCACGTTCCCACCAGCAAAGTACAAGAGTTCTAGTTTCTCTGCTTTGTCTTCAGCCTTTGGTTTTCCATATTTTTGTTGTTGTTGTCTTTTCTAACAAATGTTTCACATTGTGGCTCTAATTTACTTTCCTGTAATGGCTGTTGATTTGGAACATCTTTTCATGGGCTTATTTGTGTGTTGTATTTTGGTATCTAATGGCAAGTCTGAGATTGTCTTTCTTGTATGGTGACCCTAAGGGAGGCCACTCCTTGTTTCCTCTTATAGTAAGAGGAAAGAATGATTAGGGAGTTGGCTCAGGAGCTCCAGAGTGGGTTCTGGGCAGGTGCCCCAGGATGGTGTGGAGTCTCCAGCACCAGGTGTGGCAGCACCCTTCCTCGTGGCTGTACCCTCAAGCCACATTTCATAAAACCATAAAATGCCTTTTCAAAAAATGCCTTTGGGATAGATTTGATTGGGGTGTTGTAAGGAAGTTCTGACTGGTAATGGTGAAATCCAAGCAAAGGGGACTAACCTGGTAACAATGTAGTCACAAATATTACCCCCCCCCTTTTTTTTGCACTGGGAATTGAACTCAGGGGCACGCGACCACTGAGCCACATCCCCAGCCCTATTTTGTGTTTTATGTAGAGACAGGGTCTCACTGAGTTGCTTAGTGCCTCGCCATTGCTGAGGCTGACTTTGAACTGGCAATTCTCCTGTCTCAGCCTCCCTAAGTGCTGGGATTACTGGCATGCACCACCGTGCCCGGCCCCTATTTTTTTTAATGTGGAAATAATTTGAGCTGGAGAGCTTAGGTTACCCCAAGACTCCAGTGGTTCCTACAACACTTGAAAAGCAGAGCCCTCATCTGGTTGATGTGCTCTGCCCAGCACCTGGGCAGGACTTGGCCTGGGTTAGTGGAGTGGGGGCACTTCTGAGCAGTGACAGCATCCCCCATCCTGACTCACCTTCTCCCTGGGGTTGACTGTGAACATGAAGATACTTAAGAACCTCAGATCAAGCCGGGCGCGGTGGCTCAAGCCTGTAATCTCAGCACTTAGGGAGGCTGAGACAGGAGAATCGCGAGTTCAAAGCCAGCCTCAGCAAAGGCGAGGCGCTAAGCAACTCAGTGAGACCCTGTCTCTACATAAAACACAAAATAGGGCTGGGGATGTGGCTCAGTGGTCGAGCGCCCCTGAGTTCAATGCCCGGTACCAAAAAAAAAAAAAAAAAAGAACCTCAGATCAAGGGAAAGACCTGTGAGCCAGGATCCCTGAGGAGCCAGAGCACACTCTGAAGGAGTGATCACCCACTGGCACTAGCAGGAGGCAGACAGAGTCAGCTCATGGGGTAGGGTAGGAGGAAGGGGGTTCAGATTACCCTCTAGAGCAGGGATTCTAAAGTGGACCACAGTGATCCACAGTCCCTGTGGATTAGGAGGAGCCTCCTGACAGCACATCCTAAACACAACTCCTTTCTCATGTTCTCCAGGGGAATGAGGTACCCTTCCAGAAGATTCCATTTTTACTCATGCCCAAAGTTTCCTCATTGTGACCTATCAACTGACTTATTAAGAATTGTCAAAGAGGGTATTCATGAAAAGAATTAGAGCATTTCTAGAGTTTATCGAACACTGTCAGTGTGATCTTGAGTAAGTTAATTAGATCATACTCCTCTATTTCTGCATCTGTAAAGTGGGAATAATAATAGTTCTAATTGCATTGAAACAGTGTCTGGCCTGGAGCAAGTACTGCAGAAGTGTCAGCTATTCTTATGACTAAAATGTGAGCAGACACCGCCACTCCAGCTTCTGGCTACATTGCAAACACCAACTGTGAGCGCCCCCTGGAGGGGATTTGAATTTGTGCAACTGTGAAGGGCCTCTGCTGTTCCGGGGCTTCTGCCGGGAGGGGGGTGGGGCGGGGTACCTTGAGTTGAGCTTTCTGTTATCATTGTTCTTCGTGATGGTAAATCACTGTTAGTCTCCCATTCTTCCGGAGTGTTTGGTAAATCCTACAGAATACGATGCTGCATATTTCCACAGTCTGATTTTAAACAGCATGTTCTAATGATTAGATTTCAAGTCAGCACTGTGTGTGGTTTAAACATGGATCATCTCTACCCCTAAAGTTAATGTATAAATATTACCACCACCTTCTTCCAAATATTTTACTTTTCTGAACACTTTGTGATGTTACTAAGTGGGAATATGTGAGGAATGTGGGCTGCAAGCAGGGTTTCCAACCTTTCTTAAAGTGTCTCCCCAGTCCTGGAGATCCTGCATGTAGAGGGCATTGATCCAGAGCCCTGGAGTGGCACCACTGTTCAGGTACATGGGGAGTGGTGGAAGTCCCCTCTGGAAGGTACCTGCTGTGGTGGCAGTTGTCCTTGGGCTCCTCCTGGGGATCTCAGCTAAGCTCTTCATGGACCCAGTAGGAGCAAAGTGCTCACAGATACATGTGCATGTGTACACATGCATGTACACACACACACACACACACACACACACGGAGGTAGGGATCTGGTTCTGGACATCTCTAGTGAGTCTTGTCTCACTGACCACACCCAAATCTAATCCATTTTTTCCCTCTGTTCTTGAGGACTGAGAATATTTCTTTCCATGGTTTATTACTCTGCTAAAGGAGCAGAATTCTGGCTGAGCCAGAATGAGTCCTTTTCACCCTGGCCATGACAGTAGACCTGACTTTTGTTTTTTAATACCAGGGATTGAACAGGGGGCACTTAACCACTGAGCCACATCCCAGCCCTTTTTTTATGTTTTATTTAGAGAGAGGGTCTCACTGAGTTGCTTAGGGCCTCACTAAGTTGCAATCCTCCCACCTCAGCCTCCTGAGCTGCTAGGATTACAGGCATGTGTCACCACGCCCAGCTCCCAATACTTTTTATTTTATTTTGAGAGCGGGTCTTGCTAAGTTATTGAGGTTAGTCTCAAACTTGTGATCCTTGTACCTCAGCCTCCTGAGTAGCTGAGATTACAGACCTATGCCACTCTGCCCAGCTAGACCTGACATTTGTGTTGATGTCCATTCATATATGTATGTGTGTGTGTGTATGTATGTATGTGGGTATTATATATACATACATACATACATATGTACACACATATATACTCATATATATAATGTAGAATGTAGATACAACATTCTACATTAAGTGGTTGAGGAAGCTGGGGCCCAGAGAAGGTAAACAATTTGTCAGAGGTCACACAACCAGTCCCCAGCCTGAGAAGTTCCTTGTTAGCTCTTATCAATATGCTTGTTGGTAACCTAACCCAGCTAGTGAACCAACCTGATTTCCTTCATGGCCCCTGCAGATGCCAAGGGGACCATCCGGGAAATTGTGCTGCCCAAGGGCTTAGACCTGGACCGGCCCAAGCGGACCCGCACATCCTTCACTGCTGAGCAACTGTACCGCCTGGAGATGGAGTTTCAGCGCTGCCAGTATGTGGTGGGCCGTGAGCGCACTGAGCTGGCCCGCCAGCTGAACCTCTCAGAGACCCAGGTAAGAGGCAGGCCCAGGCCTCCCCACCCTGTCTTGGCCACCCAGGAACCCCCTGGGATATGAGACCTGGGGTGCTATAGGCCAAACTTCGGTGGAGTTCAAATATGCACAAGGGAGAGACTTAAAGATATAGGTAAACCAGAGCAAATACAGTACTAAGAGAGAGTTAGTAAATGCCAACAGTAGGGAGCCTTGTCTGGAATATGGAAAAAGGCCAGAGAAATGGAGGGGGGCATTAAAAATGCAGGGAGTGACTTAGCAAAACGTCAGTACGCAAGAGGAGCTTTGAGAAGGGATGTGAGGGGTTGGCATGCTGGAAAAAATGATTCTGGGAAGATGCTATTATGGTGGTGTACACTCCTGTAATCCCAGCTACTCAGGAGGCTGAGTGGGTAGGATCACCTGAGCCTAGGAGTTCAAGACCAGCGTGGGCAACATAGTGAGACTCCGTCACAAAAAACAATTCTGGGGAGAGATGAGACATTACACATAGGTCTGGGGAACTCTCATTTCCCCATTCTGGGCCCCTTCCCACCCTGTCACCTTCCCTTCTTCTGAGTGTACCTCAGTCCCACTTGTGCAGAAGAGGGGTCTGAATACCCCCTTCACCCAGAAGGGCTGACATTTAAACAACAGTGTGATTAGCCCTGGGAAAAACTTTTATAAACTGAGTACCTACTCTGTGTGAATGGAAACATTTCAAGCTGGTACTAGAACTATGAAATAATAATCATAATACTTAGTACTCACACATGCTAGACACTAAGTGCTCTGCATGTTAACTATTCGCTCACAACAACCATGTGATACTGTTGTGTTATCCCATTTAACAGATGAGGGGAGGCTATGCCCAAGGTCATACAATTAATAATTCCCAGAGCTGGGACCTGGCGATCAATCTGGCACCTTTAGGTGTAATCTGGCCCACCTGCCTTGAGCTTGTCAAAGAGTAACTCAGAAGTCGGGCACATGGCATATGTCTGCAGTCCCAGCTGCTCAGGAGACTGAGGCAAGAATATCACAAGTTCGAGGCCAGCCTCAACAACTTATGGAAACCCTATCTCAAAATAGATTAAAAAGGGCTGGGGATATGGCTCAGTAGTAGAGCACCTGCCTTGCATGTGTGAGGCCCTAGGTTCAATCCCTAGCAGTTTAATCTCATGTATGAGGGAGATCAACCGATAGATAGAGTATCAACAATGAACAAGACGGATTTATAAAGGGAAGAGGCAGGAAGAGAGGAAGCAGACTGAGCACTCTGGGTTCCTTCCTGGGAGCACTGAAGAAGACTGCATGGGGCCTCTCCTTGTGCCACTGCCCTCCTGCCCTAATCCTGGCACTCCTTTCCTCAGCAGAATCCTCCAGCTTTTCAGCTCACACGAACGCTGCCCAGCAGGCAGTCTGATGGACCTGGTTGTCCTGGTCCCTTTGAGGGTTGAGCAGGCTCCTCTGGGGGTAAACCAAGAGGGAAGAAGGGCAAACCAAGGATGAGAGCAAGCAGAGAGGATGTGGAGCAGCTGCTGTCCTGCAGGGCAGGTCATCTCCACCTGGTCTTGGTTTGCTCCTGCTGCCACTGCTTAGTTCCCCAACAAGCCAGCCGGGTCCCCCATCCAGCTGGGTTGGGCCAGGGGCTGAGAAGCCAGGCTTGTGCTCAGAGAGGAAGCTTCAGTGGCTGGGCCAGGCCAGAGCTCCTGGGGAAGTCAGGGAGACACGCTCATCCCTGAAGACTAGGCCTAGGTCAACACCTGCCCCTCTCCTTTGCGCTAATCCCCTCTGCCTCACCTAGTTTTGCCCTAAGCTCTCCCCTGGAACTGTGCCCTCTGGGTACTTCAGACACCCAAAGCAGCAGCTCCTTCTGGGTTCTCATCCTTCCCTTGCCTGGATCCCCACCCCACATCCAGCCTTGACCCCTGGAGGTCATCTGAAGCCCCTCTTCTTCCAGCAGGCCTTCCCTAAGGCTTTTTGACCTCATCCCAAGAGAATTCTCCATGGCTTGACCTTTAAGTGTGTGTGTGTGTGTGTGTGTGTGTGTGTGTGTGTGTCTGTATGTTGTGGTGGCACCAATTCGTATGCACTGCCCAAGGACAAGAACATGTTTGAAAGCCCCGTCACTTCTGCAGGCTCCCTTGGGGAGCCCAGAGCTGGCCCCATGGTGAGCCCTCAGCAAATCCTCAGCTTCCTGCTTCCTGCTTACACCCTCCTCTCTCTTCCAGATCCTGGGATTATGCAACGGTATAAATAATGTATAGCTAACATTTGCTGGGAACTCCCCATGCATAGTCCCCTTCCTTACAGGTCTCGTCCTCATCACAAGCATACAGAATTGGTGTGAGGTGTTTCTTCTGACACCAAGTATAGTGTAGGTTCCAATGCCACCCCAGCCAGTTCTCCAAGTCTCTGGTACCAACTGAATGTCTAACCATTTCATTCTGACACAAATTCCCAGAGTTATCACAGACCCCACAAGTCAAGGGTAGACACCCAACTCAGTTCCATGGCAGATGCCAGTGGCAAGTCCCAGGAGCCACCTGGGATTCTGACCCAGTGGCGCTGAATTTGGGGGCTTCTGCATCCCCTTCTTGAGGTTTGATTTCACTAGAATGACTCACAGAACTTAGGATGAGACTTCACTTCTATGCATAGTTTATTATAAAGGATGCAAGTTAGTCTAGGAATGGAACCACCACATGACCCATCTATACCACTCCTCAGTATTGATCTTCAAGAAGTAAAGTCACATTATTCAGCAATAAAAGAGAATAAAATTATGGCATTTGCAGGTAAATGGATGAAATTGGAGAACATTATGCTAAGTGAAGTAAGCCAATCCCCAAAAACCAAATGCCGAATGTTCTCTCTGATTAGTGGATGCTGATACATAAGGGAGGTGGGAATGGGGAACATAGGAGAAATGGAGGAACTCTGGATGCGGCAGGGGGGAGGTGGGGGGAGGGAAAGGGGAATGGGTATAGTAAAGATGGTTGGTTGAGATCGTCATCACTACCCTTGGTGCATGTATGAAGACACAAATGGTGTGACTCTATCTGGTTTGCAACCAGAGAAATGGAAAAATTGAGTGCTATATATGTACCATGACTTGAAATGCATTTAAATAAATTAATAAAAAAAGAAGTACAGTCACATCATACTATAGTGATACGTGTATACCCATGTTTATAGCAGCACAATTCACAATAGTTCAACTGTGGAACCAGCCTAGGTGTTCATCAGTGGATGAATGGTATAAAGAAAATGTGGTGTAAATACACAATGGAGTTTTATTTAGCCATAAAAAAGAATGAAATTATGTCATTTGCAGGAAAATGGATGGAACTTGAGAACATTCTGTTAAGAAACTCAGAAAGTCAAGGATCTTGTACTTTCTCTCATATGTGGAAACTAGGAAGGAAAAAGGAAAAGAAAGGTTGAGGGGGATCTCGTGAAAATTGGAGGGAGATCAGCAGAGTAGAGGAAAGGGACGGGAGAGGGAGGAGGGAAGGAAAGGGGAAATACTGAGGAAACATATTGACTGAATTATGTTGTTATATTGTGTGCATGTACGAATATGTAACAATGAATTCCACCATTATGTACAGTTATAATGCACCCATAAAATATGGGAGAGTTTTAAAAATAAAAATAAAGTTGATTCTAAAAAAAAAATAAAGGATATAAGTCAGGAAGAGCCAAGTGGAAGAGGAGCACAGGTCATGGGGATGGAAGGGAAGGGGCTGCCATGAACTTTAGCCCCCCCCACCCTCCCAGCACGTCCACATGTTCCCCAAACAGACTTCCACTCTCCAGTCTCCCCCCTTCCTTGAAGGTGAGAGAGTGTTGAAGGTGCCCACCCTGTAATTATGTGTTGGGTCTTTCTGGGACCAGCCCCAATCCTGGAACTTATAAGGGGTCCAGGAGTCACCTAAATAGCAAAAATTCAGATATGGTTCAATATAAATAACAAAAGACACTCCTGTCACTCAGGATACTCCCAGAGTTTAGAAACTCTGTGCCAGAACCTGAGACAAAGACCAAACATTTCTTTTCTTTTTCTTTTTCCTTTTCTTATTTTCCACTGAGGATTGAGCCTAGGGGTGCTTTACCACTGAGCTACATCCTGAGTCCTTTTCATTGTTTATTTTGAGACAGATTCTTGCTAAGTTGCTAAGGGTCTCACTAAATTGCTGAGGCTTATCTCAAACTTGCAATCCTCCTGCCTCAGCCTCCCCAGTCACTAGTTCACAGGAATGCTCCACTGTGCACCTGACCTAACATTTCTTGTTACACTGCAATAGATCTTTATTGTTTTTACCTTGAATGGAAGAAAACTGAGGCCCAGAAAATGTGAATGACTTGCTAAAGATTTAAAGCAAACACATTCATTAGCTCATTTAATCTTTAGAAGAATTGATTTTGTGGATAATGTTATCCCCCATTTAAGAAATCTGAGCCTCAGGTTATTTAGTTAGAATTCCATAGAATTCATGGTACATTCGCCAATACTTTTGTTAAAAAATATTCTTGAATGCCGGGGGCTGGGGTTATGGCTCAGCGGTTGAGCGCTTGCCTCACATACGTGAGGCACTGGGTTCGATCCTCAGCACCACATAAAATAAATAAAGATATAAAAAAATAATAGCACATCATTAAAAAAAAAAGAATATTAAAAAATATTCTTGAATGCCTACTATATACCAGGTAGTGTTCTAAGGCCCAGGAGATGTAGCAGAATTTCAGAGTGCTATGAGGGATGTAAAACGGGGTGTATGGTAGCGACTCAGAGGAAAACTTTTATTGGCTTACTCAGGGAAGGACTCTTTGAGATGACACTGAGCTTAGACCTAAATGACAGGTAAAAGATGACCAGAGGAGGATCCAGAAGAAAAAGTCAAGGCAGAGGGTAACTCTATAGACCTGAGGGTGGGACCTGGCATGAATGTTCTAGAAATGTCAGAAGGCTTGCATGGCTGGAATTGGAGGGTAGCAGGGTAAGTAAGTCAGGGCAGATCATGTAGTGCTTATAGCCAAAGGTAAGGCCTTGAAGGGAAAGTCACAGGAGATGATTGGTATTTTACAGAAGTCACTGGCTGCCATCTGGAGAATAGATCACAGGGGACAAGAGAGGACCAGTTAGGGGTTACTAACATGGTATCTTGAGCAGAGTGCTGATAGAAGAGACAAGTGGAATGATCTGAGATGTACCCCAACTTGGAAATAGGACCTGTTAGGACATGCACAAAGTGAGGGAAAGGAATTAGTTTGGGCTTGAGCACCTGAGTGGACGGAAAAACCTTTTATGAAGTTGAGAAAATTGTGAAGGAGCAGTAGGAGCATAATCAAGAGTTTTCACTTGATCGGTTAAGTTTGAGATCCAAATAGAGATGTTAGGAGGGATGTTAGATTTTTTTTTCAGGGTTAGGGGGCTGGATTTTCTCTAATTTATCTGAGAATCTTCTTGGTTGGGGCTCTTTTGGGGTAAGGGATAAAAAATTCCTTCAGGTGTGCTCAGATAGTGAATGGACTATGAAGGGATTAAAAAAAAAAAAAAGGAGGCCCAATCTAAGAAGAAGAGCCATGGAACATCCAAGTCTGGGAGAGTCTGAATCTGAGGATTCTTTTGGACCCAAGGGCTTCAGAGCCTGATGCTGTCCGACCTCTGGTGATACACTCAAGTGCTGTCCACCGCTCTCCAAGGGCTGGCTCTCTTTCTGTCTGTCCTCTTCTCCACCTGCTGCCAGTCAGCATCTCTACTCCCTTCCCTATATACCAGAAGGACCCAGGCATGGTCCTTCTTCAATCAGGCAGAGAACGAGTGAGCTCGCCCCAGGCCCATTCTCATTTCTAGACTCTACCTTAATCTCTGTGTGCCCAATTAGGTTGAATTGTGTGCATATGTAAAAATCAGAAGCCCACCTGCAAGGCCAGGCATGCAGAACAGTGAGGCCCTGCCCTCCACTCCCAGTACCACCAGGGCTCTGTGGGATGAAGTCCACACAATGTAGGCACAATGAATAAGACGCTCTGCCCCGGCCTTGCCCAACCCTGTGTCTGTGCAGGGACAGGGTCTCACAGGGGTTTCTCTCTTGGTACCATTAGAAGAACTCATACCCATCCTTGTCCCCCATGGTGGCATGTGCTGAAAGCTCCTCTCAATGACAAAGTCAGAGAACAGGGATGGTCCTACTTTGTCATTCTTGCTTTTAGAAACTTCCTGATAACACTTGGTTACCATGCTATGTTTAAAAAAGAATGTTGGAGCTGGGTGCTGTGGCACTCACCTGTGATTCCAGGGACTTAGGAGGCTGAGGCAGAAGGATCACAAATGTAAGGCCAGCCTCAGCATCTTATTGAGACTCTGTCTCAAAATAAAACCAGAGAGTTTGAGGATGTAACTCAGCAGTAGAGCACTTGCCTAGTAAGTGTTAAGTCCTGGATTCAATCTCCAATACTGTAAATACTATTACCACTACTACTATTATAATTCCTACAAATATTATTAATAATCGTACTTCAATCTCAAGCCAGGCATGGTGGTGTACACTCAGGAGGCTGAGGTGGAAGGATCTTGAGTTCAAGGCCAGCCTGGGCAACATAGTGAGACCTGGCCTCAAAAAAAGAGAAAGAGAGGGCTGGGATTGTAGCTCAGTGGTAGAGCGCTTGCCTCACATGCATGAGGCACTGGGTTCGATCTTCAGCACCACATAAAAATAAATAAATAAAGATATTGTGTCCATCTACAACTAAAAAAAAAATATTTTAAAAAATTTTAAAAAAAGAGAGAAAGAGAGAGACTTCAATTTTACTATGCCAATTGTTATTAGCCCATGGAGTCATCACAAAAAAAAAAAAAAATCCCATGAGAAGGCATTAATACGATCCCCATTTCACTGATGGGGAAATGGAGGCACCAAAAAGTGAAGCAACCTGCCAAATGTCACCAAACAAGTTAGAGGAAGAACCAGAGCTGTCTGACTGCAGGTTCTTCTCTACTGTTATTGTTTACATTTTCTTCCCCTGCAGTGCTGAAGATTGAACCCAGGCCCTCATGCATGCTGGGCAGGTCTCTACCACTGAACTACACTCCAACCCCTTATTGTTTGCTACTTCTATCAAAACACTTACTGTATCACAACCCTTGCCAACCTGCTCAATGTTCCCTATGACTAATGTCTGAGATCCAAGTGGGTTGAAATGGAGTTTCATTTACTTTGTTTTTTCAGCACCTGGCAATGCCTGGCATGTATCAAATGCCTTATATTTATGTGCTGTGTGAATGAATGACCAGAGTACCAGGGTCAGAGCAGGAAGTAAGAAAAGATGTGGCTGAGAAGGAAGGAAAGGTGAGAGGCCTGCTCAGGATTCCCACCCTCGGCTGGCCTGGAGGATTTGGGCAGGGTCCGGGGCCCAGGGGCTAGGCTGAGGACAAACTGCCAAGTCCCAATACTGACAAGATTAGCTTGGATAAAAGCTGTTCCATCCCTTTGGTAATTGTCCTCACCTCTATGTGCATCACCCCTGCCCCAGATGGCTTCTTCCAGAACAGCAGAATAGATGGAACCTTCCCGGTGCAGGTCACAAAACCCAGGGCCGTCCTAAACACCCAGTCACCATTCACCTCAGATTCAGTATGTGCCCATAGTCCCAGGAAGCAGTCTTCCTTTCCAAAGGAACAATAAATCTTGGAATTTAACCCTGACAACAAGCCTGAAGAACATGATAAATGATCTCTCAGAAAATGCCTCCCCAGTCCTGGAAACCATCTCCCTACCCTAGTGTGCAGTCTTTGGTCATAGTATGGCCCAGTAAGAGATTAGGATGTGAAGCCACCAACCATTCACTGGAAACAAGATGGCAGGCTGCATAGAGGCCACTGAGAAGGCAGGGGCGGGTGATGTCCTGAGTGCATCGTACTCAGGATAGGACCATGGCTCTGCCACCCTGAGGGAATTTAGGAATGATTTCTTGGAAGAATGAGACTGAATTAAGGCTTAAAGGACGAGTAACTGTGGATTTAACCAGAACAACAGATGGAGGGCAGAGGACAAGTTTAGAGGGCTCTGAGCCTGCCCTTCCTCAGTTGATCCTTTGTTTGCTGAGCCTTATAACCATCCCCAAGGGATTGATGGTGGGAAGTAGAGAGGCAGGTCTTCCCACTCCCACCCTCAAAGCCGGCAACACCCACAGCATGTTGGAACCACCCACAGAGCTTTCCAAATAATACCAATGCCTCAGCCCCACCAGCAACTCTGTTGAAATGAGTGCTGGAAAGGACCTGGGCAACAGGATTTAGAAGAATGTCCCCAGCTAATTCCAAATGTGCTACGGGGTTGAGAGTCCTTGATCTAGCCCATACGTGCCAACAGATGACATGCGGGGTCCCAGCCCCTGCTTGCCTCTCTGTTTTCTCCTTTCCACTTTCAGGGCCACCCACTCAGGAGACTCTCAAATGCAGCAGCAGCCCACACCCACCTCTCCTTGCTGCACCTAGAGCTGTGGGCAGATGGGTGTGTGGGTGAGCACCTGGATAGGCTTTGTCATTCTGTATTGGTCACACCCCTCGTTACTGCCACTTCCTTGTACCTAAACACCCTCTGTTCACTAGGAGTAGGTTGGCTCCCCTCCCCTCTAGACCCTCAGCTTCCCAGGGGCAGGGACCAGAACTTCCATGCCTGTCTTGGCTCCTTTACTCAGAGGCAACAGAGTGGCTGGATTTCTTAGGTCCTCCAAAAGCTAGAGGGAACCAGCAAGGCCTCCTCACAGCTTCCCTTCAAGGACCGCCACTCCATGATTCCCACTCCTCTTGCTGGCATATGCTGCCCCAGCTCTGGGTGAGAAGCTCCTGGGACACGAGTCTGGGTGCTCCAATGGTGGTACTGGTGACATGGTGGCCTGACACATTTTCCACCAGCTGAGCAAATGCCAGTCTCCTCTCTGGAGGTTCTTCCAGTGCCTACAAGTGATTCTTTCTTTTTGAGGGAGTGGGGAGGGGTGTACTGGGGATTGAACTCAGGGACACTTGACCACTGAGCCACACCACCAGCCCCATTTTGTGTTTTATGTAGAGATGGGGTCTCACTAAGCTGCTTAGCGCCTTACTGTTGAGGCTGGCTTTGAACCCGCAATCCTCCCGTCTTACCCTCCCTAGTCACTGGGATTATAGCCGGGTGCCACTGCTCCTGGCTAGAGTGATTCTTTCTGAGCTTCCGACTGACTTAACTTCGGTATGGGGGGCACTCCCTCCCTCTCAGAGATGAGAGGGAATCCATTGTCACCATTAGCTTTGTGGACCCCACAAAGCTGACCACTCCCAGTCCCCCTTTTCTTGTACCATACTAGGAGGAGGGTTGGGGTGCTGGGCAATGGTGGCAGGACCAGGTGCACCTCCTCTCAGAGACCCGGAAATAGGTCTCTGCCCTTTGTTGGTGGCTCTCTTTAGAATTTTGGTGCTTTGTTCCTTTTTTTCCTCAGCTTTGAGTGTGTGGCCATCAGAAGGACCCCTCGATATCCTGCCACACCCTGCCTAGTGTGGTGTTGAGAAGTTTGGCCTTAACAGGGAATGGGGATGGAGGACCTGCTAATAAGACCAAAAGGGCCATGGCCAGACAGGGCAAGGAAGCTCTTCCTCCAGAGGCGATGGGGGCAGAGGCTGGAGGCAGTGGTGGGACTGTCCTCAGACTGAACAACTGACCTCTGCCTCATATCACAGAGGGTCCCACTTTGGCCTCCTCTGGCCATATCCTTTCCTATGGGATAAGGATTCTGCAAAGCCAAGGAGTTAGGCCCATCAGGGGCCAGCACCCACCTTAGGCCACCCCTAGGTGTCCAGGGACTTCAGAATTCCTGTCAAGTGACACTTTCAGTGCCTGCCTGGGCCCGTCCCAAGTCAGTCCTTCTAAAGGCAGGCAGTATTCAGAACTCCAGGCCCAAGAAGTGCCAGTGGACTGTTTACAGAGTGTGAACAGGACAAGGTGCCCACATGTGTGTGTCAGAGCCAGGTCAGGCCACAAGCCAAGGGCTTCCATTTTGCCTCTTGCCTCTGCAGGTACTATGGGATAAGGATTCTGCAAAGGGTTGGACCTGGGGTAGAGTCCTTTACAGTACTGGGTTTCTCACCTAGGAATCACCTGGTGAGCTATAAAAATGGCCAGAGCCTGGATTCTAGCCACCTCCCATTCTGAGCTGATTGGGTGAAGCTAGCAGTGAGTTTATAGGTGGCTCCCAGGTGGCTCTCATGGGTGACTAGGGTCAAGAGGTACTGATATGGAAATGGCTGAGAAGAGAGGAGGCTCTGCTCTGGAGAGTGGGCTAGAAGTGCTCACTCCATGGAGGGGGCTTATGCATCCCCCCATTTCTGCTTGGGTGGATAGAGATGGTCATAGTGGAAGAGGGAATGCAGGTCCCTATGTGGAGGAGTGGAACTAAACTATATCTGAGAGTGTGGCGTTTGGGGTGCTTTTGAGACATCCATAGGATGATGTCTAACAGACAATTTGGATGCCCAGCCTGGACCTCCATTCAGAGGCCAGTGCCTGTGGCAGCATATGGATCGTGGCTAAAGCCATGAACTTGACTGTGAGCCAAGTTCATGAGAAGGGAGGCTGAGAAGGGAACTCTAATACTTCAATTGTATCCCCAAATTCCATCCTCCATCTGCCAATTCATTCCTCCATTCTAGGCCAGAGTTAGTTTTAGCAATGAAGGGGCATTCATAATTTGGGGACAAGGGTCCCTAATCAGTTCACCCAGAGCAGACTGGTTGTGGGAAGACCTTAATGATAATCTGCTCTTCTTTCCCCTCTCTCTCCTCACCCCCGTGCCTCTGCTCCGGCCCACACACTTCCTCTCCTTTTCTCCTCCCACTTTCCTCACTTTGCTTTGCCTGTCCCCTCTTTCCTGCTGACACCCCCTCCCCACCCTCCATCCCAAGGTGAAGGTCTGGTTCCAGAACCGCCGCACCAAGCAGAAGAAAGACCAGAGCAGAGACCTGGAGAAGCAGGCTTCCTCCTCGGCTTCTGAGGCCTTCGCCACCTCCAACATCCTACGGCTGCTGGAGCAGGGCCGGCTGCTCTCAGTGCCCAGGGCCCCCAGCCTCCTGGCACTGACCCCTGGCCTGCCTGGCCTGCCTGCTGGCCATAGGGGCACCTGTTTGGGTGACCCCAGGAACTCCTCCCCGCGCCTCAACCCGCTGCCCTCGGCCTCAGCATCTCCCCCGCTGCCGCCCCCTCTGCCAGCCGTCTGCTTTTCCATGGCCCCCCTCCTGGACCTGCCTGCTGGCTATGAACTAGGCTCCTCGGCCTTTGAGCCCTACAGCCGGCTAGAACGGAAAGTAGCCAGCCCTGGCAGCGGTGGCAGCAAGAACGCTAACACTTAAGACTCCCACCCCCATGCGACACTGAGTCCCCAAGCACAGCACCGCCCCAGCCTCCTGAGCCCCAGTGGACTGCACTGAGCAGGCCCAGAAGAGGAGAGGTGGCCGCCGCAGCCCCTCCCCACCTGCCCCAGCTCAGAGACTCGACCAAATGGCCTTGGCGCCCGCAGCTCGTGTGTGTGAGTGCAGTGTGCGTGTGCGTGTCCCTCACTGAAATAAAGGAAGACGACAGCAAGAAGGGACACAGGCCCCGCAGCAGCACCTCGTTCCATTTTGTCCCTGTCCTCTGTGATGGAAAATGGGCTCAGAGTAAGGGAGACCTACAGGAGAGGCCGCAGAATCTGAGGTTGCAGGTGGGTCAGGGTATCCACTGTGTGAGTCAGCAGGCCCCCTGACCCCCACTTTCAATTGAGCTCCCACCCAGGCACCCCAAAGTCCCCAGATGCCAAACATCAATGCTTTCTTTGGTTAAGCATTATTCTTTGCAAGCTCCTTTCAAACTTAAAAATATTTGAGAAGGTGGCTCACATCTGTAATCTCAGCAACTTGGGAGGCTGAATCAGGAGGATTGCAAGTTCGAGCCAGTTTCAGCAACTTAGCCAGGCCCTAAGCAACTTAGCGAGAACTTGTCTCGAAATAAAAAATAGAAAGGGCTGGGGAGGCTGGGGATGTGGTTCAGTGGTAGAGCAACCCTGGTTTCAATCCCTGGACCAAAAATAAAAATACATGAGAGAAAAAAAAAATACATGAGAGGGGAAAATAGTGAAGTTCTTCAAGAGAGTGAACAATGCAAGGCGAGACCAGATCTGGAGAGAGGGAGAAAGGGCATCAAAGCTAAGCCCAGGCAGGACTCCAGTGTTTACAGGGGGCCTGCCCAGTGCACACACTTCAACATGAAGCACTTAAAATTCTCTCTCTCTCTCTCTTTTCTCCTTCTTCTCCTTCTCCTCCTCCTCTCTCTCACTCTCACTCTCCCTCTCCCCCTCCTCCTCCTCTTTCTTCTGGCTCAAGGCACTTTTATTTAACTTTAATTTTGTGATAACTGTAAATTTATACAAAGTTGCAAACATAGAAGAGTGGAGTCCCTTCACCCAATTTCCCCCAATGGTTGCATCTTCCATAACTGGTTGAATATCAGCTCAGGAAACTGTCATTGGTACCATGTGTGCAGTTCCCTGTCATTGCATCACCTGAGGAGATCTGTGGAATCACCATGCAATCAGGATGCAGAACTGCTCTATCCTTATAAAAAACACCCTCATGTTGCCCTTTTATGGTCACACACACACCCTGACCCCAACAGGAGAGCTTGTTGACAGAATGGGAGCGGGACCTGAGACCTGAAATGGATCCTCAGCTGGAAGATGCAGGGTGAAATTTGGACGCTGTGGGCAAGAAAGACAAGCACAGCCTGCTCCAGTCTGCTCTGGGGGACACAGCAGCTGCCAAAGTGGTTTCAAATGGTTGCCCTGACAAAGTCACCCAGAATGGGGTGCTGGGAGTCAGAGATCCCCAACAACTGCACTTCTACCTTTCCCTTTGTTCAGGTGGTAGAGTTTAGGGAGATGCTTAGAAATGCAGGAAGTCCTAAGTCTGGAATGAGACATGGGGATGACCTGGCAGACCTTGGGTTGGCCAGTCCAGCCAACAACTAGCATCTACTCTGCCTTGTTTGGCACCTGTGAGACACTCTGCGGGCCCTGGGGTAGCACAACTGCTTTAGCCTCCTGGCACAGAGAGGACTCTGTGGAAAGCAGGATGAGGTTCCAGTAGAACACAGGCAGGCTGTGGGCATGCTTGATCTACAACTCCAAATGTTCAGATAAGCAATGCATAGGCTTCCATGTGTACTCTGTCCCAGAATGAGAAAGTCAGGGCAGGCCTGGGACATGGGAGCCTGGAGGTGAATGTAAGAAAGTCAGTCAGGTCCTAGGACCAGATGGGACCAGTCTGGTTTTTCAGGCAGTTCCCAATAGCATAAGTCAAAAAGATTAAAGGAGACCCAGGTTTAGTGGAAGACACAGGCTTAGCTCTGGGGGCTCACAGCCCAGCCACAGCAACAAGAGGCCTCTTCTAAGGGAGGGCCGATTATGGTGAATCCAGGGTGCTGGAGAAAGCAGGGAAGCCTTCCTGTAGGAGGCAGACTAACGCTGACTGGAAGAGGATCCTCTGTAGATGTTGAAAAAAGATGATAGTGGAATTGTGCAGGGGAAGAAATACACAGGTACAGGCAGAGCAAGAGGCACAGGGTGAGGGCAGCTTGCCAGAAACTTAGTGTGGGAAGGAGACCAGGAAGAGAAGTGGTAAGGGGTGTGGGGACTCTGGAGAGCACCAGCAGTTCCCGGGGAGGAGCTGCATTTACACTCCCTGTGAATTATGGGTAGAGGGTCAGACAAGCGCAGAAGTTAGAGCAGTGTTCCTCCTCTGCTCTCCTCCCTCACTATCCTCCAGCTTCCAGGTGGCCAGCACCTCCCAGGTCTGCCTGGTCTGTGTCCGGAAAGCTTCAGAGCTGGAACCCTGGGCTTCCCTGTTTACCGTCAACCCGGGGGAGGAGCAGGGAGGGCGTGGGAGGAGAGGGAAGGAAAGGGTGGTGGCTGCAGGTGCAGGCTGGGCAGTTCACTCCAGCTCAGCCGGCCTGAAGTCTTAGAGCTGCCACTAGCCGGCTCAGGCACTGATTCCCAGGCACCACACACCATGGCCATGAAAGTAGACAGCAGATCCGGCGGGCTCCCCAGCGGTGACTGCGACCTGGGCACAGCCCAGGAACATATGCAGGCGGTCACCCGAAACTACGTCACCCACCCCCGCGTCAGTGAGTATGAGCCCTAGCAGGTGAGGCTGGGGTGGGGAGCTTCTGAGACCCGAGGTCCTGCTTCTTGCCTCAGAAAAAGAAGAGGACTGATACCAGGGCATAGCAAGAGGCTCTCTGTTGAGTGGGAGCCACTCCATGGGGCAGACTGCACAGAGTCACCTCTGCAGGTGGAGGAGGGTGGAGGACCAGCCCAGGCTGACCAGAGGAGAGGACGGCCGGGGGTAGTTGTCACCATTGATTCTGCCTAAGACCCTAAGTCCAGAGAGAGCTACAAATGCCCTCAAGAGTGTGCACATCTGTGCGCATGCTCCTGTGTGGATACGCTTGTTTGTCAGGAGTGTGTCCCAGAACACTCAGTGGGAGGAAGTGTATGATGAAGTGTAGTTGGGGTGACGTGTGGCAATGTATGTGAGTGATCTCAACATGGGGCAATAGTGTCCCTGCATGCTGTGAGTCAAGGGCTGCGTGTTGTATGTGCCTTCTATGAGAGATGCAGGCACATGCCTGGAGGGGTGTGCGCTCATCTTGGCTTGGAGGGGAAGAAACATGTGAGTGTGTGTATGTACATGTGTGCTTGTTAGGGTGAAGGTAGGTATGTCTGCATGCGCTTCGATGCAATGTATGTGTTCAAGGGGACAGACAATACAGGGCAATGTCATGTATCTGAGTGTGGCAGTTTGTATGTGTGTAGACAGGGGTAGAGGCAAGTGTCAGGTGTAGGAGCTTGTACATGGGTGCTGGGGGTGCCCTTGTAACTTTCACGAAGGCAGCCCTGTGTAGTTAGCTCCTGTGCCTGTTCTGCAGGGCAGGACAAGTCCAGATGTCTGGGGTGGAGAACCTGAAAAGGTCCAGAGGGCCAAAGGGAAACCGTCACAATTTCCTTGTCGAAGGTCACTCTCCCAGGCCAGGCAGTTCTCAGACCACATGTGCAGCTCACTGGAGTAAACCAGCCTGGCCCGCCCCTGTTAAAGCAGAGCCAGAGGTTCCTAACAGGGCGTGTGGGGTGAGCGAGAGGAAGAAACCTTGACACAGGAGACCCTTCTCCCTCCCTCCCTCCCTCCCTCCTCCTCTTCTGCAGCCATCCAGTCTAATGGAGGAGGTGGGGGGGGGAACTGAGAGGGCAACTGAGAGCTGAGCACAGAGTGAGCAGGCCCCAAGGTGTGGGGCTCCTGCTGAGGCCTGAGACAGGTGCTGAGGGTGGAGCAAATTCCAGTTAAGGAAAAATGACAGAGTTGGGTGAGGTCAGGCTTCTCAAGTAGGCCCTGCAGGCCCTGCCCTGTGGGGGTTGCGGGGGTGGATTCTCCTTAGGCGAAAGTTGGGGTCACCAAAGCCAAGAAACATGCAGCTTCTCAGCCCACACTGGGTCCAGAGCCAGGAACGCCTTCCCATGAGATGATCTGTAGATCACCTGCCCCACACCTGAGGGCACAGGAGAGCTGCCATGCTGGGCAGGGTGTGGGGTCTGGACCCACAAACTCTGCTTCTCTCTGGAATTTGCCCTTGTGGGTCCTGAAGATAAATCTCACCCTGCCTGACTCCTCCTCCAGGCAGGACTGCCCAGCCAGGAGCAGCCTCAAGCCAGTTCCCTCCTAACCAGTTCCTTATTTACAATCAACATCCTGGAGATTCTGACCCAGGATGGAACCCAGGGATGACAGTGCCCCCATATATATAGGCCTCCTGCGACAGTAACTTCATGGCCCCCACCCAGGCAAACGTGTTTATACCCCACAGCTAAACCAGAGCAAGCTCAGTGCAGACAGCGCTCCTGGTTCGGTTCTGGCCATTGACTTCACTTTGCTGCAAACTGAGCATGCTCACAGGCTGCACCCAGGACCTATCCTGGCCATCCAGATACCTTCCCACCCAGCAGCCTCCCAGGACTCCTCAGTGAGCTTCTGCACCTGCCCGTCTCACACTCCTATCTGTCCTCCTCGGGTGACTAGGGGGTGTTCCTCCTCCCTGCGGCATGTGGACAGGCACAGGACTAGGTAGAGTTTGGAGACCCCTGGCAGGCTAGAGGCAGGGTTGCTCATCCTCTCTGCCGGCCTCCCCAGCCTGGCCTCCTACCCTGGGACTCTCAGCACCCTCTCAGCCCTGAGAACTCTAGAGTCAGAGCCTAGGGAGAGGCTGGACTCAGAGGGCCAGGGAGGTGAAGAGCTTGGTGCAGCTTGAGAAGTCCTTCCCTTCCCAGAGGAGATGGACTCCTTGCAGCTGAGGCCATAAGGGTGATTTCAGTACAGTGGCTATAGGAAAGAACTGGCCAGAAAGGAAGAACCAGGTAGAGTCTAGATGGGGAGTGAAACCACCTTGGAGCAATATCCACCCTGGGAAAGAGAGTCCCTCTTCTCCACAGAGTTAGACTTGTTCCCCACAAGCCTTGGCTTCGTTGGGGAGGAGGCGGCATGGAGCTTCACCTGATCACTGGCGCAGAAGATGCTAGGCTGGCGTAGCGGGCCAGCCTAGGCAAAATTTTGGAAGGAGGGGTTAGCAGGCTGGTTGGAGGGATGGAGCCTAATCAGACCTTCTAGGGGCTTGAGCACCAAGCCGCTGGCTTTGCTACCCTGCCTCAGTTTCCTCGACAGAAAGGGGAGGAAGTTACATCGAGAGTCCAAACCAACAGGTTCCTGGGCTGATTCTAAGAACCCCCAGCTTCCAGCCTCTGCCCCCCTCCCCTAATCCTTCCAGCTGGGATCAGGGAGGAGGTGCGGGACCTGCTGCCCCAGGCTTGCCCCCACCCTGGCCTCACGCATGGGTGCCTGCCTCAGCCCTCTTTGGGGACGCTGCAGGTGTGGCTGGGCCGGCGCTAATTAGTGTGCCGGTCAGAATCCCTGCTGGGCCTTTGACGGGAAAGGCGGTAGGGAGGTGGGGGTAGGGAGCAGCTCCTCCAGCCTGCAGTCCAAAGTGCAGCCCAAAGTGTCAGCTAGGACAATGGAGAGGGTGGGCAGAGCAGCTGGAGGAGTGTCTGCACAGTCTGGAAGGCCCATTGAGGGAGTGCCCCTCAGGTCATCTGAGCCAGCCCTCTGCCGGCAACTCTGCAGCCCCCTTCCCTCTCCAGGGTCAAGGGGGACATCCCAGGGTTGTGTAGTGGCCATAATCCCTGAGTGCCACAAGATACTGCCTGAACTGTGGAGAAGCCAGCTGAGTTTCTGGGTCTCAGTTTGCCTTCTATGCAATGGACTCAACGAGAGTCGAGGGTGTATACAAACAAAAGTCCTGTTAGGGACATCTTTGTTGCTCAGCTACCATCTTGTCTGTGTCCAAATTGGACAGCTCTAGACACGGTCTGTCTGATCTCAGGAAAGACACAACCCCTGTAGGGACCTCTCTGTAGTGCTGTGGGTCTTCAGGAGGAGAGGACCTGGTGAACTGCAGTAGGCAGCTTTGGGCAAGACCTTGAAGGGTGTGAACAGCCCAGTGTGGAATGGAAACAGGAAACAGGCACGTGAGTGGGTTTTCTGTAATGAAAGCTCCAGGCTACGGAGCTGTCTCCATCCAGCCTCTCTAGGAATCCTATTTAGAGCCAGGTGCTGTGGCTGCTAAGGCCTGGGAAGATGACCTGTAGGTGAGGCTGGTGTGCTAAGATGGGGGACTTAGAGACCTCATGCTGGTCCCCATGTGGCCTGGGCTAGGGGCAGGCATGATCTCTCACCCCAACTCCCAGAAGAGAATTGAGAAGTTGGCCTCCCAGAGGGTCCCGACAGGCAAGCACTTAGCAGCAGCCCAGGGCTCCTTCCAGAGCCCCTCCCCTTAGGGAGGAGTGTGGATCCTCTAATCGCATATCCTCCGCCACCGTTGTCCCCTACTCCCCCTCCCAGGTAGAGTTGCTGGATGTCAGGGTTAATGGGGATTTCATGTGACAGAGGCTGTGAAGTGGGGGAGCCGGCTGTGAATGAAGGGAGGAAGTTGAAAGACCTGTCTCCAGAGGCCGTGGAATTGGAAATGATTCCCTGCGGCTTTCTGGCCCAGGGGGCCCCACCCTGCCCCCACACCTCCCTTGCTCCCAGCCCACCCACCCTGTTTCTTTACCCCCAGTCTGCAGTCTTCTTCCCCTACCTCAGCCCTGTGGCGGGTTTAGTTTCTTCTCTATAGAGTCAGCAAAATGCTGGTTTGTTCTGAACTTATAAACATACTGGCCTGTCCCCACGCCCCTGCCCATTCCCTTGTGGCACAGTCCATTTCCTCCTTCTGTTTCCCTCTCCTGCCTCTGCTGGGCTCCACTCTTAATAGTCCAACACCCCTGAAAATTTGATCAAAATACCACACGAGCAAGAGAGTGAAAAAATGGTGACATTTTTTCCCTAATGTGGAGGGGGATGCCCCCACCTAGGAACCTTACCCTACCTCCTTGCCGGGTGTCTCTATGTCTACCCTGCCCCCTTAGCACATGCATCCTTTTTTTTTTTATTTTAAATCTCTTCCATCTCCATATTCACAGGGAGCAGACTAAAGCTAAGGGTAAGATCTCTCAGGATGGGCAACAGGACCCTCCTTTGGTCCAGGGGTCTGGGAAGGAAGGGAGGGGTCACATGTTGGTTCTCATATGGGACATATGAGGAAAAGCTAATGGAACCTGTTAATGCCTTCCATAATTCATCCATCAAATATTTCCCAAGTTTCTACCATATGCCTGGTGCTGTCCTCAGAGGTGGGATATAGCAGTGAGCACTGCAGAGGACGTCCCTGCTCTCTGGGGCGTTGATATGTTCCTGAGACCAGACGCAAGCCTGTGCAGGCCACTGCACTGCCTTGTGTTCCCCCAAATCACCAAGTAAGGGGTTCTTTCTCATGTCTGAGCTGCTCACCCCTGGCACATGAGCCCTTTCCCCAACCTCTGGGGCTGGATGGATAGCTCCATTTGACCTGAGGACTCAGCTCAAAAGGTCCTTCCTGTGAAGCCCTGAGCATTAGATGTGGTCCCCTGGCCCATCTCACTCGCATATCTCGCTCTTTCCCTTCTTAGCACCTACTGTAATTTTTACTTGTGTTGTTCTCTCTATCTTCTTTTAGATTGTGGGCTCCACAGCTGGCCTAGTACTTCCAATAAGTGCCATAGAAATGCTTGGAGAAAGGGAGGGATTAGGGAAGCAGAAAGCAGATCACCTAGGGAAAGTAGGAAAGGCCACGCAGTAAAGTCTCCCAGAGTGTGTCAGCCAAAGAGCCTGAGGAGTCACCCAGAGGTGGGGCAAGCTGGGTGGGGAAGGCCTCCCTGGAAGGGGAGCATGCATGCAGCCTCTTGTGGAATGTGCTGGATCACTTTGGAGTCAGAATCCAGAGGCCTGTGGTAGCCTAGAGAGAAGGTGGTCATGGAAGCCAGAGCAGAGAAGGAGGGAGGCAGGGAGAGGGGGAGAATCACTGGATTGCTGGAGGTCATGCTTGTGTGAGCAGGAGCTGGAGAAGGATTGGGGCTGAGGGTGGGAGATGCCAGAGCTTGTCTGAAGGAAAGACTGTTGGGGTGGCGGGTGCTGGCCTGGCTCCTGGTGCAGGGGAGAGACTTGCCTAGGACAGGGGGGTGGGCCCTCCTTCGTGGGAAGGAGTGCGGGCAGCCCAGATGCAGTCTCTAGGCAGGTCTGAGGACAGGGAACTGACAGGGTGCTGCCCTGGGCCAGCCAAAGCCCAAGCAGAACTTTCCTTCCTGCACTCTCCTTGAGACCCTGAGCTTTGCAAACAGTGCTGACACTGAAGGGTCTGTGCAAGCCCTGCCTTGCCCAGTGGGTCTCCTGGTCTACACCCTGGTGAAAGGAGCTTTCTGACAAAAATAAGAGATTTGACACAGAGGCTCAGAATGGGGAGGGCATGAGTGAGGGTTCCCTTTGGCACCAGGTGGCCTGGGACCCAGTGTGCCCAGAAGCATGCATGTAAGAGAGCTGTGAGATTGTAGGCTGATGGGAAGCCAAGGTGGTAGGGCGGGTGGGGGATTCAGCCCTGGCTCTGCTACAAATCTGCTGTGTGACTCTGGGCCAGCCTCCTTTCTTCTGGGCTCCATTTTCCTCTGAGGTCTGCCAGCCTGTGAGGGACTCAGCAGCCTCACCCAAGTGGTAAGGACTTGGTAAGGCAAATCCTTACCAAGTCCTTCATCTCAGTTGTATCGCTGGTGTATCACAAGAATTCCAGGTTAGGACCCTGGTATACCTTTGCCATGGGCAGGGGGCTGTCCCAAGGTCCCTAGGCTAGCTCCTGCAGAACCAAAGCTGGGCAGCCCAAGGCCTTTTCTGTACAGGCACTGGAGCTAGGAAGTGTTTGCTTCTTAGCTGAGCCCATTCCCATCTGTGGGCCTCTGCCGCTACTAGATCTGTGGACATTTCTCCTTTCTCCCTGCTCCCCTCGGAGCACCCAGCAGGCCAGGGGAGTCCAGGAGCCTCCCTGGCAGGGCCTCACCAGGGCCTTGTGAGAGCAGGAGCTCTGTTCTGTTTCTCTCCACAGAGCTCTCCCCCCACCCCGCACAGAGCTCAATCAGTGTGGGGTGAACAGAGGGAAATGTGGGCTAGTGAGGGGCAGAGGAGCGCACTTCTCAACCACAGCTGGGGACTAGAAGCTTTTGGAAAATGTTGTGAGTCAAAGAGGAGGGAGCGGGTGAGGTGGGGGTTGAGGCCAGAGGGGAAGCCCATCAGGGAGGATAAGGGTCTCCTCCCCAGGACCAGAGAGAACTTGGAGGCCTCTGCCCTCCCCCAGCCTCCTGCAGGTGTCCGAGGCAGCGGAGGCCCTGCAGGCAGGGGCATGACCCTTACAGCAATGGTGGCTGGCCCTGTCACAGCTAATGACCCTGATGGCCCAGACTGGAGAGGAGGTGGGGGGTGCTTAGATGGAGGGAAGGCAGAGGATTCTTCTGTGTGTGTGTGTGTGTGTGTGTGTGTGTGTGTGTGTGTGTGTGTGTCCTGTGTCTTGGAGGCCAAGCATGTGTTGGGGGGTGTCTGGAGGTGAGATCCTCACCACCCTGCCTTTTCCCCAGCCTACAGGACAGTGTGCAGTGTCAATGGGCCCCTGGTAGTGCTGGACCAGGTCAAGGTAAGGTTCTTCTGCCTCTCCCCTGGCCCCAAGGCCATATCCCAGGGTTCCCTTTCCCCTTACTGAATATCTTCTAAATTGCCCTTCCCCAATGACCCTGTGGCCCTGCCCTGTACTTTCTAACCCCCACAATCCACTTCTGCACTCTCCTTCCCTACCTGTATCCCCAGGCACCCAAGATTTTTCCTCCCTGGCCTGTCAGTGGGGTTGTAAAAAGCACAAATACCCCACGGAAGCCTGGCTCTCGGCCTTGGGAAACCTGCCTTTACCACTGATGGGCAGGCAGACCCCTGGCCTCTGAGCCTCACTTCTGCATCTGTAGAACAGTAGTGCCTGACTTCCTCCAAGACTGGACTCTTCCCACATGAAGCTTCCATGGGGAAGAGCAGGATTTGCCCATCAACACTACCTGCCATTTCTCAGGAGCTTGATAGCTTCCAAAGGCCTTTGAACAACTGCAGTGTCGGAACCAGCCATGTGGGTAGAGAGTGAGGTGGGACCCACAAGAGGTAAATGGGATGTCAGCTCTTTTGCATCCCCTGGGAAACGTAGGAACTGGCAGACACTGGAAGTACTTTTTTTTTTTTTTAATATTTATTTATTTTTTAGTTGTAGGTGGACACAATAGCTTTATTTTTTATTTTTATGTGGTGCTGAGGATGGAACCCAGTGCCTCCCGCGTGCTAGGCATGCACGCTACCACTGCGCCATAACCCCAGCCCCTGGAAGTACTTTTGAGTCATGGGGTTGGAAACTATTGAGTCTTAGAGTCCTGTAGAGATTCAAGATCACTCTGCTGTCCTCCCTGCACCACCCAGTTCTGGTCCTCCAGCCTCCCACACATTCCCAGCTGAGCAAATTGGGAACTTGGGTGCACCCTTGACCCCTCCTGTCCTGAACAGCACCCATCCAGGCCTTGGGTCATGATCTGGTCACGTGTCTCCTCCCTGCGCCAACCTCCTCAATTCTTCCTATTGGGCATGCACTATGTTTGATTAACACTTAACTCCAGGAGCCTAACAGAACACTTTTACTGAGGCCATAGTAGGTGTTAAGCATGTTTGTTTAAAGGAAAGGTGAGTAAATGAATGGATGAACGAATGAATGTTAGCATGACTAGATATCGACCTGTCAAAACCCGAGCTAATTATATTAATCAAATTGCAACCACTACAGTAACGATTTTAGAGATGGACGTTGCCGCTTGATCTATTGAGGAAGGGATGCCCTGGGAGAAAGTGTGATGAGGTGATTAAGCACATATTCACTGGGGTCAGGCTTTTTTTTTTTTTTTTTTTTTTTGGTACTGGAGATTGAACTCAGGGGCACTCGACCACTGAGCCACATCCCCAGCCCTGTTTTGTGTTTTATGTAGAGACAGGGTCTCACTGAGTTGCTTAGGGGGTCAGGCATTTGAAGAGTCAGACTTCGTAAGTTTTGTTTTTTGTCATTTTAAATATTTTTATTATTTAAATTGTGACTGGGAGCACAATAGCACAATTTGGTGTTTATATTCAAACTTCTGCAATAACAATAATGATTTTTTTAGGGAGTACTGAGTATTGAACTCAGGGGCACTCGACCACTGAGCCACATCCCCAGCCCTATTTTGTTTTATGTAGAGACAGGGTCTCACTGAGTTGCTTAGCGCCTTGCCATTGCTGAGGCTGGCTTTGAACTCCAAGATTCTCTTGTCTCAGCCTCCCAAAGTGCTGGGATTACAGGCGTGCGCCACTTCGCCCGGCTTAACAATAATGATTTTAAAAAACAAAGATAATTCTGTTCTTTTATTGAAAAAAAATAGCATTTGATTTGCTTTCTTACCTTTCTCCCTCCCTCCCTCCCTCCTTCCCTCCCTCTCTCTCTCTCTCTCCCTCTCCCTCTCTCCCTCCCTCTCTCCCTCCTTCCCTTTAAAGCACTGGGGATTGAACTCAAGAGTGTTCTACCACTAAGCCACATCTCCAATCCTTTTTAAAATTTTTATTTTGAGATCAGGTCTCACTAAGTTGCCCAGGCTGGTCCCAAACTTGTGATCCTCCTGCCTCGCCTTCCTAGAAACTGAGATTACAGGCATGCACCCTTGATTTGCATTTTTTATATTTATTTTTATTTTGGTATTGGGGATTAAACCCAGGAGCATTTAACCACTGAGTCACATCCCCAGCTCTTTTTAAATTTTTGAGACAGGGTCTTGCTAAGTTGCTGAGGCTGGCTTTGAACTTGCAATCCTCCTGCCTCACCCTCCCCAGCCACTGAGATTTCAGGTGTGCACATCATACCCGGCACCACCATACCCGACTTTTGATTTGCTTTTTTTTTTTTTTTTGAAAGAATTGGCATGTAATTCTTGTACCTATTTTTGAGGTACACTATCATAATTCAATATATGTATACCATGTACAATAAGCATATCAGCACAGTTAGCATTTCTGTCTTCTCAAACATTACCCTTCAATTTGTTGGGAATTTCCAAACTCTTCTGTAGCTATTCTGAAATGTGTTAATTAAGACTTCCCATGTTTGATCCCAGCTTCACTCCACTCTTTTCTACCACTTCCCTGTCAATCCACGGCTTTAGCACCACCTGGAAACTTGTTGGAAATATAGATTCTTGGGCTTCACCTCAGACTGACAGGGTCAGAGGCTCTGGGGTGGGGCCCCAAGTCTGTTCTCACAAACCCTCCAGGTTTGAGAACCATCCATCCAGGACTGTAAATTCCAGTTCCCTTATCTGTTAAACAATGACAGTGAGGAGTAAATCAGAAAAATGTACTTTTATTATCCCCCCTGAGAACAGTAATCAATGGCTCTGCCTGTTAGCAATGCTAATAAGCCCGATCAAACAGTTGTACTATCCTCTGTCACCCACTGCACTCTCCTGCCACACTGTCAGTCTACAGGGGACCCAAAGCAGTACTGAGACACAGCACCTATGCAGACCTCCATTTCTGAACTCTCTCCACTAGGAAACCAAAGCTAGATCCCCAGACCTATGGCTCTGTGATTATTGGATGTATCTGTAACTCTGATAGAGCAAACTAACTGGGTGGTGGATGTACCTGGAGATCCCTCAGCTTACAGAAGGAGGACAAGAATCAGTAGTTTATATAATCTCCCAAGTCCAGGAGAAGGGGAAGACACTCCTATGCACTGCTCCAGGCTGCCGGCTGCTCTTTCTCTTCCAGCCTGGCTTGGGCAAAATTTCACCATTCTGTCTCTACAGCGCCACCTACTGCCTGCATTGACAATTACTTTTGTTTCCAATCTTTTCAAATAGAAAAACCTTAGGGAAGAATTTAGGATAGATCAGAGGCTCTAAGAGCCCAGGGAATAAAGCACTTGAATTGCATGTGAACAATTGAAGTAATGTATGCATGTGCCGACGTGTTCTTCTGGAGGGAGTTTCCACTATTTCCATCTGATTTTCCAGGGTTTATGACCTAGAAAAGGCTCAATCTCTGTGTAGAGTGTAACACTGACACTCCTAGATCATGAAGTATGCACATCCCCAGCCCTGATCTCACAAAAGCACACTCATACACACTCACATTCACAGGCACTCTCAATAGTTCACACACTTGCATACTAACACACATTCATACTCTGAAACCCACACACAAGTCACCGCAAGCATTGAAGAGGAATCTGGATATCTGACATCCACCTGTATGGGGCTATTCTAGATATTTCAGTAGGGCAGTGGTTCTCATACTTCAACATGCATTCGAATCCCCTTTAGGGTTTGCTCATAGACAGCTCTGGACTCCACACAAAGTTCTGACGCAAGCCGGGCGTGGTGGTGCACGCCTGTAATCCTAGCACTTAGGGAGGCTGAGACAGGAGAATCGAGAGTTCAAAGCCAGCCTCAGCAACGGCGAGGCACTAAGCAACTCAGTGAGATCCTGTCTCTACATAAAACACAAAATAGGGCTGGGGATGTGGCTCAGTGGTCGAGTACCCATGAGTTCAATCCCTGGTACCAAAAAAAAAAAAAAAAATTCTGATGCAGCAGGTCTGGGTCCAAGAATTTGCATTTCTAACAAGTTCCCAGGTGATGCTCCTGTTGCTATTTTGGAGATCACACACATTAAGAGCCATTGCTCTGGAGAATCTCCCAACTCTTCTGTTCTGTGGTTCAAATCCATCCTTACTTGACACTTGGAGTAAGCACCCACCTGATCCACCAGACTTGATCCCAGACATCTCTATCTGCTTTCAAAAGATTGCATCAGCCCTGAAGCCCATTTCCAGAAAGGAGTTCTCACACTGGCCTTGCCATTGTTGTCAGGAGAGGCCTTGGAGGACAGCACTCCCTTGCAGGAGTCCTGGCAGACTAGCTCAGAACTTTCCAGTTTTCCACATGTACACAGCAGCAATAATAGGCATGGCCCCTTTCTGATTGAGGACTCAGTTGACTCTCCAGCAGAGGGGTTGGGTCGTGCTGAATTATCCCCACTCCCTGAAATCCTCTTAGAAGTCAACAGTGAGAGTTGATAGGATCAGGCTTGCTCAGTATGCAGCTGGGAAATAGGGTTCCTTAGACTATAAGCTGCTGCACCCTGCAATTCCCCTTGCACCCTCTGCTCTAATTATGAGACCCTCCACCTCCTCAACAAACACCACCTGACCACCACGTAGGGTTTGGTATTCTCTTCCTAAAGGTTTCCAGTGTATGCTGCCCATACCAGGCATGAAGTGATGACCCAGGTGTGAGGGGCTGACTGTTGTTCTTGTCTGGCCATGATCTCTGATATTTAAAGCTCACTTTCTCTAATTTCATCCTTCAGGGACACACAGTGCACAACTATCCCCTCCACTCTCCTCTTCCCCACTCTCCCTCATTCTCATAAACCCACATAAAAATGATTGCTTTTTATCACCCCCCTCACTAGTCTTACTGGACCCATGGCCTGAATTGGGCCCACTCTGACCTGTGCTTTATTCAATAATTTTTATCCTGAAGTCAACAACCCATCATTACCACCAATTAAGTGTGACAAATAGGGAGGCCAGTGGCCATTTCTGAGAAAGAGCCTGCACACGGCCTACAGCAAGTCTAGGAGGAGAGAGAGTCAGGGCTGGCACTCATTTGCCAGGCTCTTGCCATCCTTGCTCTTGGGCTCCCTCTTGTGGCTGAGAACCCAAGGCGGCTGAGTACCAGAGGCTCTTAGCACTGAGATTATTTTCTTGGGGTGGGTTTCTTCCCCTCCAGGCCTCCGATTCTGTGGGTTAGGGGAAGAACAGCATTACCAGGCCCTGGGTTCAATCACTGGTACCGCAAAAAGAGAAAAAATAGATTTGTATTGTTTTCTCATTGCTTCTGAATTTCTTATCTTATTAAAGACATCTCTCATCTTGTCTGAATTATTAAGGAAGAAAATTTCTTGTAATATTTTAAAATGTTTTGCCTTTCCATTTAAATTTTGTATACATATTTATGTTTATGATGAGGTATTCTTCTAAGTAGATACCTAGTTATGTAATATCCCCCATGAATTAACAAACCACATTTGTTCTATTACAGTCCTGTAAAATCTGAGATCTGTTTCTGGACTCTCTAGCCCATCTCACTGATTCATTTGTCTGCCTCATGTTAATTTACTGCTTGATTTCAGCAGCTTTATAGCAAGTTTTTTTTTTTTTTTTGAGGAGGTACCAGGGATTGAACTCAGGGACACTCAACCACTGAGCCACATCCCCAGCCCTATTTTGTGTTTTATGTAGAGACAGGGTCTCACTGAGTTGCTTAGCGCCTCGTCGTTGCTGAGGCTGGCTTTGAACTTGCAATTCTCCTGTCTCAGCCTCCCAAAGTGTGCCATTGTGCCTGGCTTTGATCCTTGTTTTAAAGGGAATGCTCTATGCATCATGTCATTATGATATTTCCTATAGGTTTTTCAAACAATACTCATTGAGGGATTAAGAAATTTTCCTTTTATTCCTTGTTTTCAAACAGTGATTTTGTTCTTTGCTTTTTGTTTGTAATTATCAAACTTTTTGTTTATAATTATTAAAAATTGGACAATTTCTAAACTTTTTCCAACTTTTTTCTGATATCATGGTTTTTTTTATCCTTTATTCCATTAGTAAGATGAACTGCATTAATAGATTTTCTGATATTAGACTAACCTTGAATTCCTGGAATAATCCTAACTTGTTATCTGTTTGTGTGTGTGTGTTCATTTTTTATTATTATTATTTTGGTTTGTAATTTCTTTTTTTGTACACTGCTGGACTTGGTTTGGTAATATTTAGTTTTGGATTTTGGCATCCATATCCATGAGTGAGATTGTCTACAATTTTCCTATAATTATTTTGTTTTGGTATCAAGATTATGCTTACCTCTAAAAATGAATACAATACCTTTTCTTCCAGGCTTTTGAAAGGCTTAAGTAAATTTCAAATTATTTTTCTTTGAGTGTTATTATTCACTGGTATAACCCTCTGAGACAGATGCTTCTTTCATAGGAAGACTTTAAACTATTCATTCAATATCTTAAAAATTATAGGATCAGTCAGGCATAGTGAAACGTGCCTGCAATCCCAGTGACTCAGGAGGCTGAGGCAGGAGGATCCAATTTGATGCCAGCCTTAGCAACTTAGACCCTAAGCAACTTAGTGAGACTCTGTCTCAAAAAGTAAAAAGAGCTGGGGATGGAGCTTAGTGGTTGAACACCACTGGGTTCTACCCACCCCTCACCAAAACCTAGTATGATCACATCATGATCAATGTGTGTGGCACTGGGGATTGAACCCAGGTGCACTTTATCACTGAGCTCCAGCCCTTTTTATTTTGTTTTGAGACAGGGTCTGACTAAATTGCCCAGGCTGGCCTTGAACTTGGGATCCTCTTGCCTCAGCCTCCTGCAATTACAAGCATGTGCCACCGTGCCTGGCTTTTTATTCATTTTTATTTGACTTTTATTTGAGTTGTGTTCTTTTAGGACTTCATTTCATCTAAATTTTAAATATGTTATATGAAGTTTTTCAAGATTCCTTTCATTATCTCTTTAATATTGTCAGCATAGATGGTTATAATTTTTAAAATTCCAACAATTATTTATTTGCAGCTTTTCTTTGTTTTCTGAATCAATTGTCAATTTTGGGGGGAGGTTACTGGGGATCGAACCCAGAGGAGCTTAACCACTGAGCCACATCCCTAGACCTTTTTATCTTTTTTATTGTGAGACAAGGTGTTGCTAAGTTACTTAGGTCCTTGCTAAGTTGCTGATACTGACCTTGAACTCGTGATCCTCCTGCCTTAGCCTTCCTAGTCGCTGGGATTATAGGCATGTTCCACCAAACCCAGCTCCATTTGTCAATTTTATTAGAGTTTTCAAAGAAACAATTTGGCTTTCCTGTTCTTCCCTATTACATGTTTGTTTGATATTTTAATAATATCTGCCCTTTTATTATTTCTTCTACTCCTTGTGGGGTTGTAATGCTGTTTGTTGTTGTTGTTGTTGTTGTTATTGTGTGTTTGCTTTTTGATAGTGGGGATTGAAACCAGAGGCACTGAGCTACATCTCCAGCCCTTTTTATTTTTTATTTTTATAGTCTCGCTAAGTTGCTTAGGGTCTTGTTAAGTTGCTGAGGCTAGTCTAAGATCCTCTTGCCTCAAACTTCTTATTTACTGGATTTACAGATGTGTGCCACGGTTGGCTCAAGTTGCCTATTTTAGGCTTCTTCAACCTTGTTTCTTTTCTAATAAAAACACTTAAAACTTTAAATGCTCCACGTGTGCTGATATATAATTTTCATTATTGCGCCATTACCAAATGTTTTACACTTCTGATGATAAGATCCTTTATACTTAGAATGCTTTTGTTTTCAAACAGATGAGGTTTTTTTGTTTTTTGTTACCAATTTCTAACTTACATTGATTATGGTCAGAGAACATGGTACATACATCTTTATGTATTCTACAGGTCATGGCATGAAGTGATATCTTTTCCATTCTTTTTTAGATAATCTGTCACTTTAGTTTTGATTTTGCAAGGAGTAATTTAGAAAAGCACTTTAATTTCCCAGAATATTAGCAAATGGTGTCGGGGTATTATCTTTCTACCATTGCTTTTTGTTGGATTAAGATGAATGCTTCACTCCCTGAATTAAATCAGCCACATAGGAGGTGAGGTGGGGGTTCTTGGTGGAGGTGAGGAGGAGGTGCTTGCTCCAGGTCCTCCTCTGGATGGAGGTGCAGATATAGGACTTAGCTCTCTTGGTACGCTGAGGACCTGCATGAATGTGGAGGGTACATTCCTCCAGCCAGCTTCCCTGGCCAAGCTCCCAGCCTTCCCTAGACATGGGAAAAGCCTGGGACCCTGTGGTCTGCAGTGTATCCATAGACAGCAGAGCTCCCTAGGGCAGATCTAACTGCCCATCTGCTGCTATGTCCCTGAGAGACAGCCTGATGGGGTTTTAAAAATTGAGTTATCATTCACATACAATAAACTTCACTCTTTTAAAGTGAGTTCAGTAATTTTAATATGTCACATCTTGTTTATCCATTCATCAACTGATGGATATTTGGATTGTTTCCACTTTTTTATGAATATGAATAAAACTTCCTTTTTTTCTGGTACCAAGGATTGAACCCAGGGGCACTTAAACACTTAGCCACATCCCCAGCACCCCCACCCCTTTAAAAATATTTTATTTAGAGACTGGGTCTCTCTGAGTTGCTTAGTGTCTTGCTAAGTTGTTGAGGCTGGCTTTGAACTCACAATCCTCCTACCTTAGCCTCCTGAGCCTCTGTGATTACAGGCATGTGCCACCATGGTGGCTATGAAGGGGACAGATGATAATTCTATCTATGTTTAACCTTTTGTGTGTGTGTGTGTGGTGCTGGGGATCAAACCCAGGTCCTTGCTCTGCACTCTCCCACTGAGCTATAACCCCATCCTTGTGTTGAACCTTTTTTTTTTGGTACTGGAGATTGAACTTAGGGGCACTCGACCACTGAGCCGTATCCCCAGCCCTATTTTGTGTTTTATGTAGAGACAGGGTCTCACTGAGTTGCGTAGCACCTCGCCATTGCTGAGGCTGGCTTTGAACTCATGATTCTCCTGTGTCAGCCTCCCTAAGTGCTGGGATTACAGGCTTGTACCACCGCGCCCGGCTTGTGTGTTGAACCTTTTGAAGAACTGCCAGACTGCTTTCCAAAGTGGCTGTACCATGTAAATTTCCCCTAGTCAGGTATGAGGTTTCTCATTTCTTCACATCCCTGAGGCATAACATTTGTTATCTGCCTTTTGGATTTTAGCCATCCTGGTGGGTATGAAGTGGTCCCTCATTGTGGTTTTCATTTTCAGTTCCCTAATGACTAAAGATGTTGAGCATCCTATCATGTATTTATTGGCCATTTGTATATCTTCTCCGTTGATCAGATTATTATTTTTTTTAATTTTTTTTAAGTTGTAGATGGACATAATGTCTTTATTTTATTGCTTTGTACGTGGTGCTGAGGATCGAACCCAGGGCCCCACGCATGCAAGGCAAGCGCTCTACCGCTGAGCCACAATCCCAGCCCCTGATCAGATTCTTTTGATTGTGTGTTCTAAGAGTTCTTTACATATTGTGGAAATTAGCCTGATTTTTTAAATTCCTAAATTCCTGATTCATACATGTGAATCACAGCTAGGAAAAGACAGCCCCAGGTAGGTACAGGGGTCCTTGAAACAGGGTCTTTCTCTGGCACCTGAGCACAGGAAAGCACTTTGCCACTGTTTCTGATTAGTCCACAGAGGCAGAAACATTGCCTTCCAGATGTGGATGGCCACAATAGCTACTCCATTTTATTGAGCATTTAAAGGTGCCAGGCTAGCGGATTTGCAGAATATTACCTCATTTCCTTCCCACAGCAGCCCTGTGAAGTAAATATTACTATTATCACTCTCATTGATGAGAAAAAGTAAGGCTCATTACTTAATGATTTAAGTACTTAATGAGTTACTTAATTAGGTAAATTCCTGAAGGTCATAAAGCTATTAAGCTTCAGAGTTTCGATTCTAACCTAGTCTTCTGAGTACACATTCCCTTCTCCTAACCAGCAGGTATACTCCCTCCCAGACAGAATCCAGATGTCTACTTCCCAGTCCCTCAAGTTCATTTCCCTGAGTGTCTGGCCATAGGAGTGCAGACAGTAGCTTGAGACTGGACCAAGGAGGGATGGGAGAGGTAACAGGCTTTGCCCTTGTCTTACTGTTGCTCGGGGCTGCCCTTCTTTCCTTCCAGTTTGCCCAGTATGCTGAGATAGTGAACTTCACCCTCCCAGATGGGACTCAGAGGAGTGGCCAAGTGCTTGAGGTGGCTGGGACCAAGGCCATTGTACAGGTAAGTGGGTCAATGTTGGCTGGGTGAGTCAATGAGTGAACTGATGAAGTTCCCATACTCTTACCAGCTCTGAAGCAGGCAATGATCTATTTGCCTGAGAAAACCCTGTTCAGAGCAGGACGTTCTAGGAGGGTCTAGAGTGGGAAGCCCCAGTCTTCCTCCTGGTTAGAGTAACTGCCTTTTGTCCCATAGGTGTTTGAAGGGACATCCGGGATCGATTCCCAGAAGACTACCTGCGAGTTCACTGGGGACATCCTACGGACTCCAGTGTCAGAGGACATGTTGGGTGAGGGATGGGGCAGGGCAGGGGGGCTCCTCTGCCCTCCCCACTCAGCTTCTCCCACCAAACCCACAGTGGCTGGTGTTGTCCTTGCCTGTTTGCACACCTGTCTTTCCTGTGAGCTCTTGGAGGCCAGAGGTTGTATTCTTTCTGGTTCTGACCTTGTCTCAGGGCCCAACATACAGCAAATGTTCAATAATGGGGAAAGAAGGACCCTGTCTGAGGTCAGGCTAGAAGAGACTGCTAAGCCCTGCTTATCCCCTGATGCTCTCACAAGACCTGCGGTACCTGGCTTGGTTTTCCCCTTATCTAGCCCTGGAATCCCCTCAACTAGAGTCATTGTCCTGGGCCAAGGCCTTGCTTTCTGGGATAACTGAGAGCTGATGGGGAGGGGGACATGGGCAGTGGAGGTGGGGGGTTGGAGGCGGGTGGCGTGAGGCTGAGCGCTCAGGCTGGCCCCAGCATCTTCCTATACCCTTTATCTACTCTCAGGTCGGGTTTTCAATGGCTCTGGCAAACCCATTGACAAAGGGCCAGTGGTCATGGCAGAGGACTTTCTGGACATCAATGGTGAGTAGGTGGAGGCTTTAGATATCTTTTAGGCCCTGACATCTTCCCACTCCCAGCCATCATTTCTGCCACCCTTCCCTGGAAGTTGTGCCCCGACACAGGTCAGAGCCGCTGACCAACACTTTCCCCAGGGCTAGGCAGATTAGGTGTGATGTCTCACATCTAAGAGGCAGCAAAGGCCTCTCATCCCCAAATTGGCCACCAAATCCAAATGCTGCCCTCAGCACTCCATGCCCAGCCCCTGTAAAACAGTGGTGCACACCTGTAATCCCAGCAGCTCGGGAGGCTGAGGTAGGAGGATCAAAATTTCAAAGTCAGCCTCAGCAATTTAGGGAGTCCCTGAGCGACTTACTGAGACTCTGCCTCAAAATAAAACATAAAAAGAGCTGGGGATGTGGCTCAGTAGTTAAGTGCCCCTGGGTTCAATTCCTGGTACAAAAAAAAAAAAAAAACAATGAAGTGCCATCATTATTGCAGGGTGTTCTACAATGTCCCCAGGCCATCCCTTTCCTGCCCTCAATTCCTTGTCTCCAGTCCTCAGAGCTGGGCCGAGGTGGTTGGCAGCAGCAGACCCAGCCCTCCAAGCCCCTCACACAGTCAAGTGGAGGCCTTCCCCAAATCCTGTAACCCATCAGTTTACTGGGGGAGTGATGGAGGCCCATGGAGGCTGGTGGCTTATCTGAGTCCACACAGTAAGTCAGTGACACAGCACAGAACGCACATCTGTTCGAACAGATATCTCAGATTGCCCTCTGCTCCCTGCACAAGAGCTCCAGGCGGTGAGGAGGGTTCTATCTCAGGCCAAGGAGTCGTCAGGCTGAGCTCCTACCACCCGCTTCTAACGTACCAGGACAGTGCTGTCCAAGGTAGCACTGGACTTGTGGCTGTTTAAACCTAAACCGATTTGAATGAAAGAGAAATTCATAAGAAAACCATACTTTGTGTGTGCAGTAGTCACGTGTAGCTAGGGACACTGGGCAGCGTAGCTAGAGCATAGTTCCACTTTTATAGACAGTGCTGTTAAACTGCGCTGCTCTGGAGTCTGGGCAGGAGTGGGGAGAGCAGAGAAAAGCCGGAAACCCTGAACATAGCTTCATAGTTGTCCCCTCCCAGGCCAGCCCATCAACCCTCATGACCGTATCTACCCTGAGGAGATGATTCAGACGGGCATTTCTCCCATTGATGTCATGAACAGCATTGCTCGTGGCCAGAAGATCCCCATCTTCTCAGCAGCTGGGCTCCCCCACAATGAGGTGAGGCCTGCAGAGCCAGCAGGCATGACTGGGGCAAGGACAAATGGGGTCTTGAACTGTCAGGACAGCATGGACTCAGGGCTGCACAGGACCTCCTCCACGTGCAGTCACTGGCCCCAAGCTGGTCTTCACGGCTGCCCTGAGTAAGAGAGGCCCTCACTGCTTCAAAGAGCCCATCTGTAGCTCCCAGTGTTGAATGCCCTGCTCAGCTGAGCTTCTAGCCTCTACCTGCTTGTCCTTGTGCTAATCTTTCCCAAACCACACCTACTTCACTGCCACCACCAGGTGCAAACAGCCAGTTCCACCCAGAGTAGCTGGTGTGACAAGGTTTCTAGACATTTCCCCCACTGTTCCTGAATGCCTGATGTGCCTAAGTTCACCCTCAAACTGATCTGGTGATCAGACAACACAGATGCCCTCATTCTTACACACACACACACACACACACACATATCCTGGTTTGAGAGTTAGGATCCAATAACCCCACACACTGAAGGCCTGAGGCAACTCTGTGCCCATTATAATTCCAGCAGGCTATGGGGAGGTTGAGAGGCTCAGAAAGTCCCAACTGCCCTCAGACAAATGGTCCAAAGCCATTTAAGGTTAAGGCTGTTGCTCTTTGGGACTGTTCATTACTCTGCCCTCCTCACGTCAGGCACCCTCAGTCCTTTAGTAGCCACAGGATAGCCCCCCTCCCCAAGAAAGACTGTAGGACCCGGGGCAGCACCTTCACCTCTCTGGGCTTGGACACTTGCTAGCAAAGGTCCCGACAGGAAGACAGATTGAGAATCTCTCCATCCAGCCTCCTCAGTGGTGCCCAGTAGGGCAGGTGCTGGGCTCGAGCCCTGACAGCCTCCACCCCCAACCCGTTCTGCCTCAGATTGCTGCCCAGATCTGCCGCCAGGCTGGGCTGGTGAAGAAATCCAAGGCTGTGCTGGATTATGATGATGACAACTTCGCCATTGTCTTTGCAGCCATGGGGGTAAGTGAGGCTGGGCAGATCTGTCAGTTAGAAGCTGTGAACGAACAGCCTGGATCCTTTGGTTTCTGGAACAGCCTAATCTTATGGAGGTGGCATAGTCCTTCTCCTTGAGAAGCTCTCAGAGTCTGGGCCAGTCTGATGGGAAAGGCAAGAAGGTGACTGAGGGGGTGAGGGGTGGGTTCAATGACCAGAGTGTGTGTCCCTTCAGGCATCCTGAAGGCCACAGCAGCTGATGGGCCCAGAATGGCTTGGAGAAGGAAGACAGGGCATGACAGCTCAGGAAGGGATATTGGGGAGCCTTCAGAGGGCCCAAGGGGAGGAAAGGGAGTTGGGTAGGGCAGCAGCTGGCCTAGGGAAGGATAGGATGGCATTGAGCCAAGCTGGACCTGAAGCAGTCTGAATCTCTAGTAGGGGCACCTGATGAGACCCTCTCAAGCCCCAGGGCCATCCCTGTGACTATGGCACCTTTACCCCCAACAACTGTTAGCCAGTCATTCCACAGGCTTTCCTTGGAAAGGAAGGTCCAGGTGCTGCTCTCAGGCTGCAGCCCTCCCTGCTCTATATCCAGGTGAACATGGAGACAGCCAGGTTCTTCAAATCCGACTTTGAGCAGAATGGAAGCATGGGGAACGTCTGCCTCTTTCTGAACTTGGCCAACGATCCCACGTGAGACCTCCCCTTGCCCAGATCCAGGATACCAGGGCTCAGGGCATCCCAGAACCACAGCCATGGGACCAAGCTGGGAGAATAACTCCTGGTTGTGCAGTCGGAGAAACTGAGGCCTGGGAAGAGCTAGGGGATACCCCACCAAGAGTCCCAGGGAGCCAGATCAGGATCCCAGCTTCCACCTGCAGTCCCTCTGCTCTCCCCACAACCTGCGTCCAGCCACTATCATAAGTCAGGGCTCCTCACCCTTGAGTCACTTCCACAAAGTCAACACTGAAGAAATTGTTTCCTTAAGTCTTTTTTTTTTTTAAGAAAAACTGCTATTTTGAAAGTTTAGAAATTGAGACTTAAAATATGGAGTCAGGTAGATGAAAACACAGTTCTCATAAGATATCCTTGGTGTTGAGGGTTACCCAAAACTAAGGAACAGAATTCTGAAGGCTGTGATGACATTACCAAGAGGAAGACCCATAGGTCCAGAGCCTGGGAACTGTGAGTATCCAGAGCAAGGAGGGGTGTTGAGAAGTGCTCCCAGTGGGAAGGGCAGGTAGTGTGTGGACCGCACACCAGTGTGCCCCAAAACAGGAGAGGCACGTTGAGAAAAGTGACAATCCTGAGGACACAGAGCAAGTGCTCCATCTGACCCAAGCATGAGGTGCCCTGGGGTGAGAAGGAGCTAGAGCAGGCACTTGTGCCCCCAACCCACCCATGAGAGATGCCCCAGAGTCCTTCACCTTCAAACCATGGTGGACAAGTCTGCTGTCATCCTCACCAGAACACTCCTACCCCTGCTTGGACTCTCCTACCCAACTACCCTCCGTGTCTCAGCCTCTGTCTCTTCCCCTCCCTTGGGTGGCAGGTGAAGGGGTGTGCACTTGATGGCAAGTGCTCACTCTCAGGAACATGAACCTGACCTGGGGGCTGGGGTAGGGGCTCATCTTATCCATTCCTGGGCCACTGTGCACAAGCCAGCTTCCTAGTGTACCTTGCACTCAGCTCTGGGGCTATGTGGGTCACAGGCCTGGGACTCCAGGCTGTCTAAATACCAGCCATGCCTGCCTCCAGGATTGAGCGCATTATCACCCCACGCCTGGCACTGACCACTGCTGAGTTCCTCGCCTACCAGTGTGAGAAGCATGTGCTGGTCATACTGACTGACATGAGTTCCTACGCAGAGGCCTTGAGGGAGGTGAGCTGATCATCAAGGGGTGTCAGGATCATCCCTGCCTTGCCTGAGGATTGACCCCTTGGAATCAAGGGATCATCCTGCAAGTAAGAAGGGAACTCATCAACCCAGGCCTGCCCTACTCATGGGCGGCCCACGGTTCAATGGCAGCCTGGCCTTTTCTCTCCTGCCTTCCATTCCATTCCTCACAAAGTCACTGAACCTTCTACCCATGCTTCCCCGTTTCAGACTCTTGCCTCCTTTCTTATCCCATCGCCCATGGATCTTGCAGGTCTCGGCTGCCAGAGAGGAAGTGCCTGGGCGCAGAGGTTTCCCTGGATACATGTACACAGATCTGGCCACCATTTATGAGCGAGCAGGCCGTGTGGAGGGCCGGGGTGGATCCATCACACAGATCCCCATCCTCACCATGCCCAATGATGGTAGCCTCCTCACGCCCCTGCCCACCAGAGTCCCCCTTCCTCCCTTTCTCACCTGGACTCTTACACATCTCATGCTTCTTTGCACAGATGTGCAGTGACACTGCTCCTCCATCAGGGCAGATGCTGTCCTTTCCTATGCACCCAACTCCGGCCCACTTTCATGAGGGCAATGGAACCTGGATGACCCCTGAGTGGGTGGAGATCACGCCCCCCATCCACACTGAAACCACTGCATTTTCTTGTAGACATCACCCACCCTATCCCAGATCTGACAGGCTTCATCACAGAAGGACAGATCTACGTGGACAGACAGCTGCATAACAGACAGGTACTGCTGCCTCCCTCCCCACTTTTGCTCTCACTCCAAAGGATGTGGAGGAACAGATGTCCACGACCTCCTGTGCATGAATGAAGCTGACCCAATCAGGAGATATGCACCCAGGGAGGTCTGTGTGGTCCACAGCCTGGGTAGAATCCAGCCCACTCAGCTGTGGGAACTTGAGAAAATAATCCTCTCAGAGCCTGTGTGTCCAACATCCCTGACCCCCACTGGGGATTGAACCCAGGGCCTCCTGCATGCTATGTAAATGTCCTACCACTGACTTATATCCCCAGCCCCAGGTCTTCTCTTCCATGATATGGGAATAATACTTATCACACTGATACATTGTGAAGCATAAAATAAGAAGCATCTGGCAGATAGTAGATACTAAATAAATACCAATTATTTTCCCTTTCCAGTTATTTGCTTTGCTGAGTAAAAAACACAAGGTGTTTGATACAACTAGATTGTGAATAATGTGCCTCTTATGAACTAAGGTCACATCATTTTCTTCCCTTACCATCCTAAAACCACTTGTGTAGTCACCTGCTCTACAATATGTGGGAGATAAGAGGGTCAGGGTGTGACTGCTGACTTCTTTGTGGATGGAGGAGGATGAGTCTTCGGAGATCAGGGGAAGGGGAGACAAGCAGCTTGGGCGAGGGGGGCCTTGCTGTCTGCCACCCGCTTCCTCTGCTTTCCCAGATCTACCCCCCCATCAACGTACTCCCTTCCCTGTCTCGACTGATGAAGTCCGCCATTGGGGAAGGAATGACGAGAAAGGACCATGGAGATGTCTCTAACCAGTTGGTAAGGAGAGGACCAGGGGCTGTTGGGTAATGTAGTTTCAGAAACTGGAGGTTCAAGCCCCATCTGGACGGACAGGCTTCTCCCCTGGCAAAATTTCTTCCCAAAAAAGAGAAATCCCAAGCACAGACAGGTTTGGGGCCATCCGGCTTTAGTGGGAAGTCTGTGGTACAGCCATCGCCTCTGCTCCCTCCTTCAGTACGCCTGCTACGCCATCGGGAAGGACGTGCAGGCCATGAAGGCAGTGGTGGGGGAGGAGGCGCTTACCTCCGAGGACCTGCTGTACCTGGAATTCCTGCAGAAGTTCGAGAAGAACTTCATCAACCAGGGTGAGGCGCGTGGCGGGGCGTTGAAGCAGAACCTCTCTACCCTCCCTCTGCCCCATACACAGAGCCCTAACACTCTCGCTCGGTCCCTAGGACCCTACGAGAACAGATCGGTGTTCGAGTCGCTAGACCTGGGCTGGAAACTGCTGCGCATCTTCCCCAAGGAGATGCTGAAGCGCATCCCTCAGAACGTGATCGACGAGTTCTACTCCCGCGAGGGGGCGCCGCAGGACACGGTGTCCGACACTGCGCTCTAGTCCTGGCGCAGCTGCGTGGTCCTGTTACCCTTGCCCTAAGTGCCGGTGGCTGTCCACCCTTCCCCACTCCCCATCTCCCGCTCCCGCCATCTCCCGCTCCGTCATTTTCCCGCCGCCCCCAATACCCGAACTCACTGTTCCGATCCCACCTTCAGACCTCTACAGGCTATGGGGGCTCTCAAAGCTCTGTCTTCCTAAGACTCCCAGCACTGTGAAAGACCACACGGGAAAGCCCATGTCCTACTGTATTTTTATTTTAAATGATTTTTTGCTGTGGTGGTGGTGCTGCTGCTGAGGACCTAACCCAGGACCTTATGCATGCTAAGCAGAAGCTCTACCATTGAACTACACCTCCAGCCCGGAATTTTTATTTTAAAAGCCCCCAAGAGACGAAGTAACTGAAAATTATCTTAAGGTGAAAACAAGATTGACAAGAAAAGTTGGTAGTTGTTGAAGGTGCAAGTGATGGATGCATGAAGTTACTTAAACTATTCTCTCTCCTGGAAGAAGGACGGGGTGGATGAGTAGGAAAGGAAGGAAGGAGAGAAAATAAAAGAACAAAAAGGAAAAACCTGCATTAGTGCCTCAATGGCTAATAGAATTCCTCTGAGGGATGTATTTATCTTTATTAAGAACTAGCTTATGTGTTTGGCTTTTAATAATTCTGCCCCAGAGATACTGAGGAGGAGTTTAATTTCCTGCAGACAGGAAGGGAGAAGAGTTGTTAGGGAAACAGCCTGAGGGACATGACAGCCGCCAGTGTAGAAGACTGGGAAAGACTCCTAATTAAGAAATTGGTGAAGAGCATCCTAAAATTCAGGATGCCTGAGGCATCTTTGAAAATGGCCTGCTCTTCTGTGATGCCCTCTCCTCCTGTCTGTCTGCCCCACCTACAAGGAAGTCGTGAATAATTCTTAAAAAATCTTTGTAGGGCATAGAGTTGTTTTTACTTAACAACTATATTGAGATATAATTCGTACACTATACAGTTTACCTATTTATGGTGTTATGACTTGACAGCTTTTAGTACACCTACAGAGTTGTGCAACCTTGATCACAATCAATTTTTAGAACTTTTTCATTATTCCAAAAAGAAAGTTTGTACCCTGAGTCATCATCCCTCAACTACTTTCCACCTGTGCCCTCCCCAGCCCTAAGCAACCATTAATCTACTTTTTATCTTTATGGTTTTGTCTGTACTGGACATCTCATATAAATGAAATTGTACAATATGTTTTTTGTGTGAATGGCTTCATTCTCTTAGCAAAACATGTTCAAAGGTTCCTTCGTGTTATAGTATGTATCAGCACTTAATTTATTTTTATTGCCAAATAATATTTTACAGTGTGAAATCAAATCTTTTGTTTAGCTATCAGTTTTTGGATATGTATGTCATTTCTGTTTTTTCGGCCATTATCAATAATGCTGCAATGAACATTACGTGCAAGTTTTTGTGTGAACACATATATGTTCATTTTTCTTGGCTATACACCTAGGAGTAGAACTGCTGGATCAGATGCTAGTTTGGTTTAACTTTTTGAGGAACTTCCACACTACTTTCCAAAGTGGCTGCACCATTTAACATTTCTGTTAGCAGTATATGAGGTTTCCAAGTTCTCCACATCCTTAGCAGCCTTTGTTATTATGTCTTTTTATAGTTTTACTTCTTCATTTCAAATTGAGATGACTTTCTTTTCATTTTCTTCTCTGATTTCTCTGGCTAGAACCTCCAGTATGATGTTGAATAGATGTAACAAGAACAAGCACGCTGGGGCTGGGGTTGTGGCTCAGTGATAGAGCACTTGCCTGGCATGTGTGAGGCACTGGCTCCAATTCTCAGCACTGCATATAAGTAAATAAAATAAAGGTCCATCAACAACTAAAAAAAATTTTGAAAAAAGAGTGAATATGCTTGTCTTGTTCCTAATCTTAAAGGGTAATCAACTGGTCATTTACCATAACTGTGGAGTTTTCCAGTAATACCTTTATTAAGTTAAAATTCATTCTTTTTTTTTTTTTTTTTGGTACCGAGGATTAAACCTAGGGGCACTTAACTACTGAGTCACATCCTCAGCCTTTTTTTTTTAATATTTTTTTATTTTCTTAGTTGTAGGTGAACAGAATATCTTTATTTTTATGTGGTGCTGAGGATCGAACCCAGTGCCTCACGCATGCTAGGCGAGCACACCACCACTGCGCCACAATCCCAGCCCCACATCCTCAGCCTTTTTTAATGTTTTATTCAGAGACAGGGTCTCACTGAGGGCCTTGCTAAGTTGCTGAGGCTGGCTTTGAAGGCACAATCATCCTGCCTCAGCCTCCCAAACTGCTGGAATTACAGGCAGGTGCCACCTTGCCCAGCCTGAAATTCATTTTAATCTAAGTTTATTGAATGTTTTCTCATGAGAAGTGTGAAACTTTGTCAAAAGTTTTTTTTTTTTTTGTCTATTGAGATGATTCTAGGTTTTTGTCCTTTATTCAATTGATATGGTGTATACACTTGATTTTCAGATGTTAAACCAAACTTGCATTGTTAGGATAAATTCTACTTTGTCAATGAGTACAGTTATTTTTTGTGTTATGGATTTGGCTTGATAGTCTTTTTTTTTAGCTTTTTTTTTAGTTGTAGATGTACACATGCCTTTATTTTATTTATTTTTATTTTTATGTGGTGCTAAGGATTAAACCCAATGCCTCACACTTGCTAGGTAAGTGCTCTACCACTGAGCTACAACCCTGGCCCTGGCTTGATAGTCTTTTGTTAAGGATTTTAATATCTACATTACAAAAGATGTTGGTCTACAGATATTTTTTCTTATGATGTCATCTAATTTTCATATTAGGGTAATACTAGTTCCATAGGATAAGTTGGAATTGTTCACTCTTCTATATTTTTAGAAGCATTTGGGAATAATTGGTGTTAATTCTTCTTTAAATGTTTGGCCTGGGGCTGGGGTTATGACTCAGTGAAAGAGCACTCACCTAGCATGTGTGAGGCACTGGGTTTGATCCTCACCACCACATAAAGATAAATAAAGATATTGTGTCCATCTACAACTTACAAAATATGTAAATAAATAAATACTTGGCCTGAGCTTTTCTTTGCGGGTAGTTCCTACTACTGCTGCTGCTTCTACTAATTGAATATCTTTAGTTTCTATTTGTCTAATCAGATTTTCTATTTCTTCCTGAGTCCCTTTTGGTAGTTTGTTTTCTTACAGGAAGTTGTCCACGTCATCTAAGTTAGCTAAGTTTCTAGCAACTAATTGTTCCTAATATTCTCTTATAATCCTTTATATTTCTGTAAGATATGTAGTAACATCTTCGCTTTCCTGACTTTAGCAAATTTTAATAAATCTCTTTTTTCTTGGTTGTCTAAAAAGTTTGCTTATTCTGTTGGTCTTTTTTAGAAGCCAACTTTTAGTTTGATTTTCTCTGTTGTCACTCATCTCAAAGCACTTTCTAATTTCCCTGGTGATTTCTTTTTTTGGCACATTTGTTATTTAGGAATATGTCATTTAATTATACATATTTATAAACTTCCTAAGTTTTTTTGTTCAGCTATTTGCTCCTAATTTAATTTTAGTGTGGTCAGAAAATCTACTTTGTATGCTTTCAGTTCTTTCAATTTTATCAAGTCTTGCTTGATGGCCTAGCATATTGTCCTCTGCAGGAGGTTTTGTGTGTACTTGAGAAGAATGTACTTTGCTGTTGCCACGAAGAGAGTACTACAGGTGTTTGCTTGGTCTAGCTGGTTTCTAGTGTTGTTCAAAACTTCTGTTTCCTTATTGTACTTCTGCCTTGTTTCATCCATTCTTGAAAGTGAAGTATTGATGTCTCCAACTTTTATTGTTGAGTCATCTCTTTCTTTCAATTCTGTCAGTTTTTGCTTATATTTTGGGGCTCTGTTGTTAGTGCATCATGTATGTTTATGACTGTTACATGTTTCTCATAGATTGGCCCTGTTATTTTTTATAAAATAGCCCTCTATCTCTAGTGACAGTTTTCTTCTTGGGTTTAAGTCCATTTTGATATTTTCATAGCTACATCAGCTTTCTTATGGTTGCTATTTGCTTGATCTCTATTTCTATCCTTTTACTTTCAAACTGTTTGTACCTTGGAATATAAAAAGACTCCTATAGATAGCATATAGTTGGATATTTATTTATTTATTTTGTATGGGGGATTGAACCCAGGGGTGTTTTACTACTGAGCTACATCCCCAGCTCTTTCTATTTATTTATTTATCTTTTTTTCATATTTATTTATTTGTTCTATTTAGGCTTACATGATAACAGAGTGCAATTTGATTCATTGTACACAGATGGAGGATAACATTTCATTTCTCTGGTTGTAAGTGACATAGAATCACAACATACATGCAGTCATACATAAAGTTAGGGCTATGATGACCATCATATTCCACCACCTTTACTGTCCCCATGCCCCTCCCCCCTTATGCCCCTGTGTATTTATTTATCTTATTTTGAGGCTGGCCTTGAACTTGCAATCCTCTTAGCCTCCAGAGTTTCTGGGATTAGAGGAGTGTGCCATTGTTCTGGCTTGGAAATAGATTTTTATCCCATCTGACTGTTATTACTGTAGAGAGATATACTATTTTACTTCAGTTTTCTGTATGTGTCATGATTTTTTTCTTCTAGTCCTCCTTTAATGCTTTCTTTTGGATTTGAATATTTCCTAGTATAATATTTTAATTCCTTTGATGATTTTTTCACTCTATCTTTTTGTTTTCTTAGTGGTTATTCTAGGGCTTATCAATTTCACATTAGCTTATCAGAATATTTCAGATTTATAGTAACTTAATTCTAGTGAGACATCAAAACATTATTCTTAAACTTATTCATTTGTTCTGTTTTTGTTTTTTGAGGATTCAGGTTATGTTTTGTTTTTTTTTGGTACTGGGGATTGAACTCAGGGGCACTCGACCACTGAGCCACATCCCCAGCCCTATTTTGTGTTTTATGTAGAGATAGGGTCTCACTGAGTGCTTAGCACCTCGCAGTTGCTGAGGCTGGCTTTGAACTCGCGATTCTCCTGTCTCAGCCTCCCTAAGTGCTGGGATTACAGGCTTGAGCCACCGCGCCCGGCTAGGATTCAGGTTATGATATGAGGTAGCTTCTAGGCTGAAGAACTTTCATTATTTATTTATTTATTTATTTATTTATTTATTTATTTATTTATTTTTGGTAACAGGGATTGAACTCAGGGGCACTCAATCACTGAGCCACATCCCCAGTCCTTTTTTTAAAATTTAGAAACAGGGTGTTGCTGAGTTGCTTAGGACCTCACTAAGTTGCTGAGGCTGGCTTTGAACTCATGATCCTCCTGTCTCAGCCTCCCAAGCCACTGAGAATTCAGGTATTTGTCACTGCACCTGGCCAATTTTAAAAGATTGTTTTCGTTTTTGTTTTTGGTTATAAAATTCTTAGCTGACAGGGTTTTTGGTTTTTTTGGTTTTTTTACTGCCCTTTGGCATTCATTATTTCTGATGAGAAGTAAGTTGTTAATCTTATTGGGGTTCCCTTGTATATGTTGAGTTATTTATCTAATGTTTCCATTTTTTCTTTGTGTATTTTTAATACAATGTATCTGGGTATTGATATATTTATATTTATCTTATTTGGAGTTTGTTGAGGTTCTGAAATGAATACATTAATCTCTCTCATCAAACCTGAAAAGTTTCCAGTCATTATGTCTTTAAGTACTTTTCTCATTGATTTCTTTTACCTGTCTGTGATAATTCTGTTGTTGGCCTGAGCTTTTCTTTGTGTGAACTGAGGGGCCCAATGGTCTCCCCGCTCCTTTTCTTTCCTTTTGTTCTGTCCTTTTCTTTTGGAGGCTGTGTTCATTTTTTAATTCCGTCTCCCTCTGTTCCTTGTATTACCTAATCTCTATTGTTTGCCATCAAGTTTTCTGATTCTTTCCTCTGCAAGTTCAAATAAGCTGTTGAGCTCTTGTAATGAATTTTTTTGGTGATCGGGATCCAACCCAGGGCTTCGTGATGCTAGGCAAGCACTCTATGCCTGAGCTACACCACCAGCTCCTGGTTATTTTCTAAAAGAATTTCCCTTTATTGATATTTCCTGTTTGTTGAAATGTTATTGTCATACTTTAACTTTTTAGCATGGTTTCCTTTAGTTCTTTGAATATACTTATAATGGCTACCTATCTTAGTCTGTTATTTCTGATGTATGCACCATTCCGCAAGCAGCTTGTCTTGCTTGATTTCTTATTTCCTGCTTAAGGGTTATCGTTTCTTCTTTACTTATATATCTCATAATGTTTTGTTAAAAACTGGATTTTTTTTTTTTGGTACTGGGGATTGAACTCAGGGGCACTCGACCACTGAGCCACATCTCCAGCCCTATTTTGTGTTTTATGTAGAGACAGGGTCTCACTGAGTTGCTTAGCACCTCGCCGTTGCTGAGGCTGGCTTTGAACTCGCGATTCTCCTGTCTCAGCCTCCCTAAGTGCTGCTATTACAGGCATGCGCCACTGCGCCTGGCTAAAAAAAAAACTGGATTTTTTTAGGTAACATGTTTTAGCAACTCTAGATTCTTATTTCCTTGCCTCTCTCTCTCCGGGACTTTTTGTTGTTGTTGGCTTATTGATTTGTTTGGTGATTTGAAAGGGCTATTTTAGCAGTCTTCCTCTCTCAACATGAAGCTTCTGAAATGACTGTTATAGGGTGCAGCCTTGGCATGCATGCAGTCACTCTGAGATAGCAGTGGTTTAAGCAGGATCCTCTTTCACGGTCACTTTCCCTGATCCATTAAACACCCTGCCTCTGTTGGTATGATACCCAGGTTTTAGCCTTTGTGCATCACCAGAGTATAGCTTTATTTTCTATTTTCTATGATGCCCTTGGGAATAAACTTGTCCATGGACTGATCTCTTTGCAGAGGTCATATTCATAGCTGGTCTTTGAGTCTTTTTCTGGTTTTAGGTGAGCTCTTCTGAACTCTTTCTCTGCTTTTCTTTAGTACAGTAGCTGTCCTAGAGTTTAGATTATTTTTAATTGCTTACCAACAAAATCTCCATTTAGAGGACCATTGGACTTGAACTCCTCACCATTACAAATAAAGCCATTTCCTTTGGTGGAGATCTTTGGAGCTCTCAGTTCCTATGGATTGGCTGGGCAGAACCTCTGAGATTCTCCTGTGGATCTGAGGGCAAGGGCAGTAGCCTGATTTTCTTGATGTTAATTGCTTTTTGAGCAGGGTTCTGTGCAGTGGCAGTAGCCTCTGGTCCTCTTAATTTGCCTCTCTTGATATACAGCCTCTGCCCCATGAGCAATTTGGGCCAAGGGTGATCAGGGTTCCAATATTCTCAGATTGTCATGGATGGAGCATCTGCCCTGTTAGTAGGAGTGAGATAAAGGATTTCTCAAATCTTCCAGCTGCGCTTATGATTAATTTAGCCTGTACCAGTTGGAGCCAGAAAGGTGAGAGAGAGGCATGTTGGTGTCTTGCTCCTAGGAAGCGAGGAGGAGAGAACCTCTATTTTATTGGCTATACTCACCCATATTGAAGCTTCAGTCACTGCTCTGAGATGGGGAAAGGGGAGAGAAAGAATGGGTCATGGCTCAAATGCCACAGATTTATACCATTCTTACTGAGACTTAGGAGGTTTTCTCAATGTTTCTTTTGTGTATGCCTGGGGACAATGCCCAGAGACTTTAGTTTTGTTTTTTTTTTTGGTACTGGAGATTGAACTCAGGGGCACTCGACCACTGAGCCACATCCCCAGCCCTATTTTGTGTTTTATGTAGAGACAGGGTCTCACTGAGTTGCTTAGCGCCTCGCGGTTGCTGAGGCTGGCTTTGAACTTGCGATTCTCCTGTCTCAGCCTCCTTAAGTGCTGGGATTACAGGCTTGTGCCACCGCGTCTGGCTTTTAAATAGTTTTTTTAAAAAATAATTACAACCAGTTATGGTTATTTCTTGAGGATCGGGTCTATGGATCTCCTCATATTACCATTTTAGAAGTGGAGGTTGGGCAGAGATTTAAGACAAACTTATTCTAGATCTCAAAAATCCAGGAGACATCAGAATTATATTCTGGGTCCCTTCTGGGATCCTTTGGATTAGCATGCTACTCAGATAATAGTCTGAATAAATAACCTCCTGGATGTGGGAGCTTCATGCTGTCCCATGAGACACCCAGTGATGGGGATAAGAACTAGCCCAGCCAGAGCTTTGCTGGTCATTTGGAATTGCTCTGAAGCTGAAGAAAAGGATCCATTCAGATTAAACACGTTCTTTGAGAGTACTGGGGAAAACAGATAGGGAAATAGGCACACAACTGGGAAATGTGGTCTAAGGAATATAACTTGTAGCAGGTACAGTGGAGCACACCTGTAATTCTAGCATCTTGGGAGGTTGAGACAGGAGTACTGCAAGCCTGAGCAACTTAGTGAGGCCTTGTCTCAAAATAAAAAAAGGGGGGCTGGGGTTGTGGCTCAGTGACAGAGCGCTTGCCTAGCATGCGTGAGGCACTGGGTTCGATTCTCAGCACCACATATAAATAAAATAAAGGTCTATCAACAACTATAAAAAATATTTTTTTAAAAAAAGGGATAGCTCAATGATAAAATGCCCCTGGGTTCAATCTCCAGCACACCCCCCCCCCAAAAAAAGGAAAAGAGAATACAACTTGCTTTCTCTAGTGTTTCTGTTGGGAGCAGACCTGCCCACCCACACTGATTAGTGAACAATCCAGATACTTTTCTTCTTCCAAATCTTGACCCGAGGCAAACATTCCTTTCCTCATCTATTGACACCTGTCTTTCAAATTTTCTTCCTCTCCCAAATGAGTGTGTCCATTCCAACAAGACATTATTTCCCCTCTGTCTTCTGCAACTACAACTGGATATCCAGGGTACTGACCAGCAAGTCCTATTTCCTATCCCATTACCTTCATAGCTGGAACCCAAGCCCACCAACAGAAGACTCCCATCTGCTGGCAGCCAAGCTCCATATCCTGCTACCATGTTTGGGACATACAATGAAAGTTAGAATCAGCCTCCAGACTCGTTCCAAGTGTAATTCTTCAGTTTCACTTACCTGCAGCCCCAACAGTACAGGGATGGTTCCAGTGGCCCCTGGGGCTTCACAGTGCTCTATTCCACATGGCTCCCTTCAGGGGCCATCCTACTGGTTCCAATTATTTTACTCAATGGAGAATTTAACCTCAAGAGCTTTGTACTAATCAGGCTTCAGTTGAACGTGACAGAAACTCAATCCAAACTAGTTTCAATCTCAAGAGTATCCTGGGTGGCTTAGAGGGCTGGTGGGGAGAGGGCATGGAGGAGCAGGCCTTTAACATTGGATCTGGGGTATGGTGACAGCACTTTCTGGGTTCTGCTCCCACTTCTGAGTGTACTTCCTCCCCCAGCCTTCTGTCTCCCTTGTCCTAGGACTGTAGAACCAATTGCTCTGGAGCCATACCCTTACCTCTCCCTTCCAAGTGGAAATCAAGTCCTTCTCTGGGCATTTTGTGCTGTCTGTCCTCCCCAGGGTCCAGGCAGCTTTATGCATGCTAGGAAGTGCTGTGCAACTGAGCTATGTCCACAACCCCAGGCTTTACTAGTTTGGAAGGTGCTTGGCAAGGATCCTGACTCCTCCTGATTACTGGGGTAATAGGGCAAGTGGGTTCTCAGAGGAGGTTTCCCTAGAAAGGGGGAAAGGTGCTTCTGAGTGGAGAATTTTTGTCCCTCCCTGCAGGTCACTGTGGTCACAGAAGACTCTCATTCCTCCTTCAATTTTCCGAAACATCTGCGATGTAAGGGTGCAGAGGGGAGAAAGTTACTATGAGGGAAGTGAGGTTAGGTATGCCCAGAGTTAGTCTTAGACCCTCAGGAGTTCTCTGGGGTGTATCCTCTTAAGTAAGAAGAGGTGAGCACGTGCATGGCTCTGTAAGACAAACTGATCCAAGGAACAGTTAGTACTTGATTACTATATATATTGTAAAAAGTCAAAAGGTAAATGGGAAAATATTGGCAAAGACTATCAAGGGTCACTATGCTACAAGTTTTACAAATCAATAAAAAACATATTAAGCCTGGCAAGGTGGCACTTTGTAATCCCAGCTACTTGGGACACTGAGGTAGGAGGATTGCAAGTTCAGGGCCAGCCTTAGCAATTAAGTGAGATCCTATCTCAAAATGAAAAATAAAAATGGCTAGGGATATAGCTCAGTTGTAAAGCACCCCAGGTTCAATCCCTAGTCTCTAACAATGACGACAGTAACAGCAAATGTGGGGACGCGCTTCTCTGCCAGCACTCTTCTCGCTGCTTGCATGCCTTGGCTGCCTGTGAAGTCAATGCTGTGATCCTCATTTTGCTGGGGCATAGAGGTCAAGTAACTGGCCCACACTGTTGGTGTGCAGTGTACCTGCTTCACTGCAGGTGAAAGGGAAATGAATACAAAACATTCCTGGAGGGCATTTTGGAAATCTATATTGACAGCTAAAAAATATTCATTCCCTTTCACCTAGTAATTCTACTTGCAGAAATCCAACTTAAGAAAACAACCAGAATTGAGCCATTTTGCTTCCTGCAGCACATGTGACATGGCAGCAGATCCATTATAATGCTGGGCTGTGGCTGCGTCATAATGTACGTTTATTACGTGGAACGACAATAGGAGGTAACTTGAACGCCAAATGAAGAGATACAAAAATGTACACGTGTACATAGATCTCAACAGAACGTGATTTCTGTAGGTGGTTTCTGCGAGATGATTTGTCATTTCCACACTGCTTCTGTTTCAACTTCTGTAATTAGAATGAAAGCTAAGTGTGGTGTTTGCTGTGTTGGATGTTGAGTTTCCAGGGCGGTGGGCTCCCGGCGGCTAGGGTGGGATTGTATTGGCTCAGATTGACTCAGCGGGTTGGGAGTGGGTGGCGGGCAGGTGTCCTCCCAGGTGCCTGGGCTCTGTCCCTGCATGGAACGAGGCGATCAACCTTCGAGGCTGGGAAGATGGGTTACTGACACCCCGGAAGCAGCTGCTAGCGGTGGAATAGCTACCCCTTGGAGCGCGGGAGGGCCCACGCACCACCACACCAGGTGCGGGGAGCCACGCCAGAGTTCCAGATCCTCCGCAGCTTCGCCTACCCGGAGCTCTGTGTGTTCTGGACTGTGGTTGGGGACCCAGGACCCGGAGTCAGAAGAATACAGAAAATCGAGGCTATGGCAAACTCCACCCGGTTCCATCCAGAGGCCATCGAAAGCCTTCCTGGGGTTCAGGAGTGACTCCAAGCAGTCCAGGTGGGCCCAGGGAGAAGGCGAACACTGGGCACAACGCATCCCAGGCGGGGCATTGCCATAGAGGGCGGGGCTGAAGCTGCCACTGGGACACCCCGGGAACAGGGCTGGGGCCAGTACTCGACCCCTGGAAGGTGCCCCGCAACTGCCTTCGCCGCATAGACGCCCTTCATGGGCCGCACAGCCTAATCCGGCTCTCCCCCACCCCACCGCTGACTCTAGCATCTTCGAGTTGTTGGACCACAGGGGAAGTAGGTGCTACTTTGAGCTGTTTGCAGCCGCTGTGGGTGACGTTGAATGGCTGCGGTTCTGTCTTAACCGGAATCGCGGGGATATCTCAAGTGACAACAAGGTAAGGACTTGGAGTGTGCGAGCAGAGGCTGAGGTCCCCTCTTCCCACTACCCATTCTGCAAAGAGCTCCTCACATAGTGGTCACCTGAGCATCCAGAGATGGCCTTTTCTGTGTGGCTGGTCCTATTCACCTTCCATGGGAGGCCATTGTGGGGCAGGGAGGGAGACAGTATGAGCTGATGAGCAGGCACTGGGAGTGGGAAAGGGCTGTGAGCCATTCCTAGGAGAACAGGGAAGAGCAGAAGACTAACCCCCAAAATTGCTACCTAGGCTAGGTTGTGGACCCTGGAGTCCCAATCTTGTTCAAGTTTCTCTTACCCCATTTGGGACCCCGCAGGGCTTCACTGCTATCCACTTCGCAGCCGAGGAGGGCAAACTTGACTGCCTACGGGTCTTGATAGAGGAGTACCAATTTCCAGTAAATTTGCCCACCCAAAATGGTCGAACCCCTCTGCATTTGGTCATTCACAAGAACAACAAGACCGTGGCACTCCCCTGCATTTACTACCTGCTCCAGAAAGGAGCACTCATCAATAGGTGAGTCCATCCTGTTTCAGAAGGAGGCTTCTTCTGAGAAGACAGGAATTCCACTTCTAGGCAGGCAGATCCATGCAGGTGGAGCTGTTGGAGGGCAGGGATTGGGATCCACACAAAGCTGTCAGCTTAGGCGGCCACTAAACCTTCTAAGCCTCAGTGCCTTGGTTTCCAAACTCATATGTACATTGGAATCACCCAGGGAGCTTTCAGAGGGTGTGACTTTATTTATTTATTTATTTTGGCATGGAATAGGATCGAACCCAGGGGCATTCTACCACTAAGTACATCTCCAGCCCTTTGGATTTTTTTTTTTTTTTGAGACAGAACTCAGTTTCTGAGCCTGGTCTCAAACTTGCAATCCTCCTGCCTCAGCCTCCAGAGCTGCTAGGATAACAGACTTGTGCCACCATGCCCAGCTCAAAAGGTTTTGATTTAATGGGTCTGTATTGTGGCCTGGGCTTTGGAAGTCTTTTTTTTTTTTTTTTTGTACTAGAGATTGAACTCAGGGGCACTTGACCACTGAGCCACATCTCCAGCCTTATTTTGTGTTTTATGTAGAGACAGGGACTCACTGAGTTGCTTAGCACCTCGCCATTGCTGAGGCTGGCTTTGAACTCGCGATTCTCCTGTCTCAGCCTCCCTAAGTACTGGGATTACAGGCTTGCACCACCGCGCCAGACTTGGAAGTCTTAAAAGATTTCCAGGTGTTTCTGATTTGCAGCTGAGTCTGGGAACCACTGCCATTGTCTTCAATTGATATTTGAGAGGATGACATGCTGGTGCAGGAGCAGACATTAAATTAATAAGAAGGAAAAGGACACAGCCAGGGTCACCCAGTGGGCTGGCAGCAGAGCAGGGCCTGGAAGTTGATCTGCCCACCTGATAAGCAAACATCCTCATCCCTCTTTTCTGCCCTCTTCCCTCCTGGTGGGGCCTTCCACAGCCAGACAAGCAGTGGATCCACACCCCTGCACCTGGCATCCCGTGAAGGAATGCTAAACTGTGTGAAGTTCCTGGTGCAGAATGGTGCCAATGTCCATGCCAAAGATGCCACCGGCTGCAAGCCCATCGACCAATGCAAAATATGGAACCGCCGTGCCTGTGCCCGGTGAGGGTGTGAGAACCACCCTCAGACTGCATCCTCACCCCCTCCCCTTGCCCCTCTCTTGCTCCTCCCCCCAAGGCTGAGCCTTTAAGAGGAAGGTCTGGGAAGCCAGATGGTGAGGGGATAAGCCTGCTAAGGAGGCCCCACACCCAGGATATTATTGAGGGTTTTTGCCAAGCCTCACCCTTTTGGGTTAAACATTGCCCTCCTCCCTTACTCTGAGGACTCTGACTCCTCAGCAGGGGGTGGTGACCTAACCATCAGACACTTTGCTCTTTCCCCTCAAAAGACGTAGTTAGCCAAAGGACCCTGGACAGGGGCAAGAGTCATTATGATCATCCTTGTTCTGGCAGCTCCTTCCACCCCCTCCAAATCCCTCAGCCACCACCAGTCTTCCCAGCCCTGGTGGAACCCAAGACTCTGTGGGATAACATACCCCATCTTGGCACCAGGTTTTTGAAGGATGCTATGTGGAAACGGGACAAGAAGGATTTTGCCCGTGAGATGGGGAAACTGAAGCACCTCAAGGATCAGCTGCTCATCATGGAACATGACTACCTGATTGAGTATCAAGTAAGGGGGAGGCTGGGCAGGGTCAGGCACTGGCTGCTCTGCAAGCTTGTGAGCAGAGAGGCAGAGACTCATGTATTGTGGTGAAAAGAGTGGTTAGAAACATTTCCAACCAGCCCACCAACTTAGGAGGCTGAGGCAGGAGGATCAGAAGTTCAATGCCAGTCTGGGCAACTTAGCAAGACCCTGTCTCAAAACAGAACACAAAAAGGGTTTTAGATGTAGCTCAGTAGTATAGCACCCCTGGGTTCAATCCCCAGTACCAGGAAAAGGAAAAAAAAACACTCCCACCCAGAAAGAGCCTCCCTCTCCCCCAAATTCTGCTGAAATCTCTCCCATATAAGCCATCCTTTCAAGTCAAAAGTTTTTTTCCCCCTTTATCAGAAAGGAAATAAAGCCAAAGAGAGCATCCTCTCAGGATGAGACTCTCTAATGAGAACAGGACCTGCCTAGCATGGGGACTCACACTCTGTTAAAAAGATTATTCACCCTTGCTTCCAACAGACCACTATGCTAGGCACCTGCTAGACCCTGTGGCACCAAAGACCAACAAAGTGTGGTCCCCACTCTAGTGTAGAGGCTAGTGAGGAGTCAGGTAAAGTTCCCATGGAAGTGGGGGTGTCAGGAGGGTCCTGGAAGGGACGCTTAAGAGGGATCTTTGAAGGTGGGCAGTAGTTGGCCATATGAAGTAGGGAAGAGCTGACCAGGCAGAAGAAATGCCATGTAGGAAGGCACAGGGACACATGGGAACATAATATATGCACAGAATGGCAAATTTGGAGATCAGATGTGAATTAGAAATGACAAGCTAGACAAACTAGAGTTAGAAACTGACAAACTAGACATCTGGTAGGGGTCCAGATCAATGAAAGACTTTGGCTAGGGAAGAAAGGTGATTTTAAGCAGGAATAATTACATAGGCTACAAAACAAAACAAAACAGAAAAACCAAAGAACCTAGAAAGGTGCTGGGAATCTTTAAGTAGGGAGGGCTGCAGGACCCTACCCTGACTCCAGCTATGAGCCAGCTGCATTTCTCTCTACTGTTCTGCATCCCTCTATTGTCAGTGTCACCCAGCCCTCACAGTCACATACATGTCCACAGGCAGGCAAAGCTCATCTGTTTCCTGTGGCCCTAACCCTCTACAGAGGGGAATCTCTTGTTGGCCTCAATTGGATCATGTGTCCATTCTTGTTCCAATGACTAGAACTAAAGGAAAGCCATATGCTGATTGACTGAGGTTTGGGACAAGGCTGAGGGAATTATGATGATTGGCTTAGCCTAATCACAGCCTACCCCTGGAGCTGGGTGAATCTCCAAAGTATCTGATTGCTTAGCAACAGTCTGGGAGCGAGACACTGAAACTACAGGGTGGGGAGGTTCTGCGATAGGTGGAAGGTTCAATTCCAATGGAGGAAAGGACAGTTTGACAAGTGATTGCTGCCCAGCCTGGGAGACAGCCAACTGTAGCCTCCCCTATATGACTTCTCAAAGCCTACCTCTCTGAGAGCCCTGTCCAGATTAGGTCTGCCCTATTCCAGGTTCAATGATGTAGTTGGGACTTCTCATTTACATTTTTCCCATCAAACCAGAGACTCTCATATGGCAAGTCAGGTGTCCACTATCATACTGGGGACTCCTATCTGGGAAGGGAGCTTATGTCCCCCAAGGCTTGAGGTTTTCCCTAGGGCAGAGACTGTGTCTCCCTCGAGTTGGAGGCTCACTTAGGTTAGAGAGTATATCTCCCCCATCAAGTCAGAGGTCTCCTCATCAGCCTAGAAGCTCCCTTAGGGCAAAAGTTGTCTCCTTCATTAAAACAACAGCTCCCATAAGGCAAGAGTTTCTCTCAAACTTAGGGTTTCCCTGTGGCAAGGATAGTAGCCCTGAGGTTTCCAAGGCCTGTAGCCACAGGGCCTCCTTCCACTTAAGTACTGGAGCAGGCCACCACCACTGTTTTCCTGTTGTTGCAGAAAGAACGCCAACTTCTGAGAGAGGCTGATTTTAGGAAGTGGCTCTATTCCAAGCTGCCGTACCAATGCCATTCCCTGGTCTACACCACCATGGAAAAGGAAGTTGATGTTCCACTACTGTCTACTGCCTTCTCCAAGACTCAAAAATCCCAGATTTCCATGAGCTGCCATCCTTCCTTGGAGGGACACCTGCAAAACATACCACAGCCTATGGTGCCTCCCAAGCCCAGCTACAAGAAGTCTAACATCAGACGGCCCAGTGTGTGGAATATTAGCACTAACCCTGCCAGTTCACCTACCACAGAGATCAGAAGCCTGCAAGGAATCCGCCTGGGTGTGCACCCAGACCCCTGCTTGGAGCATGACTTCCGGGAATTTCTGGAAGTAACTCCAGACCCTCATGGTGGAGCATGGCTGCAAACGGTGGATGGCCACTGGGTGGCGCCTGTGCCCAAGCTACCTTATGAGGTGATAGTCCGAGTTCTGTACCCAGGGACAAGGCCATACAGGATGAAGGTGCCCCAGGGCCTTTATCCCGTCAACGTACTAGATATGCCCAGGAAGCGGCACTTCAGTGAGGACACCTTCCAGGCCAATGCTCTGGTCATGAACCTGCGTGAGACATTTGATGAAGCCTTCCTGGCAGCCATGGGAGCTCATCAAGGGCTCCCTGCCTTGCCCTCCCCCCAAAACCCCCCATAAAGTTATTTTGGTAGCCTCTCTACCTGAGGCAACCCAGTGAAGGCTGAGGTGTGGTGATTTGCATTGTGGGTAGGGAGGAAAGGGAAAGGGAAAGGAGTGTCTATGGATTTCCCACTTTCCAGCTCAAGGACAGGAGCACTCCTGTAGCTCTCCCCAAAAGGCCAAACTCCAGGCCTCCCTTCTTTCTGTGAGGAAATCTCTTGGATCTTCCAGAAATCCAAATTAGAGCAGAGCTCTAAGGTTCAGAGTGGGAGTCAGTCACTATGCTGGGTCCTAGCAATGTAAAAGTGACACTTTGGTTCCCCACCCCAACCCAAAAGGGACAAAGCTTCCAGGACAGAGGGACTACAGGAAAATTCTGCAGTCAGAATTACTGCCTGTTGGGCTGGGATTGTAGCTCAGTGGTATAATGCTTGCCTCCCATGAGTGAGGCACTGGGTTCAATCCTCAGCACCACATAAAAATAAATAAAATAAAAATATTGTGTCCATCTACAACCAAAAAAAAATTAAAAAAAAAAAAAAAGAATTACTGCCTGTTGCAGGTGCGGAGCCTCACTCTTCACCTCCAGATCCAGCCTGGGTGAAGGACAGCTAATATGTCACACCCTGGCATGGGCTTCCTGCCACATGAGCTGCCATCCCTTACTCCTACTGGCAGAGGTTTCTGCAATTCAGGGAGTCACAGGCAGTACATCTGGGGAGAAGATCTGTGGCTGTGATGTGAGAATATGAAAACACCTGTACTTCCTCCAGGAAGCCATCCCAGGTCCCCTGCAACCCCTGTGTGCACATCACAATTCATTCATTAAACAAACATTTATTGAGTGTTCTCTATGTGCCAGGTGCCAAACCAGGCACTGTTGATACAAAAATTCAAGGACAGTTCCTGCCCTCAAGGAGCTTACAGTCTAGTGGGGAGACACACCATAAAGCAGGCAAATAAGCCCAGAGTGATCTGTGTGGTGTGCTGGGGTGGGGCTGGTGGAAGTGGGACATTCAAAGCTCCTTGGTAGAAGTAAAATCTAAATTGGAGACTTGACAGAAAAAGTACCAAAGTGAGTGGAAGAAAGGAGAATCAAAGTGGCACAAGAGCCATGGCGTCTCTGCATACAGGAAGCAAGAACCCAGAGTGCAAGAAGGCCAGTGACAAAGCCAGAGAGGGAAGCAGGGACCAGAATACCAGGAGTCTCACAAGCCATACTAAGGGGTCTGGACTTTATCCTGAGGGCAGTGATGAGCCATGGAAGGTTTTAGGCCAGGGAGTGACTTGATCCAACTGTGCATTTTAGAAAAAACTGGCTAGCCATGAGAATAGAGAAAAAGTTGTAGGCTGTCGTAAAAGTTGACAGTGGGAGTGGCTCAAATCAAGAGATGTTAAGAAGACAGACTTGACAATTTTTAGAGATTGGACATGGAGGGCAAAAAGAGAAATCCAAGTTTCCTGTCTGGCTCCTGAGTGATCTTGGGACCAAGGCAGGTACCCCACAGGGGCAGTTTTGCAGAGATAGCAACAAGCGCGAACTGGGCTATGAACTTCAGTCTGTTATCCCAGAAGGCAGAACTATGATTCAGATCAGGAGGGATGCTGGAGATGGAGGTCCACTCTTAGTTCCTTGGCAGAGTCCCTGAAGCCATCATCCTGGATGGGCTTCCCCAGGGAGCCCACAACACAATCCTGAAAGACCCCAGCATGCACAGGGCAAGCAGAGAAGCCTGCACAGGAGACTAAAAGAAGCAGCCAGAGAGGTAGAGGGATAACCAGCCACAGAAGTGCCAGGGAAGTGTGATTTAAGAAGCAGGGGGTGATCAGCCATGTCAGCTGCTGTCAAGATCAAGTAAGATAAGGCATAAAGCGTCCGCTGGATTTAGCCCATGAAGGCCCCTGGCCACCCATGGGAGTGCGCTGACCAGCAGTAGAGTGAACGGAGAGAGTGAAGCCACATCATCAGGGTAAGGAAAAAAGGGGTGGACAGTAGGGCCAGCTTTCAGCCCATCAATGAAGAGAATGCTGGCCTCATGCCCTCTACCTTGTGTCCTTGCCTGCACAGCAGAAAAGGGTCTGGGAATCTCACCTGCATCCAAAGAAGACCAAGATGTGCTAGTCCTCCCAGGGAAAGGGGAAGGCTGGTATTGTAAGGAAATGGAAATGCAAAGTCAAAGAAATGAAGGGCTATGATGGGACTTCAGGCATGATATAAAGGAAAGACTTCCAAGCACAGGGTCTCCCCAGTGGCTTAAAGGTACTACATGTACAGTACATCTCTGCACCTGCAGCCTCACAGTGAGGTATAGGACACGGCTAGTGATGGCTCTCATGGGGACTTCATTCCAATATGTACTGTTGAGCACTTGCAAGGCACTATAGTTGGAGTGCAAGGTCAACAGATGGTGGTCTGTGCCTGAGACCTGGCCTGCCTTCTTAGAAGGCAGAGATCATCTCCCTGGAGACCAGGAGCACACAGAAGAATGTCATACTGTGTGCTCTTAGAATGACAAACAGCCTCTCCCACCAACCTCATTTCTTAAAAAATAGGCTAGAGCCCAGGCTGCCTGGAAGCCAATTTTTATTTTTTCTTTGAGCCTGGAATAGAATTCAGCCAGAAACCACTCCTTTTCCTCAGAGGAAGACTTATAAATAGGATACTGTAGATGTTATTCTGAAAATTTAACCCAGTTCTAAACTATCTCCTACCCCTAGCCTGCCAGAGCCTTGGGGAGAAAAGATGTGGACAAGGGAGGTGCATGAGAAAAGTGGCCTCAACTCCTGGCCCAGGTTCCATTCCTCATCTCCACCCCCTCCCACCATGAGCCACAAGAAAAGTTCCTTTGTGAGGATAAGACCCAGACCCAGAAGATGAGTCCCTGGAGCAGACAACTAGTCTAGTCCAAGTAGAAGGTTAGCAGGAAGAAAGGAAGGTGAACTTTGGGGGTATTAAGGCAAACAGTGCCACCTAGAATCTTTATTCAAATGGGAATCAGCAATTGGACAAAAATCACAGTTCAACAGCAAAAACCATTTCTCTTGGGTACCAAGACACGGCCCCTCCCTATGGCCATCTGCCCAGAGAACTTGTCACTAGCTGCTCTCCAGCTTCACAGACCCTCCCCTGCTTGAGCCAGAACCTCTCAACCCTTTGCAGGAGGAGGAGGGGAGGGCCTCCTGGCTAAGCAGGCTCTGTCACCCTCCCTGGTGTCTTGTGAGGAGACAGTCCTGGCAGCATCAGATCTGAGCCAAGCTGAGTACCCTGAGGAGGGTGGGATGGAGCTTCAGAACCGATGGGAGGGAAGCCAGGGCCAGTGGAAGGTGCCTTCCAGACTCCTGGCCCCTACCTAGAACAGAGGTCCAGGTGCCTGACTCTCCTGATCTTGCTCCCACATACCCTCCCCAAGAGGGTCAGTATATCTTCTGACGACTGGGTAAAATGGCCTCTTTGATGAAGGAGAAGACAACCAGGATCCCTAAGCGTTTGCCCCGTTTGCCTTTGGTGAAGTAATTGGAGACCACGTCATCTGTGAAGACACAGGCAGGGAGATGAGTATGAGAGTGAGTGTGTGTGTATGTGTGTGTATGCATGCACACACACAGCTCTCCCAACCCACAGCCCCAGTGTCTCATAGGGCTGGGCTCAGATGCCTCCAGCCAACTCAGGACTTGCTGGTATCCCCCCACCTGGCCCTTACAGACCCCTTCTCACCTCCTGGCTGCATGGTGGAAGGCAGGACGTTCTCCCCAGCCGAGAGTGACACAAAGAACGCAAAAGGGATTATCCACAGGCAGAAAGTGAAATAGGCAAGGACCTGGCAACAAGAAAGACTGAAAAGAGGATGTCCAGGAGGCAGCAAGAGCAGGGTAGGTATGGTCACTACGGGTATTAGATAGGTGGCTAAGTGCAAAGAAGGCCTGTTCCTGATCTCTGCAAGGGCTAGGGGCCAGGAAACAGGGTCAGGACATTCTCAGACATGAAGATGATTCAATAATGAAAGGTGAAGGCTGATGATGACTAAATGTGGCCACATTCCCAAAGAAGTGACCCTGTCCTTCCCTGGGGCTTCAACCTGGAGCTATAGGATATAAAACAATCCTGGGAGAAGAAAAACTTGGCAGGCCATGGTGGGTACCGGGGCTCAAAGCTATAGCTCACCCCTGCCCTGTGAGGTTTGAGTCAGACAAAGCCAGCTCAGTGTCCCTTCAGGGCCTCAGATGACCTCACAGGGGTACCCAAAGGACTCACTGGGGAATGCAGTATTTTCCCCACCTCAGCCAAAGGGATCCCTTCTGTTCCTTAGCCACACTGCTTTAAAAAATCATCTATATCATGTTTTGTTTTTTTTTTAAGAAACACATATGATCCCTCAATGTACTCAGTTTCAGATCATAGCTAAGTTCACAAAGCAAATTATGCAAACCCCCTCTACTCCCCCATTCCTGTTACTAGCTGCATATGCTGGGCACTTCTTACCTCTGAGAAAGGGTAATATTCTTCTGCAAAAAACTGAAATGCTAGGTAATGATTCACCACCACTAGTCCTGTTAAGGGAACGAAGAATCAGTCAGCTTGAGAGTAATGATGTAAAACAGGATTCATAAGCTTCCAAAGGAAGTTGGGGAGTTGGGGGCCCTGTGTCTTACTCCTAACTTTGCACCCAACTCAGAGTAAGGCTTTGACCCAAGTATAATCACTGTCTAGAACTCAGCTGCCCATCTGTCAAGATGGGAGAATCAAGCAGGTGTGGTGGCCCACATCTTTAATCCCAGGGACTCAGGAGGCTGAGGCAGGAGAATAAGTTCAAGCAACTCAACAAAACCCTCAGCAACTTAGCAAGACCCTGTCTCAAAACAAAAACTATACGAGGTATGTAGCTCAGTGGTAAAGCCCTCCTGAGTTCAATCCCCAGCATCCACCCCCCCAACACCAAAAGAAAGAAAAAAAGATGGGAGAATCAGCCCCAAACTGCCCAATGCAGAGGGCATCATGAGTAAAGTCAGAAAATAGATAAGAAAGTTATAGCATATTAATAAAAAGGGGATTCTGTGTTACATAACCAAAGCATGGTGACAATGAAACTGGTTTGTTTTTTTTTTGGGTGGTGGATTTTTTTTTTTTTTTTTTTTTTGCAGTACTAGGTATTGAACCCAGGGCCTTACGTATGTTAAGCAAGTGCTCTACCACTGAGCTACATCCTCAGCCCTTTTTTATTTTATTTTGAGACAGGGTCTTGCTAAGTTGCCCAGCACTTGCCTTGAACTTGTAATCCTTCTTCAGCCTCCCAAGTAGCTGTGATTATAGATGTGTGCCAACACACCCAGCATGAACCTGGTTTTTACTGAATATGAGTTCTAAAGAAAAGTCTCCTATAAAAAGTAGGTGGAAGACATGAGTATGCAGACCAGACCCCTAAGAAATTCTGCTCCAAACTGGGAAGCATAGAAATGGTCTCCTCAAGTAAAGGGGCCCTCATTTCTTGGAAGTAAAAGGCATAGTTTATCGACACTTTGAGGTATAATCATATGGTTCCTCAGAATACTAGGTAGGGGGTCTTTCCCCATCCTGCCCCAGAGTGAGACACACTAGTCTGATATGTTCTGGTCCCACACACACCTCTTTACTGTGCAACTGAGTTTATGAAAAAGAGCGAGCAAGTAGATCCTGGAGAGAGACTACTAAGAGGCAGGTGTCCCTAACTGTTCCCATGATGAGATAAAGGGCAGGCACTAGAAAAAACGTGTCCCCTGAATCTGAACCCCCTCATACATACCTCACAGCAACTACCATGTCCCTTTTTTACCCACTTGCCTCTCCCCTTCTAAGATGACCACAGCTCTGCTTGCCTAGACATATGCTAAGGCTAAGGGACACTGGAAGACAGGACAGTACCCTGTGCCCACAGATGTTTTAGAAAATCCCAGAGACTTGGAAGAATCAGGCAGGAGGATTACAAGTTCAAGACCATCTGGGAAACATAGCAAAACCCTGTCTCAAAATGAAAATAAAGAGGACTGGGGATATAAGTCAGTGGTAGAGCTCCCCTGGGTCCAAACCCCAGTACCAAAAAAAAAAAAAAAAATCTAGCCAGGCACGGTGGTGCATGCCTGTAATCCCAGGGATGCAGGAGGCTGAGGCAGGAGGATCCCAAGTTCAAAGCCAGCCTCGGGGACTTGGCCCTTGGGTTCAATCTCTGGTACCAAAAAAAAAAAAAAAAATAAGGCGGGGCTGGGATTGTAGCTCAGTGGTAGAGCGCTTGCCTTGCATGCGTGAGGCACTGGGTTTGATCCTCAGCACCACATAAAAATAAATAAAGATACTGTGTTCATCTACAACTAAAAAAAATATAAAAAATAAAAGGCTTTGGAAAAACTCTTTTGGGCATCTAAATGTCAGGCTGTAGGCTGGGGGAATGACAAAGGAAGCTAGAGGAGCCAGGACTCCCACAAAAAACCCTGATGAACAAATTTATGGTAAAATCACACCAAGGTACTCAGGGAAAAGACAAGTCCTAGTTTACTACTATGCTCTCTCTATGGATATTAGTCTCTTTCCAAGTTTCCCACAGAAATAGAAAAGAAGCTCTAAAACAATCCCTGACTCCATCTGATACCCTGATCCAAGGATAGGCTGACCAATAATGATTAGCAGAAGAAACAGCAAACCTTGTGACAAAAAGCTTTCTGAAACCTTCTCCACGAACACCTGTAAACATCTATAATCACCTATGTGCCAACTGAATTTCCTAAAAGTCCTGTCAGAAACATCATCTCCAAACAGATCGAGTAGCTAAGGCCCAGAAAAGGAGACACCACTTTCCAAGGTTAGAAAGTGGTGGCAGGGCAAAGGCAAGAAGGCAGGGGTCCTCAACGTCAAGGCAGCTGCAACCACTGAGAATCTGATTTGAAAGGGCAGTCCTTATGAGGCATCTGCACCAGGCCCTTATCTGCAGGGGGCTTGTAGCTCTTTGAGGCTCCAGACTTTTTTCTTTTTTTTGGTACTACGGATTGAACTCAAGGGTGCTTAACCACTGAGCCACATCCTAGCCCTTTTCATTTTTTATTTTGAAATAGGATCTCACTAAGTTGCTGAGGCTGGCTTTGAACTTGCAATCCTCCTGCCTCAGCTTCCCCAGTTGCTAGGATTACAGGTGTACACCTCTGCACCCGGTAAGGCTCTACTCTTTTTTTTTTTTTTAGCACCAGGGATTGAACTCAGGGGTACTCGACCACTGAGCCACATCCTCAGCCCTATTTTGTGTTTTATGTAGAGACAGGGTCTCAGTGAGTTGCTTAGTGCCTTGCCATTGATGAGGCTGGCGTTGAACTTGCAATTCTCCTGTCTCAGCCTCCCAAAGTGCTAGGATTGCAGGTGTGTGCCACCGTGCCCGGCTAAAGCTCCAGTCTTTTTTTTTTTTTTTTTTTTAGGCTCCAGTCTTAATCATGACTTTGGCCCAAAGGATGGGATGGGAAGCTGCCTACCTCTCAAGATAGGGCCTCAGCCTTTTCAGGCCAAAGTGGTTTCTCTGAGGCTGGGACTACTCAGTGGAGAGCCCTTGTCTGCTGATCTACAACTTCTTTTCCCTGCCCAAATCCTTCAGACTGACCTCTTTGGTACGGCCCTCCCCACCTAAGCCCTCCACCCCCAATAAATTCCAGGAAATGGAGCTAAGTTAGGGTCTTGGGGCATCAAGACTAAGAAGTCCATCTGCCCAACCAGCCTTGCCTCCTGAAGGACTTTGGTGGCCTGCTTCCTTCTCTGTATCCCCTTCAATACTCAGGACTGAGATGGGTATATTCAACCACGTCAGCTGCCTCCCCAAAAAACTGTCCCCTCTCACCGCACGACAGGATGAAGTTAGGCGAAGTCAGCATGATGAAAGGGAAGGTCTGGAGGAGGCCAAAGTAGACCAAGTTGGTGAAGAGGCCTACGCCAATCATGCTGGTGGGGAAGCGCTCAAAGACATAGAGCCCAATCAGCACAGCTGTGGAGAACTGGAAAAAAAAAAAAAGGAAGAAAAGAAAAGAAGCACTTGATGCAGGAAGCCCTTCCAGACAGTCTACCCAGACTCTCTAACCCCAGTCGGCTCTGTGTAGCATGAGGTTCATGCTTCAGCCTCATTTATAGTCATAGGCCTGGTTTCCCCAGCTAGACTCTCAACTCCCAAAGGACAACTTTTTAAAATGTCATTTATAAAAACTTTTGTTTCACATGTTTTTCCTTTTGCAGTGCTGGGGACTGAACCCAGGGCCTCATGCACACTAGGTAAATGCTCTATCACTGAGCTACATCCTCAGCACTTGAAATTGTTTGACAGCAAACCACAGTAAGAAAAACTTTCTATACAGTGACCCCCAACACACACATACATATATGTGATCAGTGCTCAAGTTTAATACTAGTCTTTCCTATTCTTTTTTTCCCTTTTTTGGTGCTGGGGATCAAACCGAGGACCTCATGCATGCTATGCACACACTCTACCACTGAGCTACACCCAAGCCCCTATTCCACTTTTTTTAAAATGCTGGCCACAACCTCCTGAACTGATTATATAGTTCAATAATGAATCATGCCTGCAGTTTGAGAAACATGTTCTGAAGGATGTGTAGTTGTCAGTGCTTAACAAGTAACAGTTGGCTGAATCAAAGTCTAATTCCTGTACCAACACCCACAAGCTGGGCCTCTAAATCCAGAGCTAAGGGCTACAGTCTTGTCCCCACCACTAACTCCAAATGCCAGGCCATGCCCAGAAGGGAAGCAGCTGATGACACCAGGAGGCTTGAATGGCAATGGATTCTTCCTGTTCCAGATGTACTCCGAGTCTCTCCTGCAGCTGGAGGAAGTCTGTCAGCAAGCAATAACTCCTGTGGCCTTGACATCAATGGCAAGGACTGTATCCAGGAAGAGAAGCCTCCCATGAGGGGGTGGGGGCAGGGAAGTGCTCCCTTAGCACAAATCACTCAATCCCATTAGAAAAACGGCATTGAACAAGCATTCAAAACTGTCCTTAAGGTTCCTGTAAGTTCTAAATGCTGGGGGCGGAGCAAGGAGTCAGAAACAGGGAAAGACAACCAAGTAAAGGCAAAGTCACAGGCCTATCAACAGAGAATGTCCACTTGGCTATCACCTTAGGAACAGAGAACAAGGTCTGCAGTGAAGCAGTGCCACTTGGGAAAGGAGGCCAGGGAAGATCTGGGCCCAGGAATGCAGACCCAAAAGACAGGGAGGCAGGACTCAGCCAACAGGGCTTTCATCATCCACGCCAAACTTTCCCCACTTCCTGCTTTTTAGTAAGACAAGAGCAAAGGGGAATATTGAGGAAAGCTGCCACTTACCCAGATCATGTATTTTATGATTCTGCTGGTAGCCACTGTGTATTCTTCTATCAGTTCTGCCAGGTAATAAAGTCCAGCCGCTAGGGGAATGCGGAGAGGGACAAGCAGGGAGAACATCAGCCAGGGTCACTCCTGCCATCCTAATCATCCCTCTCTCAGCTGACAGTTCCCCACCCACCCTCATAAACTCCAGAAAGTAAGGAACATATCAAACAATCCACATGTTGCTCTTCCAAGTCTGGAGGAGCAGAAACTTGTTGGGAAACTAAGGAGGAATTTCCTAAGAATGAATGGAAGCCAGCATGGGACTCAGCGCAATGCTAACCTCTGGCCCAGAGAGCATAATTTCATGCACTCATTCAATAAATTCCTTCAGGGCATTTAATATGGGCCAGGTGCTAGGCTAAGTGCTGAGAATACAGTAAAACAAGAGACAAGAGCCCGTTCCTGTCCAGGTTGAGGGGAGGTGGGAACAAGTAGGGAGAGGAGTCAGATTATCCCAATGTAAGAAGGCTACTTTAGAGCAAGGACAGCACTGGTGGATCACCAAATCCCGCAGGGTTTTCCGGAAGATCTAAGATCTCAATGTAGATGGAGTAGGAAGGGGACAGACAGGAACAGAGTATCAAAGGCGGAGAGGCGACAGGGCAACAGCAAGTGTCGGGGGAAAGTTGGGCACGGTGGACCCGCGAGGGTGCGAGCGGTTAGCGGTTCGCAGGCGCCGGCAGGGCACTTCAGTCAGTCTTTCCCCGGCACTGCCAGGCGGACTTTGTGACACTTGGCAGGACGTGCGGTCGGGCCCGACTGCTGGGCTTAGCGATAGTGGTAGGACATGAAGGGCCAAGAGGGAAGCCGCGAAGGTTGAGGACGCTGAGCTGGGATCCCCAACTAGCTCTAGACCCCCCGCGACGCGACCCTTTGCAAGCACAGATGCCGGGCCGGGAGCTCGCAAGGGCCGGGGTCGCGCACTCTCACCGACGGCCAGTGTGATGAAGGCCACCTGGATGAAGAGCGACAGCCAGCTCAGCACGTACATGAACCACATGGTGCCCCCACCCCGCCCGCCCCGCAGCCGCTGGGACGGGCCTGCGCGTTCGGGGTCCGGCGACAAGGAGCCGCCACCACCGCCGCCGCGTCCCCGCCCCGCGGACGGCCGACGACTGTGCGCGGCCGCCGAGAGGAGCCCGGCTCGAGCGCCGCCCCCGACCAGGTGTGCACTAGCGCCGCCCGCCGGCTCGGAGGACCCAGCGCTGCTGCCGCGTGGACGCCGCTCTCGCTCTCAACGAAGTTTTTTTCTCCAGCTCCGCCCAGCGGATGGCGAGCGGCTGCAGCCCGCGGGACAGTCCTCAGGAGCGGAGAAGAGGTACTCTTAAAGCTGCTCGGAGTGCAGACTGCCCACTAGGCCTTCTTTTGCTATCGCAGGTAACAAGGACGAAGTTATTGATTGCCTAACAAATGGGAGGAGCTGTGCTAAAGGCCAGGCTCCATGTTCATGAGGGAAATTGATCCAGTGACGCGAATCGTTTTCTGGATGGAAGTTGGGGTTACCTTGCTCCAGGTCACACATTTAGGAAGCCTCACAGTCAGGAGTTGGAGTGCCTTTAATTGGTCACCCTCAGACCTAACTTGCCCTATATAGAGGCTCAGTTCTTTGGGGGTAGATCTGTACCTTTGTGTCGCCTGCATCTTGCTCAGTGCTGGGCACGCAGGATGCTAACTGCGCTGACTGCTTACCATCCCTCTGGGAGAGTTGCTGAAGGAGCGCAAGGACACAGTTCTTGTTTAAAAGTTCCCCATCTAGTGGCGGAGACCAGCGTGCAAAATATTTATAAAAGGATTCTGGTATGCTCCTCCTATAAGCATCACATTTTTGATGCATTAAAAAAAATCAAAATTACCATAGGATCCAGCAATTCCACTTTTGAGTATATAAGCAAAAGAACTGAGAAAGTAGAGACTTTTCACACCACAGTAGACAAAAGGTGGAAACAACGCAAATGTTCATTGATGGAGGAAAGGATAAAGAAAAGGTGACAGGTATACACAACTGAATATTCTTTAGTCTTAAAAAGAAGTGATATTCTGGCATATGCTACAACATATGTGCACTTTGAAGATATTATGTTAAGTGAAAACAGCCAATTACTTAAAAGACAAACTTTGAATGCTAAATGATTGTAAGCCAAGTATTGTATGGTCCACTCCTGTGAGATTGCTGGAGTAGTCAAAATTATAAAAACAGAAAATAGACGATGGTTTCTAGGGGCTGGGGACAGCAGCTGATAGGGAGTTATTGTTTAGTGGGTAGAGTTTCCGTTTGGGAAAGAAAATGTTCTGGAGATGAATGGTGGTGATAGCTGCAGAACAATAAGAGTACACTTAATACCACTGAACTGTACACTTTAAAATAAAGTTAAAATTGTAAGTTTTGCATCATGTACAGCTTACCATAAGGAAAATACCTACATTTTCCTAGGAAGAGAAGGAGTGGGGTTCAAGAGGGGAAGAGAACATTCCTGCTGCATATCTTTTATATCCTTAAAACACTGATGTATGTAAGTATATCACCTATTCATAAAGTTTAAAATTTAAAATGTTCATAATATACTAGACCTACTAGGATGTCTCAAATCTCCTGTTGTTACCCAGTCACTTTGTGAGAAAAGCCACCGTGTGGTAGCTAACAGGGCAGTGGGCTAACCTTGGATAATGTGACCTGGTCATTCCTGATTGGCCCAACAGAGGAGCTTCATGCTCAGATCTTTTCTTCTAGGCAGCTTGTATTTGAGACACAGAAGCATCAGTGAATAGATGGATGATAAATTCTCAGTTGATCTTTAAATATCTCTTCAGAAAGGAGAAAATAGAAAAGTATTCTCCATTCCTCCCCAGAAATTTGAGCCTCCAAAGGCTAGGTGCATTTACCCTAGACTGAGCCAGCTAGCGCTGTTATTCTAGATATGGATGGTGTCACTTCCCCCATAGTTTTAGAGTCCAAACTGGCCATGGGGAACCAGGACTAAGGAACCAAATTTCCTCTGAGAGCAGGAAGAGAGAGAGCCACAATTTCCTGAGAGCAATGAGAAGCAAGCAGTGAGAAGTGAAAGCAATTGGTCCCTGTCTGTTCCACCCAGCCCAACAGGACAGGGAGGGCTCAGGAGACTCCTTGGGACCATGCCTAGCAGGGAGTCAGGCTGGGGAGTGGCAAGCCCAGGCCTCGCTTAAAGGAGAGAGTGAAGAGAGCCAGAAGGACCCACGCTCAATTCAAGGGATTCATTTCAACAATGACAGACAGGGTTTGTAGATTCAGGAGTGACTGACCAGATTGTTAATCTTTGACAGGTCCAAGTAACTATACATACACCTTTAATTTTTACTTACATTCATATGTTACCATGTAATATCTGCATGTGTGAGGAGCAACTCCCAAAAATCTCATGAGAGAGCCTGGGGAAAGCTAACTATGTCAACATCATATGGATTTTTTTCTTTAGCAATCAATAACTGAATCGCTTCTTGGCCTTTTAACTAAGATCAAGGGCAGAAGACAAGACATGCTAGCAGGCAGTGTTCTTGCTTGCTCTGTGCCACTGTTCTGAGTGAGGATGAATTAATGCTCACAGCTAGTATAGGGGATAGTACTGAGGCAGGAATATAGGGTTAAAAGTTGGTGACAAGAGTCAGGTGTGGTGGCATATGCCCATAACCCCAGCAACTCAAGGCTAAGGTAAGAGAATGGCAAGTTTGAAGCCAGCTTGGGCAACGTAATGAGACCCTGTCTCAAAATAAAAACATTAAAAGGGCTGGGGATGTAACTCAGTGGTAGAGCACTCTTGGGTTCAATCCCTAGTACTGAAAAAAAATTGGTGATGATTAAAAGAAAGGCACTACATGCTCTATGTTTAAGATAAGTGGCAGAAACAGGAGTAAAGGGTTGAAATTCAAGTCAGAGACAAAAGAAAAGTCCTGCATGCTTTATGCTTAAGATGAATGGTAAAACCCTACCCAACTACTTCCATTCTTCAAGATGAACAACAGAAAACATCAAACCTGATGCAAATATGTCTGACCACAACACCTTCACCTAATTAACCAGAACCCCAATTTAAATGCATTTCTGTGTTAAAAGATATGTCCAGGAGGTAGTTAGGGAAGACCTAACACAATTTTAGGCACATCTTGAAACATGTAAACATTTTTGACCCAGTTTAAATTGACACAGGTACAATAAGAGATTGCCCCATAGCTTATGAACATGTTTATTTATAGCCCCCAATTGTATATATGCTGTTCACCCCTCGACTTGTCTGCTGTTCTGTCTGTGAGGTAACCACTTTCCTGGATACTCTGCCTATGGGGTAATCATCTTGCTAAACTAATCAATGCAACAAATGATTCTAACCCTCTCCATGTAAGCCATGTTTAATTTCTGTCCTGAGTGAGTTAAAAGACTGCTGAGCCAGTGACAGTACCACTGTTGTCTCCATCTTACAGATAAGAAACGGAGGCACACAGAGGTTCAAAGTCACACACCTTGTGCTTAGAAGAGGTTTGAATCTGGGAAGCCTGGCTTCAGAAACAGTGTGGTTTTCCTTTGTATTCTCAAGTCACCAGTCTTTGCGGTCAGATGATTCTGCCTATCTACTCAACACATGGCTTTTGGCCAGTGGGCTGGGTCCTGCCTTATCTTCATGCGGGCTGCCTGGACTCTTGGGCTTACCCTTTCCTTCCTCTGTCTTTATCCTTGCAGGAACTAATGAATACACCTGAGGAGTCCAGTTTTAGCCACCTCTGGTTTGGTCTCCAATGTTTTCACTATTTCATCTTCTAACATTCCCTCAAAATTCACTGTGCTCTTTGACCCAGCTATCCCACTCCTCGGTCTATACCCAGAGGACTTAAAAACAGCATACTACAGTGACGCAGCCGCTTCAATGTTTATAGCAGCTCAATTCACAATAGCTAAACTGTGGAAGCAACCTAGATGCCCTTCAATAGATGAATGGATAAAGAAACTGTGATATATATACACAATGGAATATTACTCAGCATTAAAAGAGAATAAAATTATGGCATTTGCAGGTAAATGGATGGAGGGAGAGAATATCATGCTAAGCGAAGTAAGCCAATCCAAAAATACCCAAAGTCCTAATGTCTTCTCTGATAAGTGGATGCTGAGCCATAATGGGTGGGGGCAGAGGGGGCACATGGGAAGAATGGAGGAACTTTGATTGGTCAAAGGGGAGGGAGGGGCTGGGGCTGGGATTGTGGCGCAGTGGTAGCGTGCTCGCCTAGCACGCGTGAGGCACTGGGTTCGATCCTCAGCACCACATAAAAATCAAATAAAGATATTCTGTCCACCTACAACTAAAAAAATAAATAAATATTAAAAAAAAAAAAAAAAAAAAAAAAGGGGAGGGAGGGAAGCAGAAGGGACATGACAGGAAAGATGGTGGAATGAGATGGACATCATTGCCCTAGGTACATGTATGAATGTACATATGGTGCAACTCTACATCCTGTACAACCATAGAAATGAAAAGTTGTGCTCCATTTGCGTACAATGAATCAAATTGTACGATGAATCAAATTTCTTTCTGGAAAGGATCCCTATCACTTGATTGGTGGCACAGTGCCTCACATTCTCCTATGATGTATACCTAATTAGAATAAATCAATAAAATTCACTGTGCCCAAGGCTCGGACAGGCATTTAGTTGTATCTGTGGTCCCAGGGCCCTGCTCACTGGGGCGGGATCATCCCTGGGGTCTAAGAAGATCACAGTTGTGTGGAATAAGACCAAGATCCAGTAGTCGAAGTTCTCATCACCTATGTTATAGCTCAGTTGGTAGAGTGCTTGCCTTGCATGCACAAGGCCCTGGGTTCAATACCCAGCACCACAAAAACAAAACAACCAAACCTGGCTATGTTGGCTGCTGCCTTCTAGTGGCCGTCAGAGGAGCTGGTTCAGACCACAGGCAAGGGAAGGCTGGTGGGTGGCCTCCTGAAAGGAGTTTTGTAGAGATAATTGGGGCCTTACTGCCAGTCTTAGAGTGAAGGCCAAGTAGGGAGAACCTGAGAGCACACACTCACCCAAACACCCACATCACACCCATCACATACGCTTTACACACAGCTGTGGTCAGGGTTCACCTCAGCTTCTGGGCCTCTGCTGCTTCTGGCTGGCAGGTTGAAAATAATGGTTGTTGTGCAAGAGATTCCATAAAGTCAGACACAGGCAGACAGGCCCCTCTCTGCTCCTAATCCTTCTTCCCCTTGTGTGGTTCTGGTCTAGACCTGGCTTTTCTCTGCCAGCTTCCAGGCTTCCTCACTAAAGCTGGGAGCTGGGCAGGAGATTTAAAGAGACATGTTCCCGCCCACCTCACTCCACACACAATACATACCACGTCACCACAAGATGTCCTCTTTTGAGGTCCCCACATCCTAGGGAGTAATGGTCCATGTTGTTAGCAGGTTTGTGTGGTATTCCACATCAGGTTAGCCAGAACAAAATTCTAGTGAGAGACAAAGCACAAATCATGAAAAGCAATGACTGCTGCTGTGTCCACAGCATCTATATGTCTAAGGAGTCTAGCCTTCCCGACCTTGTTTCTACACTATGCCTCTGCCCCGACACAAGCAGCTGCCCCAGTCTGGGTACTCCTCCCCCATCCCTGTCACATGCTTGGGGCCCCAACTCAGGTGTCTGAGTTAAAGAGCTCTCTAGTGACAAGTCCTCAAAAGCTCTATTAATTGCTTCAGCTTTATCTTCAGCTAAGCTGCCAGGCCTGAGAGGAGAAATGATGAGAAAGAATCTGATGGGGGATGTAAGACCCCAGCAGATTGTTAAATCAAAGTTCTAGATACTAAGAGATCTCTGAAATGAAAGGATTTATTGAGCTGTAACAAATGCTAGTCTGAAAGAAAGGAAGAGTCCTGGGACAAATTCCCTAAGCCACCAGCAGCACAGCTAGGTAGCAGTTGGGAAAATGTCCACAAGATCTAAGCCAGAGTATTTTATAATGAAAATTTTGGGAAAAGAAAGCATAAATTGCTTACCCTGAAACTTCCTTGGCTGTAAATGAGAGGGGCAGAACAATGCAGAGCAGACAGTTTTGGAGGCAGCAGGATAATGTATAAAGAAAACTTGTCATTCCTGGATTAGTTGGGGTTTAAGCAGAGTGTGAGGACACCTTGATGGTCATCCTTGCGAGTTTTGTATCAAGGGTTTCAAAATACACTTGGGGACAAGGAGCAGGATTTTTGTTTGATCTGAAGAGGTTAGCCGAATAGTTTCTTTTATTTATTTTCTCTCATATTCTCTAGCCTATAACTACATTTAGGACATGTTAGAATTTTTCTCTTGCCAATATTCCTTCTCTCTCTCTCTCTCTCACACACACACACACACACACACACACACACACACACCAGAGCTCCTGAGCAGTGCTGTTCAGGTCCCACAGCCTGGTGGGGTTGGGTAGGGAGGGGGAGCAGCTGGCTGGTGGGCCTCCAGCTGGCCTAGGCTTGCAGCGCCTCTTAGAAACAGCCTTATTAGCCAGGACAGCAGAGAGCCATCACAGTTGCTCCTGTCATTAGCATAATGCAGATCACTGAAACCCAGGCTTGAGTGTCTCCCTGCCTTTATTCAAGCAGCTCCAGGTGGTCTCCCCTGATGGGAACTACTGAGGAGAAGAAAAGGGAATACTCTCTCTGACCAACTGGCTTCCTTCCTGGGGAGGGGTGGGGCGGGCAAAGGGGATCAGTAGATCAGAGAAGTTAGAAGCTACTGGACCAGGAAGTAGCCAGGTCTACTTTGCTTCACAAACCAAGCCCAACATCAATCTATATATGAACACCTAGCCCACCTCTCTGCTTGGAAAACTGCTCATTATTAAAAACCCAGTTCGAATATTGCCTAAGAAAGTCACGGGATGTGTGTATCTCCATGTCCCCAGAGTCCAGCATGGAGCCTGGCACAGAGAAGTGTGTGTATGGTAGGCAAGAGCCATCCTGCCTATAAGGCTGGCCCCTGCAGCCGTACTTCTGCCAGGTCACACTATCCCCTTGAAAGAATGGATCCCTGACCCAAACTAATCAAACCTTGCCCATCCTGTCCTCTGACTCCTGCTTCTACTGGAGAGAGGCCCTGTGAGAAGCTGGATTGGCCTGTGTGCAGTGTGTGGCACTCGGCCATCACAGTGGCAGCTTTTAAGCCCAGTGGCCACCACTTATGCCATGTGGGTGACAATAGTATTTTGTGTTGAGAAAGCCTGAGCTGATGTGCGTGAGCAGGGAATGGACAGCAGGTGTGGTCTGCACCTTCTGATCACAGTTCCATGTCCTTCCTGTCCCAGCTGTCTCCCACTCTTGGCTTCTATGACACACTGCTGTGGAATCTGTTTCTTACAACTTACTCATCCTAACTCCCCCCAGGGAGGAGGTTTCAGGGCTGAACAGATGCCAACTCAGAACTTGGGCCCCACATGCTCCTAATCAGCTGAATCAACTCATGTCTAAGCAGAGCCTGGTGGTTCTCAGCCCCAGCCACGAGCAGACTCTCTGGGATGAGGTTCAGTGTCAGCAGGTTTTCAAGTTCCCATTTCCACAGGATGTCCATAGGGCAACCAGGATGGGAACCACTACCCTATGGAAAGAAGAACACAGGATGCATGGATCCTCTAGAGTCCTGAGCCCCACGCCAACCTGCCCCTCTCAGGTAGGGCTATAGACTTGTTGGCAATGGAGGGGCCAGCATGTGTCCAGCTTGCCCTTCTCATTTTCCTTCCAGCCCCTACCTTGCAAAAGCAAACCCCTGGAGCTTTCCAGCCCTACTATCCACACAAGATTCTCCAGATCATGACTCTGAAACCTAAGGAACCTTGCCCATCCTGTCCTCTGCCTCCTGCTTCTACTCCTACTCTTGCTGCACTCAATGTGCTCTTCTCCTGGCCTATCCAGTTCTCAGCAGTCTTTCAACACACAATTAACATCCCTTCCTCCAGGAAGCCTTCTTGGTTGCTCCAGACCACTCACTCCAACCCTCATCCTCTCTGGCCTCCTCTTTACAACCTGAGTCCACAGTCCTCACTGGGCTCACTCAGGGCCTCCTGGTGACTCTTGCTTCTTTAGTTAACTTTCCAGGCACTTCTATCTTGCCTCACCAGCCAGTGTGGAAGGCCATGTGGCTGCTCACCCACAACCTGGCCACACACCAGGCTTGGCATGAGGCAGATGCTCAGAAATCTCCAGCCTTTCTCACCTCCCTGCTCCAGAGGGCACCAGGTGAGATGGGAGTAGGCTTTCTCTCATTTACACATGCAAATGTGGCCAGTGGGAGTGGATAAATGGAGGCGGGAGTGCAAAATCACCTTTTAATTTCATCCCAATCTGGAATCTCTGCCCAGCACACCAGATGAGCTGCCCATCACAGACTGCCTACCACCCTCAGACTGGGCAATGGAGGATGTAAGTCTGAAGCCACAGCCAGTGTAGGAGGTCAGGATTGATGTGTGCCTGTGGCTGGTTTTAGGGCCCTGACAGGATAGCCACATGGTGTGTGTGTGTGTGTATGTTGGAGTGATGGGGACAAAGCTAAATGCAAATTTCTGCCAACTAATAGCACAGAATGGCATCTCCCAAGAGCCACTGGAATCTCCTTGCTATGGCTATCTGCAGCCTTGACGAGAGCTGAGCCAGCAGCTTCTCCTCCAAGAGCCTCCAGGTCAGCTGGGGAAGAGGTGCAATAGACTTCAGAGACTGGCAGGTTTCGAACCTCAGGACTCCCCCGTACCCACACACATATACTCCGCCCTAGAAAGGCACTACACAGAGAGACTCCCTGCAGCTGGCAGTGCAGAGGCCACATGGGGTGCACAGGTAGCCATGCCCACGAGGACTTGCTCAGACATAGAAGTAATCAGGATGGTACTGGACTAACCTGTACACCAAATACACACAGATCAGGCAAACTCACAGATGCAGTACCCAGCATAGACCTGGGCTTCACACCTGACATCCTCTGTAGACACCCAAACTAAGCCTTTGTCTGGTTTAGTATGGCAATGACAGTTTTTCCCACCTCCCTTTTCTTAAATCCACCCACCTTTCCTTGAGGCCTCCCGAAGTGGGGCCAGCCCAGTTCCCCCTCCCCTGGGACTAAGGGACTCTCTGTCCTGGGCTATGCTTGGCAGATGAAAGTCAAAGTCAGAAGGTGGCCTTCCCTACCTATCCCTAACTTCCCTCCCAGGAGGAGGCTCAGGGCAGTGAGGGTAGGTAAGTCCCCCCAACTCTCTCGCAGCTTTCCCAGGCCTATCCTTGGTTACAGCATTTTCCTGGGACTGGCCCAGTCAGGCCTCTGGCTCCTGAGGGAAAGTCTCTGTCAGAGCCTGACCTGGGGTCTCCAGTGTCCCCCTCAGGGTTCTGGTCAGCCTATCCCACCATCTGCCTTGCTTCTGGCCATTTGGAAGCAGCTTCAAGGCCAGTTTCAGGCTATGGTTTCAGGGTGGGGCCTGGCTGTAAAAATTGCTCTCTCTGGGCACCTCAAGGAGCTGGGTACCACATGCCACAGCTGGACCTGAGTAGCTGGGTAGCTGGACTGTTACCCCATGGGGACAGTCCAGGTGTTGAATGTGAGAGCAGGGCAAGCCTGTGTGTGCTGGGCTGTGGGATTAGACTGAGGGAGGAGGTCAGAGCTGGAGCTCAGAGCCAAGCTGGGCAAGGAAGTTCTTACTGAGGGCTGTTCCCCCAATCTGTGTTGTCAGATGCCACACCAGATATGGCATCTCTCTTTTCCTCCTGTCCACACACCATACCCAGGCGCTACAGCAGAATTCCAGCTCATCTCACTCTGGCCTGCTCTCTGCTCTCGTCTACAGCCCTCCTCCTCCACAGTCAGCAGGCTGTCTCTTCATTATTCAGATCACCTCCTCAAAGGGCAACTCCTGACCACACCAGCTAAATAGCAACCCACCCCACCTCCTGCCTTACCTTTCCTCTAGAACTTATCACTGCATGACAATACAGTAGATGCTTCTGTCTGTCCCACCAGAATGCAGGCTCCACAAGAGCAGGGACTTTGGCCTATTTAGACCCAGATTTCCCAGTGCACACAGCAGGCATGCACTAAAATGTGCTAAAGGAACATGCTACTGACAGTCAGGTCCTAAGTGACAAACGTGTGTGAATATACACTCAGCGCACACCTGCACACACCACACCAGCACTGGTGAGCAGAGGCATGCATATTCTCGTGTCTCACTTGGCTCTGCTCCCCGGAGCCCAGGGGAAGCGTTATTACCCATGTTCCCCCAAACAGGCAGCCTCCAGCTGGACTCCACTCAGCTCTCCTGGTGCTAACTTGGCCTGACACGCCGGCTGCACATGGGGCCTCCCGTGGAAGCTGTGGCAAGCCCACCACCATTGTGGTGGTTGCTAATTGGCTCTGTGTTGGGCCTTGGGTCACCGCTCGGTCAGCCATGGCTGATACCTTCTTCCCACTTGTCTCAGGAAAGGCGCGGCTGTCCCTTCTGCTTAGGCTTCAGCAGTCCATTGAACCGCACATGCCCAGCCACGTGGGACTGGCCTGGCCAGCAAGCGCCTCGGATGGTGGCCCCCACCCTACACACTCTTGAGAGACAGCAGAAATAACCAGCAGATAGGACTGGCTTTCGGGTGGGCAGTTGTCTCAGGGACATGATATGAGAAAAAGCCCAAGCCAGGTATCTATAATCTGACTCAGCTCCTGAGATGCCACTACTATAGGGACCACCCTCCAGTCCATCCTTGCTCACCTTCAGGGTTTCTCTTAAAGTGCACATCCCCTACTTGGGGACAAGAGGAAAGGACAGGATGCTGGAGAGTGGGAAGATGAAATGTCGTTAATTGGAATCTTACAATCAATTGTCACCTCTGTTATATCCATCTGTCAGGTCCTGCACGTGATCCTGGTGTGCCCTTTGGCCCCTATGTCAAGGGATTGTCAGCAAACTATTTTCAGAGTAGAAGCAGCTGCCCTCACCCACCATCACCCCCACCTCTAGGATCTTAGGGCTCTGGGGATCTCAGAGTAGCTATTCCTTGGCCAAGGCTGCGAGGCTCAGTGGTGCTGGCTTATCCCCAGAGGGTTGAGGGTGGACAGTGCCTGGGCCTCGAGAAAGCTTGAGGCCTGACTTCCTATAGGGGGAGGCTCACTCCACTCCTACTTTTCAGGCCCCCAAGTTATACTCCTTCACAATTTTACGGGTCCAGGCATTTTAAAGGCCCTAATCTCCTGGTTTGGGACTATAATAAATAAACCTCTTATTCTCCAAGCTATCCTCAAATCCTGCCTCCTCCAGAAAGTCTCCCCTACTGTTGTCTTGCCTGATGTTGCATCCTGTAGTCACATCTTTGCTCCATCTGCCCTGATCAGGGGACTGCAGAGCACAGGGCAGCTCTGGGCTGTGCTGCATCCCTCCTTCTTTTCTACCCTAGTGCCCCAGCTTGTGAGGTGAGTCATGACTGCAAAAAACACCCCATCCAGGTCAACAATTTCAACAGCCTCCCTTCTTTTCTGCCGGGAGGGTACACAGAGGCTGTGAGTGAAACTTTCTGGGTCTGATCTAGCCCTTGCTCTGGGTCTGGAGAGCTGAAAGCTACTTGGCTCTTCCTGTTTAGGGGCCAGAAAGGGCTGGGGAAGGCCAAGGCCTTGCAGAAACAGCACCTGTGGGAAGATTCTGGCTGCCCCAGGAAAGAAGGTAAGAGGAAGGAGTAGAGAGGTGCCAGCTTCATTCTCCTCTCTGCCAGGGCTCAGCTTTGTCTGTCTTCCTCAGGCTTGGGCCTCCAGCGGGGACAAGCTGCCTCCAGGGAATGGATCTCTTGCTTCAGGTGGTTCAGCCCAGAAGGAAAAAAGTCCAGGCCTAGGACCTTAGTGTGAGGCTTCTGGGGAGTTGAAAAGCTTTGTGGCCTCTGAGTAGGATCCAGCCATTCATAAGTCAGTGGATTATTAAAGAAAAAAGAAGCTGGGTGCGATGGCGCATGCCTGTAATCCCAGCACTTAGGGAGGCTGAGACAGGAGGATCGCGAGTTCAAAGCCAGCTTCAGCAACTTAGTGAGACACTATCTGAAAAATAAAAAAATAAAAAGCCTGAGGATATGGCTCAGTAGTTAAGCACCCCTGTGTTCAAGTTACAGGACAAAAAAAGATAAATAGATAAGTTGGAAGAGAATAACATTGTACTTCTATTTGGATTTCCTTAAAATCTGCCCAAGGGATCATTGAGTTGGTGTAGGGCCTTCAGACCATATGGCCCCATAGATCTGTTTTCCTTAGAGTTTTCCAAACTGGAATTTAGAGAAAGTCTGTGATGATGTTTGGCTCGGGGTTGGGAGTGTTGGAAACTTCCCTGAGAGGCAGGATCCTCTTGACTCACAGCCTTGCTCCTTTAGTCAATACACAAAACAGAACAGGAACGAGGTTCTCTCCTTTGGGAGTTTTTCTGAGCCTTAACATATTGATAGGCCTCATAATTCTTCAAGATAAGTGTAGGGCAGGTGAATTTTCAGTATCCCCAAAGATCACAAGAAACTTTGTTGTGAAACTATCAATTATCTCCCAAGGGAACACTATTTGGGAAACACTGTTGAACTGATCTGTGTAGTCATATCTCATTCTGTTATTTGCAGTAGCATATAATTCTTGCCCTCCTAAATTATTGGAAGACAATTTTATGAAACTTAAAAACATACCAGATGTAGCCGGGCATGGTGGCTCATGCCTGTAATCCCAGCACTTTGGGAGGCTGAGACAGGAGAATCGTGAGTTCAAAGCCAGCCTCAGCAACGGTGAGGCACTAAACAATTCAGTGAGACCCTGTCTCTACATAAAACACAAAATAGGGCTGGGGATGTGGCTCAGTGTTCGAGTACCCCTGAGTTCAATCCCCAGTGCCAAAAAAAAAAAAACCCAGATGTGATGGCCAATGCTTGTCATCCCAGATAATTACCCTCCCCTGCTCTTCAGGGTTGATGCCAAACATAGACTTTCTCATTTCCCACATTCTTCTGTGAGGCTCAAGGGCTACAGATAAGGAACCACGACTTTATGACCTTTGCATACAGTATACAGATTTTCACTAAAAATATACTTCATCTATTCCACGGAATACTACCCAGTAATTAAAAGGAATGGCTACTGAGACATGCAGCCATGTTGTTGAATCTCCAGAGAATTATGCTGGGTAAAAAAGGGCCACATACTGGTTGATTCCATTTCTAAACTTTTTTTTGTGCATGTGTAGTACCAGGGATTGAACCCAGAGGTGCTCAACCACTGAGCCACATCCCCAGACCTTTTTAAAAATAGTTATTTAGAGACAGGGTCTCGCTGAGTTGCTGAGGCTGGCTTTGAACTTGCAATCCTCCTGCCTCAGCCTCCCAAGTCACTGGGAGTCCCAGGCATGTGCCACCCCACATGGCGATTTCTAAACATTCTTGAAATGACAAAAGTTTGAAACTGGAGAACAAATCAGTGGTTGGCAGGAATGGAGGGAAGGAGGTACTGCTTAACCCTGAACTTCACATGGCACCCACGGGACCCAAGAGGGGAAAGATAGGTATTGGATCTTAGTTGCAAGTAAAATGGTTTTAAGTGACGAGATTAAGCTTTCCACTATTAAGGAGAATGGAGAATTAAGACAGAAATCAAGTTTAATTGTAGGAAAATAGTTACATTTTTGTACCCCTGAGTTTGTAGACTATAAAAAACTGAACTCACTACATAGGTAGATACTTTCATAAATGTACTTACACACTGATAGACACAGACACAGACCACTGACATTCTCATGTGCATAAAACCTGCACCCAATGATGTGCTGCTCAATGTTTAACAGGTGGCTTTCTTGGAAACAGCCATAACCAATAACCTGATTTGTAGCAGCTATTGATGTCTATGGTATAGATATTGCAAATACTGGAACTCTGACACAAGTCAGAGTTCATTAACACATCTTCATACACGCCTAGATGTGTAGGATTGCTCAGGTTCCCTGGAGGATTGAAATGCTAATTCTAATTCTGTAGACACATTCCTAAAGAAAAATATATAGATGTTATTGCAAGTACATGCACCTGCAGACATGGTCATTTAGAACATATACAAAGACGATTTCAAATATATAAATAAATATGTGCATGTCTGTATATAGATTTGCACAGGCCAAGGCATGCACATAAAATCCCATGCAGACATCCACCTGCTCAGGAAGAAGGAATAAATCAGCCTGATTTGCCCAGGTTGCTGCCCTAGTCTGAGGTTCCACACTCTTCAGAACAACTTCAGATCAAGGCAGGTAAAGCCCTGTTCCCCTTCTCTTCCTTCAATTGGTTGAAGATACTTGAGGGAAAGTGTTCAAGCCAGTTAGTTACACATGCTTCTGCACTTTGGGGACCACGTGTGTCCTCTTTCCTACCTGATTGGTCTAAAAGAACCCCTCCCTTCCTTCCCCAGAGGCCTTTTTCTCCTCTTTCTTTCCTTGTGGGTCAGTGAATTCCAGCCTTTCTCCCCTTCCTCATCCCAGATCAGAAGCAGATGTCAGTGTGATTCCACTTGGATCCCTCCCTGCGGTTCCTTCTTTCCTCATTCCCTTATCACTTCCCTGTTCATATTCATGTCTCTCCTGGGTCATTGCTTAGCCTTCTAGGTGTCTCCATGCTCCAAACTCTCCACTCCCATTTGGCCCATTATAAGGAAACTGCCAGTGAATCAGCACCATGCTGAAGTCACATATGTATTGGCAACTCTTAGGGCTACATCCCATTGAGGCCTCCCTGATTAAGACAGTTAGGGACCACCACAGGGAAAAAAGGCAGATGTACTCCCAAGGCCTTAACTCATGATCATAAAAGTATTCCTAAAACTGGATGAGTCTGAGCCCCCAATTATAACAGAGACTTACAGAGGCGGCCTTTGCTAATAAGCACTGACTTCACTTGGCCCTGCTGATGACCAAAGGATGAAGCTTGGTGTCTCTGCCTTCGTTTTGTATCTGCCTCCTTTATTACCTTAAACTATGGGTCAGATTTCTGCTCACCTCTGTACACAGGCATGGTAAGCATTTAAGGAGTGTTCACCTAAAGCTGGTAATTGCCCCCTTCAAGGCTGAAGACACCAAGATAAAAGTAACTAAGGGAGCTGGGGTTGTAGCTCAGTGATAAAGCGCTCACCTTGCATGTGTGAGGCACTGAGTTCGATCCTCAGCACCATACAAAAATAACTAAACAAAATAAAGATATTGTGTCCAACTAGCACTAAAGAATATTTAAAAAGAAAGTAACTAAGGTATTTTCAGGATGTGTGGGGACATTCTACTACTCACTTTTACAACTTCCTGTTCTAGGCCTTCTGGGACAGCACCTGAAGTCTTCAGACATCGTGGTAAACCTTCCAGGAACAGTGGAGCCTTGCAGAAAGATCACCCCGTGAGAAGACTGATGGTAAGCAGAAGCAGTCATCTCAGGGGAACCAAATTGCCCCCTTCCAGGATCACAGGTCTGATAATCATCCTGTAAAACAAATAGAGATTACTGCCTCAAGTGATAAGGACTTCTGTCTTCTCTGGAGCCATGGACAACTCACCCCCAACAACCATAAAAGTTCTGTCCTTTCTGATTACTCCTACCCTCAGTGCTCTCTCCCTTTTCCTGGAGGTACATCCCCCCAACAAATTTTGCCTATGTGTTCAGTTTCATTTCTAATGTCACTGGGTTGGAAGTTCTCGTCTCCAACATCATGACCACATGACCAACTCCTGCTTCCTTCGTTCACAATTTTGCTTCTCCTTTTTTGTTGCATGTCTTTCTCTCCCCGGTGTTCTGCGAATTGTCTGTGCCATGGAATTTGCTTGCTCTTTCCTTCAGTTTATAGTAAAGCATTTACTCCACTACATGTTTGTGACACAGTACCTCATACTTTGCCAGCATTCTTTTTTTTCTGCATGATTTATTATATTAGAAATCAATCACCTTAAGATATATAGAACCCAGCCGGGTGCGGTGGCTCAAGCCTGTAATCCCAGCACTTAGGGAGGCTGAGACAGGAGAATCGCGAGTTCAAAGCCAGCCTCAGCAATGGCGAGGCGCTAAGCAACTCAGTGAGACTCTGTCTCTACATAAAACACAAAATAGGGCTGGGGATGTGGCTCAGTGGTCAAGTACCCCTGAGTTCAATCTCCAGTACCAAAAAAAAAAAAAAGATATATAGAACCCGACCCCCCACATGTCAACTATTTCAAAATTAAATGGTACACTTAAAAATATCTCAGAGATCAAGGAAGAAAGCAAAAGAAAAATAAAAAATGCTTTGAACTAAGTGATAATAAAAGCTTAAAATATCAGGATCATCAAAAAGTACTCAGATGAACATTTATAACTTAAAGTACTTGTATCAGAAATAAGCTAGAATAACAATTGAATTATTTTCAAATTATGTAGTAGGAAGAAAATATAAGAGTAGGAACAGAAATATATGAAATAGAAGAGAAATAATACAGTTAAAATTTGATAAAAATTAAGCAAGTCTAATCAAGAAAAACGCAAGAATACAAAAATTAGTATTAATGGAAAGGGAGCTATCAAAACAACCCTACAGATGCTAAAAAATATATTAAGGTAATATTACAATTGTATGCCCACATATGTGATAGCTTACATAACATTCACCAGCATTCTTGAAATAATTTTTGGAGTTCTTATCATGTGTGAGGTTAGCCCTGGAAATACAGTGTTGAGTAAAGAGAACTGTTTCAAGAGCTAAGTCGGTAGGATCTATTGAGGACCTTGGGGCTAAAAGTCTTCTGCTCCAAAATAAAGACATTTTGGATATCTTTGAAAGATATTTTTCCATTGTCCTTCGTACCACCCCTGTCCTGCCTCCCCTGAAACTGTGGTCTTCCTAGCATCATGGGGACAAAGTAGAGAACAAGACTGTGTCTTACAGATATTTAAAGTAAATCACCAACCTCATGAGCATCATAAGAGCCACTGCTAGGATGTTGCAAGCCCAGTGCAAAGGACCTTTAAACTTTTACAGAACTATTTAGAGGTTAATGAGCACCTTCCTGTATTGCAACACTTTTATTTCTTTCTTGTTATAGTAACTAACCATACTCATAATAAACACTATTATTAGTTTTTTAAAATATTTTTCTAGTTGTAGATAGACAGAATATCTTTATTTTATTTATTTATTTTTATGTGGTGCTAAGGATTAAACCCAGTGCCTCACACATGTGAGGCAAGCACTCTACCACTGAGCTATAATCCCAGCCCAAACACTATTATTTTTGTGAGTTTAGGCTAATTACTTTGATTTCAGAGCCCAAGTTTTCACTGGTAATGTGTGGTTGGAAATCTCTGTCATTCTCATAAAATTTTAGGATGATAAACAAATTAAGGTATATAAAAAACTTTAAAGAAATATGTACAATACAGATATATAGTATTATTAGCCTTTTATTCAGTGCTACTTTCCTCAAACCAATCACATGACCAATACTTATTTCAGAAACAAGCACTCCATGACTTTGAACTTGTGATCTCCTGCCTCAGCCTCCTGAGTTGCTGGGATTACAGGCATGTGCCATCACGCCCAGCCAGGAGAGGTAACTGAAATACACTGGTCTGGATGGATAGGAAACAAGACATACAACACTGTTGCATAACATAATGTACTGCAAGCCACAAATACGAGCCGCACGTGTAATTTAAAATGTTCTAGTATCTGTATTTAAAAAGATAAAGATACTGATAAAATTAAATTTGAATAATATAAAGATTTAACCTACTATATCCAAATGTTATCATTTCGATATGTAATTCATATAGAAATGATTCATGAGATATTTTACATTCTCTTTTGACATTAAGTCTGTTTGATCCCGTGTGTATTTTACACTGACAACACATCCCATTTTGGACTAGGCATAATTCCAATATTCAATAGTCACATGGATACTGTGTAGGGCAGCAAATGTGAGTAAAAATGTTAAGATCTGTGCAATGCTTTTGGGTTTTCCAAAAGGTTTTTGATATTTAAATCTCATGTTAGCCAGGGTAGGTGGAGGTTTATCATCTTCATTCTGTAGATGAAAAGCAGGAGCAATTATGTGTAACTCTTTCAACATCCAGTTACTAAATGATGAACTCAATCCTTGTCTTCAACCCTGGGCACTTTCCCCTTTGCTTTCTTTTCTAAACAAGAAATACAAGGGCACATTGAAATATTATCACACATATAGGTTCCAAGACTCATTGCAATGGTACAGAAAAGGAACCCATTTTTCTTTTTTGTATTGGGGATTGAATACAGGGGCACTTTATTTACCATTGAATTACATTCCGAGTTCCTTTTTATTTTTTATTTTGAGTCTATGTCTAAGTTGCTGATGGTCTCACTAAATTGCTCAGGCTGGCCTCAAATTTGCAATCCTCCTATCTCAGTCTCTCAAGTCATTGGGATTACAAGCATACATCACCACACTGGATTAAGAAACGTTTTTCGAAATTCACCAATAATTTCGCGTCTCCGCCCAAATTCCTGCCCAATTTGAAACCTACCAGAATCTATTAGCTGTTATTCTAAAAATGTGTGTGGGCTGGATTAAATACTTTGCAGCTACGAATTGTCACAGGGAGGAATTTTAAAAATCTATGTTCTCTATCACGTAGTGATTTACTTTTTACTCTTGTTAGTTCTTCAGCATCCCTAGTAGATAGGAAGTGAAGATCCCTTTCTTCCAGGTTAAAAAGCACATGTATGCCAAATGTTCATGTCAAAGGATAACCACACTCAGCTAGCTGGCTGTCAGGTAAAGACAGTCCTCGTTCAAGATTACTCTACAAGAAGATGGCAAGCACGGCAAAGGAGGTCAGGGGCTGGGCAGAGACAGGTTAGCTAGAGAACTGGTGCCCTAAGAAGTACCCATCCCTAGGCTGATGTTCCTGAACAGACTTTGCTAAGGGCTGCCCTACTGGTTGGCAGATTTGGGCGACGCGGACCCAGAACCGCTGGTAGGAGCCTAGGAGGATCAGCAGTGGCCACTGCTTCTCTCTCAGACTTGGCCAACATTTTCCTCCTTCGGGCTCACACAGCGTTAGTGGTAGCCTCCCTTTCCTAACGCTGTGTGAGAACAAGTTCCGGAGTGGTGGATGAAGGTAACAAAGGGTCTGTAAAACTTTATCTGCTAGTCTGCATCCTCTTAAATACCCTCCACGGATAACTAAATTAGGTCGGTAGTAAGAGTTGTTCCCTTTTCAGGACAGCCCAGAGGGTTTTCCTTCTTTTCCAACAGGCTTCTACTTCCTCCTGGTTTCGTATATTCACACGAGCGCTGCTGAGGCGCTGCGCAGGTGTTTTGTGTGCGCTTGTCATTTTCGCTATCGCCAGGCACACTTTGAGTTACACATTAATTTCCTTAGGACGCCGGGAACCCCAGGTTTGTGCACGCGGCCCCCGGAGCCCCCATCACCACGGAGCCCCGCTTGTGTGCGTCACCGCAAGCCTAACCCTGGACAGAGCAGGCACAAGCATTGCGCACGCGCAACGCGGAGCTGCCAGCAACTTCCGGACGACCGGGGGCGTGGAGGGGAGTGACTAGTGGAGCCAATTCGGACGCCGCTATCCAGTGCCCATCTTCAGAAGCAGGGTTCGGAAGGAGGGAGGCCCGGTCGTGACCGGGAGGAGCCGCTCAGAGCATACAAGCCCAGTCCGAGGAGTTCCCTGCCCGGGCCAAACGGGGACGAGGGGCGGCTGTCAGAGCCACGCCCCCCGCGCGCGCACCGCGAGCCAGCTTGACTGCGCAGAAGATTACGTGACGCGGGGCGGTGCCCAGCAGGATGGAGGGAGGGAAGATGAAGGAGGGTGGGGGAGCAAACGGCGGGACCGGCGGCGGCGGTAGCAGCAGCATGGCTGCTCTCTACGGGGGTGTAGAGGGGTGAGTGCGGCCCGACGCCCGGAGCACAGGAGGGGCAGCCTCGGACCTTCCAGGCTGGAGGGCGGGGCGGAAGGTCATGGCCAGACGGATATGCAGGTGGCCTTGCACTTCAGGGTCTGGCTACTTTGGGCTTCTGGGCTGCAGGGCCTTACGGGGAAGGTGTGTCACATGTAGGGCCAACCATAAGTGCAAGGCGGTGTGGCAAGCAAGGTTCGTGTGATTGCCAAAGCCACACCCCGGGGGGTCCTTTGTGTTTTACAGCGGAACCACGCCCCTTTCTTCCACAGACAACCCACTTGACAACCCACTCGGTGGCTTCCTCTGGGAAAGCAGCTTTTTCCTCATTCCCAGACCCAGAAAGAGTTTTTGTAGAACAGGTGTCAGGTGTGAAGTTTCTGGGTTGGGGGTGGGAAGCCGGAGTGCCACTGGAAGGTGGGTCAAAGATCTTTCCTGAGGGTATCTGGGAGCTGGAGCAGCTGTAAGACAGAACCTTCACCTGTCCCTATGCCCCAAAGCCTTCATTCCTGTTGGCACCACAGGCACCTCATGCTGGTTTGAACCCTCTGTTACTTTTTTCTGCTCAGAATCTTGTCTATAGGACTTTTTATAATAGCCCCGCCCTGGGTATAACTTTGGGTAAGACATCTGCCCTCTCTGGGCTTCAGTTACTGAGGACAGGGAGGAACAAGATGATTGATTGCCAAGTTCTCTGCCAGTGACAAGATTCTGTGAATCTGAGTGTGTTGACTCAGGATAAAATAGGTGACTGTTGTTTCAGTCAGAGCACTGTACTTTTTGAATCTCAGATTGAATTCACTTCAGTGTATGCCGTATCTCACTGCTGATTTACCCAAATGTCTTTTTTTTTTTTTTTTTTTTTTTTTTTATTTTTTTAGTTGTAGATGGACACGATGTCTTCATTTTATTGCTTTGTATGTGGTGCTGAGGATCGAACCCAGGGCCTCACACATGCGAGGCAAGCGTTCCACCGCTGAGCCACAATCCCAGCCCCCCAAATGTCTTTTCACATGAATTGTTAAGGTTGAAACCCTGTCCTGTACCTTCCTATATTTATAACACTTTTTTAACCCCAGTACAGTGCAGCAGTTTACATTCATCCCTATAACATTCATCTATAAAATATAACCCATTTTTTTCAGTTTGTCAAGCAATTGTTTTGGATGTTGAATCTGCCACTTCACATGCATTGACTACTGTTTGAAACTGTGTCTTCTTTGAATCCAATGAGAAGGTCTTCAGTGTCCTCTCCTAAGACATTCCTAAAAGTACTGATCCATAAGGAAACACACATCCCATCACCACAGATCTGCCTCTAAACTACCATTTTCCTCAGTAATCAGCATTGGAGGGTTTATTTGATTGTATGTAAATTCTCCCTGCCATCTGTTGAGCATTTCTTACAAAGATATCTTGAAGACCTTGGCAGGTGGAGCTGGGTCTGGAAAGGCAGCCTTTAGCTATTATGAGAGGAACAGAGAGATGTACATGTTTCTTTAGCTGTATTTACCAAATGTTGCCTGTGCCAACCTCTGTGCTAGTTATGAGGCTAGATAAATGATCCAGAGCTTGGTTCAGTGGAGCTATTAAATCTATTTAGAAGCAGATACAAAGCAACTGAACACATTCTTGATACAGAGGAAAATTTTAATAGTTATGGGGAGCTGGGAGCTGAGCGCATTGGCACATGCCTGTAATCCCAGCACTTTGGGAGGCTGAGACAGGAGAATTGCGAGTTCAAAGCCAGCCTCAGCAACAGCGAGGCGCTAAGCAACTCAGTGAGACCCTGTGTCTACATAAAACACAAAATAGGGCTGGGGATGTGGCTCAGTGTTCGAGCACCCCTGAGTTCAATCCCAGGTACCAAAAAAAAATAGTTATGGGGGCACTGCAAGGGCTTAAGTAATAGACCCTTAACTAAGTGGGGTGGGCCACACATGAGAAACTTTCAAGGCCCCAGTGATGGATAAGTAGGACATTTTAAGGGAAGCTGAGGGAGAACTGTGTTTCAGTTTCAAGAGCGTAGCAAACACCAAATGCAGAAGTGGGTTTGGGAGTGGTGATTGTGTTTGTTGGAGCTATCTCTATCATACTGGGCTCTGCCTCTAACAGAGACTGCACTAGCTTAGCTCCACTGCAGGTTTTTCTAAGCAGAACTGAGTGCCCTCTTGTGTTCTGTAGGGGAGGCACACGGTCCAAGGTCCTTATACTTTCGGAAGATGGGCAGATCCTGGCAGAAGCAGATGGACTGAGCACAAACCACTGGGTAAAAGCCGCACTGAGGGGACCAGAGGGCTTGGTTCTGATTTTATTCTCTGTAATTCTAATTGAGGTAGTGGCTGGGATTCATAGAGCAGCGGATAGAGACAATGCAGGTCTTGCAAGCCTTTGTAACTCCTCCTTCCCTTGACTGGGGCCAGCTGATTGGAACAGAAAAATGTGTGGAGAGGATCAACGAGATGGTGAACAGGGCCAAACAGAAGGCAGGGGTGGATCCTCTGGTACCTCTGCGAAGCTTGGTGAGTCTGGGGTAGAACCTAGGAATTAAGCCAACAGCAACACTAAGACAGGTGGCAAGTTTGGACTGGAGGAGCTTGATGACTATGGATGAGAAGGCCTCCAAGGTCTAGTTCCTAGTGTTGAAACTCATTATCTTGCCCATTCTTGTGGTTTCAGCTGCCACCTAGAACTACAAGTATATTGGAAGCATGGGATTGGGGACCATTAAGACCTTGGTTTGAATCCCAGCTTTACCTCTCAGTATCTATTTGATCCTTGAGTGGGTTTTACTTTCCCAGCCTGTTTGTTCACTTGGAAAACATTGCTAGCAGTACCTATCCCAGAGTTATTGGGAAAAGTACAGTGAGTGAACTGATACTCACTGGGTTAACACAGAACCTGACCCATATGCACTCATTAAGTGTTAGCTATTCTTACTCTCAGCTTAGATCTTCCTCCCAAGTTGCTGCAGCTCTGGCTACTCCTTGTACATACAAGTGAGATGTGCTTTGGGCACAGCCAAACCATCACTCCTTACCTTGATTCTCTGCCTGATTTTTCTAAGAGCATTGTTGTTTAAGTTCCAAACATAGCATTGTTGAATCCCCTCTTTCCTCTGTCCATCCTCAGTCTGTGCTGTTCTTGGAGCCATGGGCTTCAGAGGGGTGATGGTGTGGAGTGGAGGGACTGAGGCTGGATGAGCAGGGTATGGCCAGATGTAGAGAGCAGGAGGCAGGCATCAGGAGGGTCGGGGTTAGAGAGGCACTGGGTCTGGGACTCTGCTTGCTTGCTCACCTCCCTCATGGCCTAGGGCCTATCCTTGAGTGGTGGGGAGCAGGAGGATGCACTGAGGATCCTGACGGAGGAGCTGAGGGACCGATATCCCTACCTGAGTGAAAACTACTTTATCACCACCGATGCTGCAGGCTCCATTGCTACAGCTACGCCCGATGGTGAGGAGGTGGAGGGAGGGGTGAGGTTGAGAACTGGTTTTCTTGGGAAAGCCCCTTAGAGGTAGCTGGCAAAACTAGTGTTGCAGTATCTGGAAGGAAGTCTCTGTGTCACCCCTCTCCATCCAAATCCTTTCTTGAGCAGCTTAAGCCTCTGCCAAAGCAAAGACTTAGAAGATAGAAAGAGAGAGGGCAGGAAATGTGATCATGGTCAGAAGCAAATCAAACATAAAACTCCATTGCAAAGGACAGAGCCCTTGGTGGCAGCCAGTGAAAAGCAGGCTGCAGAGTAGCCAGAGGAGTAAATGGGGGAGCTCTGTGATACTGTAAAGTGCTAGATCATGGGATTGGCATTTACTAGCTCTACCATTCTGGAGAAGTCATGGAACTTCCTGAGTTTCAATTTCCTCATCTGTAAAGTAGGGACAATTGTATTTATAAGGTGCTTTAGGGTACTGACTAAATATCACTATAAGAACAGTGTCTAGCACAATCTGTGGCACACAGTAGGAACTCCATAAAGCAGGTAGAGTCACCTGAAGACTGGCTTGGCAAGTCAAGGAGATGTAGACCATGTTCCTCAGTCCCTAGAGATGGGATCTATATGACTGGAATTTCTCTGAGGCCCAGCCTCTCCCCTCTAGGCAGGAAACCTGCTGGGCTGTTTTTTCCCCTCTAGGATCCTAGGATCGGGTGGTAATCCTTTTGCCTGGGGCGCGTGTGTTTTCTGTCCTGTCTTTTTCCACAGTGAGAAGCTGTTGCTCTGTGCAGGGCCTTGGCCACACTGAGCCTTTCGTGCCCCTTCCCCAGGTGGGATCGTGCTCATCTCTGGGACAGGCTCCAACTGCAGGCTTATCAACCCTGATGGCTCTGAGAGTGGCTGTGGTGGCTGGGGCCACATGATAGGAGATGAGGGCTCAGGTGAGCTCGCACTGGGCCTGAATCCTTTCCTTCCTGCAGCTCCCCATCTTCTCCCCTGCTCTTGGCCTGATGACCCCTTGGGGCTCTCTGGGTATAGCTATTCCAAGTGCAGGGTAATGGCTGACAGATCATAGAGTTGCAGTTGCTGGACTAACTGCTAACATTGCTTTTCACTAGTGATTTTGCACCAGGGTTCAGATTCACATTGGCACAATGGCTGTGGCCCACCTGTGTTGACTTTTGGAGTCCTTAGGAAAGAACTGAGATTGTGAAAGCAAAGATCATAGATGCCAGGAGGTGCTATACCAGTTCGCTTCTGGGAAAGAGGTGTAGAAACTCCTCCCACCATGGCCTCTTTATGGGTAGCATGTGTACATTTTCACAAGGGCCCTTGGGGCCCAGCTCAAGCTGTGACTCTTGCAGCGATTGTGAGAACTGATTGACCCTGTCTTTGTGTAGGAGGTGATGTGATACAGATTCACCTATTCAGTCTTCCAGCTCCAGCTTTCTTTTATCTGGGTCAGTCAGATACAATTTCATTAAAAGCACCCCCTCTCTCCCTACCTCCAGGAATCAGGAAATGTAATTTGCTGTAAAACCCAAGCAGATCACTAACCCTGTCTAGGTCTGAGTTTCCTTCCTGGTGAGCTCCAAGAGATTGCCCTATCTTCTTAGCCCTCTCTGCTCTCTGCAGCCTACTGGATTGCACACCAAGCGGTGAAAATAGTGTTTGACTCCATCGACAACCTCGAGGCGGCTCCTCATGATATTGGTTATGTCAAGCAGGCCATGTTCAACTATTTCCAGGTACTTCCCTGGCCCCAGTGAATGTGCACACCTAGGGTAGGGCAATGGGGGACTCTGAGCCAGAGCAGTTGCCGGAGAAAGATGGAGTGGGCCAGAGGTGGGTCAGAGCTGCAGGGTTAAGTCATAGATAAGAACAGAATTTAGAATGCTGTGGACAGTGTATTCCAGAAGGTATCATGAAAAAGTGGTTAGCCAGGCTTCATTCTTGGGCAGCTGAAACCCACTGAAACAGCTTTCTAGGCTAATATGAAAATTGTAAGGTGAGGTTAGGAGGCAGAAATAGCAGGTAGAGTCTGAGCAAGTTCCTTGAATGCTGATCTGCTTTCTGGCCTTTATGGGTCAAGAAGTTCAGAGGGAGGCACAGCCACCTATGTAGCACACTGGGGACTGACTCCTCATCTATACTGGGCTCACTTGTGGGTTATGAGAAAAAACTGCCTTTAGTGGAGCCAGAGGTGAAAGGTGGGAGGAGGTGGAAGGAAGAGGAGAAGGAAAATAAATTTATTTGATAGCTGTCTATCTGCATGAGGGCCAGTCTGTCTTTTGGGAGTCACTTAGGCAAGCTGGACCTACGGCTGAGGAAAGAGATACTGGAAGGTAGGGTATGTCTTCTCAAGGCTAAGGGATTGGTGATTAGAGAGGAACTCTGTCTGTGCCACAGTGAGGAATAGGGAGGGACCAGGAGGAAAAAACACCTCCTTAGCAGTTGCTATAGCTGTCTCACCCAGTCTATTGTGTCTGCACTCCATCAGCATGCCTGCTGCTCCCTCTTATATTTTTCATTCTTAGAAAGTTGTTACCAAGGTTTGCCATGTGCAATGGCACACGCCTGTAATCTCAGAGGCTCAGGAGGCCAAGGCAGGAGGATCACTGGTTCAAAGCCAGCTCGGCAACTTAGTGAGGCCCTGAGCAACTCAGCAAGATACTCTCTCAAAATAAAAAATGAAAAAGGGCAGAGGATGTGGTTCAGTGGTTAAGTGTCCTTGGATTCACTCCCCAGTACAAAAAAAAAAAGAAGGGCTGGGGTCGTAGCTCAGTGGTAGAGTGCTTGCCTAGCATGTGTGAGACACTGGGTTTGATTCTCAGCACCACATATAAATAAATAAATAAAGGTCCATTGACAACTAAAAAAATATTTAAAAAGAAAGGAAAGTTGTTATTAAGGTTAAATGAGACTGTATAAAATATTTGGTACATTGCTGTATGTAGATACTCAAACTTTAGCACTGCTCCCTTTACTAAAATGTGTCTGGGAACTCACTTGAGATGTTAAGCGTAGGTAGGTTTGCTGAGAAAAAGGATCTTCTGTGGTCACATAAGTTTGGGAGAAGCAAATGAGTTTCCTGGTTGCAGTACTTCTTGGAGCCTTTGCTAATGTGTGTTGTGACTCTCCAAGGACAGTTGCAGTATATGGTATTCCTTAGATTCCTTTGACCAAAGAAACCTTTCCAAGAGTACTTTAAGGAACTATAGAACACGCTGTGGTGATCACATCTGTATTCTGTACTGCTTTTAAGCTAATCTGTAACAATGAAGCCCATGCTAAGGAAAACTACTTTTCTCAAATGAGAAATCTCACATCCTTAAACTTTCTAAAGCTAAAACACTCCCCTAGAATTATTCTAGCTTTTCAAATAGTAGAAATTAGGAAGTCCAATTTAGGTGGGCAGATGGGATTTTCTTTGCTTCTCATAGCTGTCTTGTGCCCTTTCTGTCTTTCAGGTGCCAGATCGGCTAGGAATCCTCACCCACCTATATAGGGAGTTTGATAAAAGCAGATTTGCTGGGTTTTGCCGGAAAATCGCAGAAGGTACTAGAGGTGGGGTAGGGTTTTGTCTGGCTTTATTCCTCAAAGACCTGCTTAATTAGGGGGTGGAGTTCATATGGGGGCCAGACACCAATTTCCCTCTCACCAAGTGACCTCAGTGTTCTGCCACCTCTGTACTTGGTGATGGCAGGGGTTGTCCCTTGTGGCGGAGGCAGAAGGGCTAGGAGTATGTACTGACTGTTGTTTTGTATTGCCAGTGTTTCTCCTTGATAGCTGTCAAGGCTAGTGCAAGCTATATGCCAGTTTTTGAGAAATTTATGAAACAGTTGTCCTTTGGACAAATCTGTAGCTTTTTTTTTTAAAACCAGTTATATCCTAAGAACTAGGGGATTAAAGAAACCTGGGGCATATTTTGTTGGGTGTCAGAAGCTCAACATAGGGCTTGCTTGTTTATATTTTACTTTCTCTCCTGTCATGTCCATACTCCATTAATTTGGATTCCATAGCCTTCGGGTATTCTAGGGCTTTTTTAGATCCTGCTAGACTGAGCTCCTCCCCAACAACAAGAAAGGGACTAACCAGAGTTAGTGCTGGAGGTGGGTGGAGACACTGACAGGATATCAGCCAGCTTCTTAACTGGGGTCCTGGGTCCCCAGAGCTGAGAGACTCATAGGAATAGACTTAAAATAACTCAGTGTAACCTAGTAATCTCTGGTGCTAGGGTGCTCTGGGGCAGGGGGCTGCCCTTCCCAGTGCTTGGTGAAGCATTTCCTACAGGGCACCCTCCAAAGGTGCCCTCATGTGTGGCAGGGAGAAGGTGGAGAGCACTACTGTGAAGCTTGCTTGCCCACATGCTAGTGGGTGGGGCATCTCCTGATTCAGACTTCCACCAGCTAAGGTGCTGCCTTTATGGGGAGAGTAACCAGGACAAGCAGTCCCTAGGTATTCACCAGCCCCCTTTTCCCTCCTTCTATCCCAGGTGCTGAGCAAGGAGATCCCCTTTCTCGCTACATCTTCAGGAAGGCTGGGGAGATGCTGGGCAGACACATTGTAGCAGTGTTGCCCGAGATTGACCCGGTGAGTGGAGGTGCTGCTTGCCTTTTGGTGATGGAACTATCCCATCAAATCTTGCATAAATTAGAAACTATTTTAGATGAATCTATGGTATGAGAAAAATTCTGCATATAACATAAGAAAATCCTACAGTCAAGTTTCACCTCTGTAACTGGTCTGTTACTACAAGTATTTACATGTAGTAAATGGGTTTAACGTGCTGTGCTGCCCCTTTCCGTCCATTCTCCTTCCTTTTCTCTTTCCTATTTCTGTAGTTGCTTACCCTTTTTCTCTTCCCTCCCTTGCCCGCTCTTCCTCCTTGTTTTCCTTTCCTTGAGTTCACCTTCTGTTTCTTGACTAGAGGGAAAGTATCTGGGATTGGGGGTTGGTCTTAGGAAACAACCTGGCAGCTCCAGAGATGCTTGTTCAGTCTGCAGCATCCATTTTCGGCCCTCCACCCAGGTCTTGTTCCAAGGGAAGATTGGCCTCCCCATCCTGTGTGTGGGCTCTGTGTGGAAGAGCTGGGAGCTATTGAAGGAAGGTGAGTCTGAGGGGAATGGGAGGGGAAGGACAAGGATAGAGGATGGGACTGGAATGAAGGTCCAAGGAAGCTGCCTGTCTTAGGGAGAACTGAGACCTGTGCCCTGAGGCCGAGACAGGCCACTGATGCCTCAAGCTAAGGCCCTCAGCCTTTACTCTGCCATTGAACCCGTTTACTCTGTCCCATCTGGCTTCCATGAACGAACTGTATATTTGTGCTGGGGCTTAACCCCAGGGCCTCAGGCTTGCTGTGCATGTGCTTTACCACTAAGCTACAGTCCCAGCTCAAAAGATGAAAAGATGTTATATTCCAATGACTTATTAAATAACTCCTTTTAAAAGTTAAGTGAAAACTAACTTAGAATCAGAGCTCCAGCATATGATAAACTGGTAACGTCTCTAGTCAGTATAATCCTGGCCAGAGGAAAGAAATGCAACTTCTTAGACCAGCAGCCTTCTTTCTTGCAGTTGCTCAGTTCCCATTAGACATTGTGTAGGGCTCAAGGGCCCCTATTGGGGTTACCAGCACCAGAACTGAGAGGAGGGCAGGCCTTTGAGGCTGCTGGCTGCATGTGCCCTGGGATGCACTGTGTGCTGGGGACTTGGCCTGTTGGTCCCTTTAGCACCTTCATAGAAAGACTTTGGCATTTTTTTAAAAATATTTTTTTAGTTGTAGATGGACACAATATCTTTATTTTATTGCTTTGTATGTGGTGCTGAGGATCGAACCCAGGGCCTCAACGCATGTGAGGCAAGCGCTCTCCCACTGAGCTATAATCCCAGCCCCGACCTTGGCATCTTTGTCCCCTTCTCCTGGTCTCTTCTCATCTGTCCTTGCATTCTTCCTTCCAGGTTTCCTTTTGGCGTTGACCCAAGGTAGAGAGATCCAGGCTCAGAACTCCTTCTCCAGCTTCACCCTGATGAAGCTGAGGCACTCCTCAGCCCTAGGTGGGGCCAGCCTAGGGGCCAGGCACATTGGGCACCTCCTCCCCATGGACTACAACGTCAATGCCATTGCCTTCTACTCCTATACCTTCTCCTAGGGGACTGGTCCTGGCTCCTCTCATTTTAAGCCCAGTGGACACTGGGTGCTAGAAAGGAGATCTTTTCTTTTTTAAGAACACATATAGAAGAAAATAAATGCACTCTACCCATTCCCCAACTCTGGATTATGTGTTCAAGCACCCTTGCTGTTTTATCCTCGGTGCACCTCCAGCAGGTTTTCCAGAGGGCTTTGGAATGGTTTTGTCCATAGTTGAAAGCCCCACCTCCAGGGGCTTGGCTTGTGGTTTGCATCATTCACCATGTTCTTGGACAGGTAATTTATCTGTGCCACCCCAACATATCCCCATTACCTTACCATACACATTAACCTGTGACCTTAGTTTTCTCCTGTCAAAAGGAGGCAATGATTCCTGCCTGACCACTATTGGAACTAAGTAGTCTGCACCTGGAGTAACCATAGGCATATTATACCCTCTTCTGAGACTCTCAGTAGGATTTAGGGGACAGTACAATTCTAGTCCATGAGAATTTTTACCTCACTGGATTTGGTTGTTGGAAGCAAGCAGCACATTTTGCAGTTTCTTTTCTTTTTTTTTAAAACAACCTTTATTTTATTTATGTATGTATTTTGTATGTGGTGCTGAGGATCGAACCCAGTGCCTCACGTGTGCAAGGCAAGCGCTCTACCACTGAGCCACGACCCCAGCCCCACATTTTGGAGTTTCTTGTATGAATGCTTGAGTTTATGAGGATTGCTGAGGTCCAAGGTGGCCAACTAGGGATAGCCTATCTAGGTGGCTTACCTGCCTATTCCTGACTGCTACTAGGCTGGCTCTGGTTATGGCATGATATTTTCTGTTTGTTGTGTGGGCCTGATGAGCATCTGGGAGAACAGACATGGTTCCTGTCCTCTGGATTCTGTAGTTGGACTAGTGAAGACAAACCTTAAGCTTCTGTGCTGCTGGAAGACCGAAGACAGTCTTGATCTACAGTGGCTGCCTCTATAGGTGTCCAGAGTGCACACTATTAGAAGGCATGGATCATCTCCTGGACATCAGTTCTCAAACTTACATGCATCAGTTCTAGAGTTTATTTTAAAATTAAGTTTCAGTCTTTTTCCTTCCTCCAACCCCCTACCTCAAGAGGTCTGACTCAATAGGTCAGAGATGAGTGGAGTGCTGTGAGGACTTTTTTTTTTTTTTTTTAAGAGAGTCTCACAATGTTTCCCAGAGTGACCTCAATCCAAGGTCTCAAGCATTCCTCCTTCCTCAGCCTCCCAAGTAGCTGGGACTGTAGTCATATACCACCATGCCCAGCTAGGAATTTTCATTCCAACATCTGTACTTGAAGGAGTCTGTCCCTTATAGCTTCTGAGTTCCAGCTAAGCTCTCAGGGGATCTTAAATATTACCTGTTTGTTCATATAGAACAGAATGGCCACAGCTCTCTTTTCTCTAGCCCAACGTAGCAAGCTGGAGCTTTGAGCAATAAGAACTCATGTATAGTATGACTCTACATCATGTACAACCAGAGAAATGAAAAGTTGTGCTCCATTTGTGTACAATGAATGAATCAAAGTGCATTCTGCCGTCATGTATACCTAATTAGAATGAATAAATTTTAAAAAAAAAAGGTTAAAGGAGCTTAGTGACCTCAAATCCAACCCCTTCATTTAACATATGGCAGGAAAGTCTCAGACAGGTCAAATAACTTGTCCAAGGTTGTACATCTAGGTGGTAACAGCAAGGTTCAAACAAACAACAAAACTCAAGCAAAAAGAAAACAAAAAAACCCATGTCCTTTCAAGGGCTTCAAGGGACAGAGAACCAACTTCACATCCAACTGTCAACCAATTCCTGGGGTCCAGCACTTGACAAATCTCTAGTACCTCACCTTATAAAAAGCCTGCAGAGAACAAGGATACAACAGAAATACCTTTGCTATATCCCATAGTCCTGATAACAGCTGAGTTATTGAGTGGTGAGCTTGGTTGTATTATTGTTGTTTTAGTACTAGGGATTAAACCCAGAGCCTTACACGTTAGGTTCACTGAGCTGCATCCACAGCCCTTTTTACTTTTGAGACAAGGTCTTGCTCAATTACTTAAGGCCTCACCAAACTGCTAAGGCTGACTTGAATTTGGGATCCTCCTCTCTCAGCCTCTGGAGTTGCTGAGATTACAGGCATGAGCCATCATGCCCAGATTGTTTTTTTGTTTTGTTTTTGGTACTGGGGACTGAACCCAGGGACACTTCACTGAGCCACATCCCCAGCTTTTTATTTTTTGAGACAAGTTCTCATTAAGTTTTTTAGGACCTCAATAAATTGCTGAGGCTGGCCTCAAACTTACCTGCCTCAGCTTCCTGAGTTGCTGGGATTATGGGCATGTGCCACCCACCTGGCTTGTTTTAACATGTTCTTAGGATTAGGTTCAAGCAGTGTTTTGGTAAAGTTTTATAAATAATGAGACCTACTTATGTTCTTCAAATATGACCATCACTATTGTGTAGACTATAATTCCAGTTGGACAGTGGAAGTTTTAGAACAGAATAGTAGCATATCTTGACTTTTTTAGTCCAAGAACATGAGTGTTGAGTAAATGTTAGTGGAAAAAAATGAAGCCAGGTGCATTGGTGTCCGTCTGTAATCCCAGCAACTCCTGCTGAGGCAGGAGGATTGAGAGTTCTCTTGGCAACTTAGCAAGACTCTGTCTCAAAGTAGAAAGGGCTGGGGATGTAGCTCAGTGGTACAGTGCCCTGGATTCAATTCCCAGTACCACAAAAAAAGAAAGGGAAAATCTCCCCAGCCTCTCAGTACTAGGGATTGAATCAAGGGTCTCACATGCCCAACAAGTGCTCTACCAATGAACTATATCTCCAATCCTCTCTCCCCATGAAGACAATCTTAAAGTGCCTAAGGTCAGATATGCTCCTAGATCCTATTACATTTAGTAGATGTGATAAAGTTGCAAGTAGGGTGTGGTCACACATACCTATAATGCCTTTGGGAGGCTGAGGCCAGCCTAGCAATTTAGCAGCACTCAAAAAATAAAGAGCCTGGAATGTGGCTTAGTGGTAAAGCGTCCCTGGGTACACTCTCTAGTACGACAACAAAACTACACAGATGTGATGAGGTTGCTTATTAGTAAGTCTGTTATACAGGTTGCAGTGCAGGAGCTTGAGATCTTTTTTTTTTGAGTTTCATCCTCTTTAAACATATGCTTCCAACAAGACACCAGGAGCAATTCATGGGATTCTGCACTACCAAGGCATCCAAGCCTTATAATAGCCTCATGCCAAGGCAGGAAAACAATGAGTACTGGACTTAAATAAGGCTGGCATTACCTTATTTATCTGTCTGATCTCAGCACAGCCTCATCATCCAGATCAGTCAGCTAACACTGATGTCTTTCAGGTGTGAGGAAGTGCTCTGAGGACTAAAAATGACTAGACCATTTCTTAGCAAAATTCAGAGCTGTACACTTAAAATACATATGTACTTTAGTACATTACACTTCAATTAAGTTTAGGGAAATTTTAAAAATATACCATCCATATCTTCAAGGATGTTACACTCTATATCAGCCCTATATTTATAACTTAAAAGTTATAAATATGCAAGTCAGCTCAGCTTTTTCTCCCCAGCTTTGGGAAGAAAGCAATCATAGAATTCAAAGCAAAACTCATGGGTCTAGTCTGGACCCATAATCTTTTTAGCACCTAAAATCCTTGAAAGAATTCAAGCTAAGTTTAAGTTAAAATAAGTACAAAACACTAATCGTCTCAATAGCAGGCCCCACTAACCCTGCAGCACCAGTGCCTTAGACAAATGTAGTGCCTAAGATGTACGTAGGAGGCTCTCAAACTTGTTTGGTAGTTGAAAGCCAGATGCAGAATCCCTTCACCTTTTTTTTTTTTTTTTTTTTGGTACCGGGGATTGAACTCATGGGGACTCGACCCCTGAGCCACATCCCCAGCCCTATTTTTTTGTGTTTTATGTAGAGACAGGGTCTCACTGAGTTGCTTAGTGCCTCACCATTGCTGAGGCTGGCTTTGAACTCGCGATTCTCCTGTCTCAGCCTCCCTAAGTGCTTCCCTTCACCTTTTTTAGGGAGGAGTTAACTTTGGCTCAAACAGAAGACAACTCATCAGTTTCCTTTCTAGCCCAAAGAGTCCATTTCACCACCTCCGTTCAAAGTGTACTTATTGCCAAAGTGCACTTATTGCTACTACTGGCTGTGATGTTAAGAGCTTTCATACACACTTTTTTTTTTGGTACCAGGGATTGTACCCAGGGGCGCTTAACCACTGAGACACATACCCAGACCTTTTAAAATATTTTTTGGAGACAGGGTCTTGCTAAATTGCTAAGGCTGGCTTTGAACTTGTGATCCTCCTCCCTCAGCCTCCTAAGCTCCTGGAATTACAGACATGTGCCACCACACCCAAAAACAGTAAGAGCTTCCAATGTGCCAGTTAATACTGTAAAACTCTGATTTTCAAAATTCTCAGGGTAGGTGTCACACCTTTACCAATAAATAGGTTCAGGCCAAAGGGCACTAAGAAAGTGGTGAAGGTGGGGGTTCACTCAGGTCTGTGATTCCAAGCCCAGGTTTTTACTATTTTTTTTTGGTACCGGGGATTGAACTCAGGGGCACTCGACCCCTGAGCCACATCCCCAGCCCTATTTTGTGTTTTATGTAGAGACAGGGTCTCACTGAGTTGCTTAGTGCCTCGCCATTGCTGAGGCTGAGGTTTTTACTATTTTGTAATCTTATTTGGAAGGAAAATTATTCAGCTGAAACTGATACATCTTTAGACATTAAAAAAAAAAAAAACCCACATACCACACTCACGTACCCCTACAGTATGATGATACATAGTGAACCAGCCCTAGGAAAAAAGGTACCACTGCCAGCAAATGCGCTTTATTCTCATTTATTGAGATTTTCAACAGCTGCCATTTGGTTTGTATAGCAAATATTTTAAAGTAAATTTTCTATTTCTTACATTTTTATGAAAATTATTTTCTTCAGTTTTAAAGCCCTATCCCTCTTCCAAAGTAGTATTAATAACTGCCATGTAAAGTTTGTTTAGGAGGGGAAAAAAAGCAACAACAGCTTTTAAACATTTATGAAACAGGGACAAAGGTCCCAAGTCTAGACCTGGGCCAGCTGGGGTGCTACGCTGTGCCCAGTACCATCAGCACTTCACTTGCCATCCACACCAACAGCTGTGCCACACACACGCACCCTCTGACCCTCTGGGGGCTTCTTGTTCCACAATCTGCACTCTCCCTCCTCTCCACCTCTGCTGTCAGCCCTCCCTCCCTCCCTCCCTCCGCATGTGTCCAACAAAGGCAACCTTTAATACATGTTCAGCTTGGTAAATAGAGACATGCAACTTATTTAGAAAGTTCACAGATTTCCCCCATTTATTCTGGAGGAAAAACATCCAGCGCAGTATAGATGGTTTCACTTTCTTCTCCACTCAGACACATGCTCATACTTGAATGGATTTATTATATGCTTCAAAAGTCCCGACGTGTAGTAAACAGCATAGAAGTTCCTTATAAAAAATGTTGCAAAATTATGAAAATTTCTGCAGCAGTTGAGGCTCCTTTCTGTGGAGCTTCTAATGACAAAGCTGGTTCTGAAAAGTAATTCCTTTGACACACACAGTAGCTTCACCTATGAGTCTTATATCCCTATGTTCAAAGAGTTCCATTTAGACCACAGGAAGTTGAAATCCAAGTTCATCAGGCTTTCTGGCTAACAAAATGTGCATACCCATCAATGGGATACTACTCAGTAGTAAAAGGAACAAGCCAACAAAACATGTTATGTGTCATGGATGAACCTCATAAACATACTAAATGAAAAAAAGCCTGATACAAGAGACCACGTGTATGACTCCATTGAGGTAAAATATCAAGAAAAGGCAAATTTATACACAGACAGTAGATTAGTGGTTGCCTGGAGTGGGAACGAGGACTGACTAAATGAACATGAAGATTTTATTGGGAGGGATGAAAATGTTCTAGAACAATGGCTACACCATTGAGGAAAGTTACTAAAATCACTGACTTGTACATTTGAAATGGGTGAATTTTATGATAGGTAAAATATGCATCATTAGAGTTGTCAAAAAATAAAAGACTTTCTACCTCCCAACCACCTTTCAAGCATTAAACATTTTTGAAGACCCACCACCAACAGAACAGCATTATCACTTAGCATCAATTTACAGAGTAAAACATTTTACTATTTTATAGAAAAAAAATGTTTTAGTAAAATATTTAAAAATTTTTATTATCTCACAGCTGGGGATGTAGCTCAATGATACAGCGTTTACCCAACAATGAGCAAGGCCCTGAATTTGATCCCCAGCAATGCGTCAATGGAAAAAAGAAAAAAAGTTTCAATTTTCTGTAGAATTAAATAACAAAATGTTTATTATTTTGGAATAAAAGATAGCTAGTGTGAAGGTAAATTTGAGGAAGAAAGCTCAGCAAATTTTGCAAATGAGGCTTAAAAACAAAACTGAAATAGCCTTTTAATGTATTTTTTTCCCCTAAATAAAGACGGTATCTCCATTCCTTTGGATTCCTCTCAGGTCCCCTGGAAGCAGGAAGTGTGAACCTCTTGGTTGACACCCTTCAGAGATCAATATATTCAGCTGTCTAACTCCCCTAAAAATGAGACTGACTGGGAACAGCAATAGGTGGTTGGAAAGTGAGGGCGGAAGGCCAAGTAGTATGCAAGACACTTGAATATTTCCTTGAGTAAATTTCCTGCTCCCCTGTCTCTGTCACCAGTAGCAGCTTTAATATGGGAGATTAAAGCAAAGGGGGGAAACAAACTCTGAAACCTCTTTCCAAACTGTGACCAAGTCTGTGGATGAAATTCACAACACAGCAAATCAGGGTCAATCCTGTTTTCTCTGCCCACTTGCCAAACGCATGATGTTAACAGTATCCAAGAGGATATGCAGTCTTTACAAATGGGTGGATATCTCCAAATCTTGATCAAATTTTCTTCACTGGTTCCCACACCTCAGGATCACCTAAACCAAGAGATCTTTCACTTATAATGCTGAGACCCTCACTAAAGAAGGCCTGCCCCCTCCAGCCACAGGAGGGTGGATTCGAGAATGCAGGCAAGTCACTTCAATGTCTGCAGCAACCCTAATGCAAGAAGATTCATTCAAGCTGTTTCCTTGGGCTACCTCTTCTTTCAACTTTGCTGTCTAGCCTACTAATTACCAGCATATTTACTTGATCTTACTATGGCTCACTCTCTAAAATCAAGATAAAACTTTGATGTTATAGCAATAAACAATTTGGAAAATGCTTAGTATTTCACTAGAACATTTATTTTTAAGCTACTGTTAGCATGGCAAATTTAAAGAGATTCTAACTGTTTTGACTTTGGAAATTAAAGGTGCTATAAAAATCCATCCTTTTATGATCTTTTCAGGTTTGCCCTTATATTATTCCCAAAAGTAAACTACTGTACACAGAAACTAGCCCAAGGCTCAGAACTGCATGTACCCAGGCCTCAGCTATATTCTTGAATTTTCTGTTGCAGTTCAAACATCTTGAGAAATTGAGAAGATGTTCCTTTGTTTTTTCTCACCAAGAGAAAGAGAGGAATTATCTCCTTGTAGTCTTAAGAGTCAAATAAATAATCACAGTAATCAGAAATCAATTACTAATAAACTAACATTGGGACTAGCCAAATTGGCAACTATTAAAAATACTCCATTTCTATACAAATTCTTAAACTTCCAGTTGCCAATTTTAAAAGTGAGAAGACAGTAGTGGCTTAAATTCAACATCAAAACTATCACTCATAAATACAAGCTTTGCCATTGAAGAGTGAAAGTGTCCAGGCTTGCTTGTACCCAGACCTTTCCTGGAGGAAAAATCTGAGATGGAGGCTCTCAGCACTTCCCCAGGGAAAGGCCTACCAGACCGATAGGAATTTTTTGCAAAGAAGTTAACAAACTAGGGCTAAGCCTATGGCCCAGGGGATAATCTCTTCCTACAATCCCAACACATTTCACAACACAAAACAGATGGCAAAGAGATGGACCACAGGAGAAACCATCGGAAGTACAAGCCCCATCCATCACCTTGCCAGCTGCTTCCTGATCTGGAGGGCAGCACACTCTGCATCTGAGGACGACTGAAAAATCCTGCCCTTAAAGTCCTAGACTCATCTGGTTGAGTTTCCTTAGTCCTGACCTGATACACCTTGTGAAACTGTGCTGAAGACTGACATCCAAAACAGCCAGCAGAGCAGAAGACAAAACAAACCTCTTGGACCACGCCTATCAGTTTAGTCTATCTGACATTAAAAGAGCAGAACTTTAGGATGAAGAAATGGTTACTCTGAATCCCTACAGGACTTTCCAGATGGGTAGTCAAAGGAGAGTCCACTGTCTTCCTTGTGAAGATACCAGGGTCTTAAAAAAGGCTCTTCCTACAATCCCAACATATTTCCAACAGCCTTCACCATTCTGAGCTTTATGGAGCCTGGAACAGGAACAGTAGCCCCAGGAGAGATTTCCTCTATTTATGTACTTCCAATGCCTTCTCCTTATTAGAGGCAACATCCCCAGCTGAAAACTAAAGCTGGAATAAAGAAATTTCTTCATTCAGAGTCCTCCCTGAAAAAGAATTAACAGTTTCATTCTCTTGAGGTAGAAGCTTTGGGAATTAACATGTATGTCTGGCAATACATGTTCCCAAAGCTACTCTCCTATGACGTGTGACCTAATGAGAAAGACCATTTTTCAAATGATTCTACCCTATAAACTCAAATGAGGAAAAAGATATGGGTTTGTATTTTAAATCTGGCATTAGTGTAAACCCAGCAATTCAGGATGCTGAGGAAGGAGGATTCCAAGTTCAAGGCCAGCCTTACTGAGTTAGAGAAACCCTGCCTTAAAATCCTGTCTCAAAATAAAAAATAAAGGGCTGGATAGTAGCTCAGTGGTATGGTACCACTGGGTTCAATCCCTAGTACTGAAATAAAGAAAAAAAAAAGATCTGGCATTAGCCCGTGGCTCTTCAAAAAATCAACAAGGGAGGCTGGGGTATAGCATAGTGGCAAAGTGCCAGCCCAGCTTGCATAAGGCCCTGGGTTTGATCCCTGGCACCCCTCACTCCCCAAAAAAGTCAACAAGTGAGCTCATAAGAAAAAGGAGAATTTCTTCAGCTTTCTAGACCTAGTCCTTTCCTTCCAAACTCTGTCCCACATCCACATACTGAATCTATACCGACTTTCAAGTTACGTGATCTTGCCCTTATTGGCCTATCACATGGCAAGTAACAGTTATACAGAAGCCACTACATCCTCAGATCTCTGCCAGTACTCATCCTTGGCGAATGGCCAGCACTAGACATGCTCTTTCACATAAACTACTACCACCTACAACTCTGTACACAAAAAACAGCTCCTGTTGCCCAGGTTAGTCCTTAGGTATATAGACAAAAACCCCCAGTGAATTATAGGTAGGAAAGACAACCAGGGCATACCCAAAGAGGTCAACCCAGAAAACTCAAAAAACTCGGTGTGTGGGAACAGTAAAATGTGAAACAGCTTTAAATATCCTGGAGGGTTGGGGACACAGACATAGGGGTCAAGCAGGACTCCTAGGTCATTTTTGAGTTCCTCTGCATACTTTTATAAGGTGGGAAAAGCATCCAATCTGTGAGCTGAGCTTCTTACTAGTGTTCTGAAAAATATATTTCCTTGAAAAGTGCATAAACCTTTCTGAGGGAATTAGCATGCTAGGAGAATCAAGTGTCAATGGGGCTGGAAAAAAATTAAACTGTCCAAATAAATTTAAGACACAACTACCCAAGATGCTACTGGAAACCCAAACCAAGATTTAAGGTTGAGTCTCTAGGCTTGAGCTGATGGCCAAAACAGAAGGCCTCTCACACGTTTTGGTAACAATAACTTTTCCTAAAAACAGAGTAGGGTTGGGGTGGAAAGCAGATATGCGAAGAGACACTTGAGAGCTGAGGTGGTCAATCAGCCCAAAGTGCTCTTTTACCTGTAAATAATGAGTCTGATGGTAGTTGTAAACAGAGGCTTAAGAAGAGGACAACAGCAACCACAGGACTCTAGTGACAATCGCCATCATAGCCTACCCCTTCTATATACAACTTTCATCAGAAAGAAGAGTTACTGTAAACTAAGAACTTTAAGTCTGTGTTTTCTTGAATGGGGTTCAGGGCAGAAAGACAGCCCCACAGGCCATTGTGACTCCTAGTTCACCGCAGAAATGCCAGGGGACAGGAGAGCTGAGCTCCAGACTCTGGTTTGCACCGTACGTTTCCTCTGCTTGTCCCTCTTCCCACACAACTGAACAGACTTCACAAGTAGCTCTGTGGGTATTTCTTGCTCCTGGTAGGTATACAGCAGGGTGAGAAAGGTATTTCTTTAACACCCCCAGGTTTTCCTTGGTCAGCTTTTTTGTTTAAACAGACAGTAGAACATTCCTGATAAAGGAAAAAATAAAATGCAATTTCCTTAATTCAAAAAGAGCTAATTAAAAACAAAACTAAACAAAATAGGAAACTGCTCCAAATGAAAGTCAGTAGAACAAAAAAAAAAAAAAATACTCAGAGGCTTGTAGAGTAAGACTGAGCACATTACTCAGAGTCACAGTATCCAGTTAAACCGAGGTTCCCCTTCCCGGCTGTGCGCCCCTTGCCCACCCCACCCCCCTCCATACAGCTCTGCCTTTTTGTGCATCACTATCCCCAGATGTGGGGACAGAAAAGTCCTCCTCAAAGCTTCTGTTGGCTTAGTACTTCACTCCTGGAATAAACTCCTTGGCATCAGGGTTCAGGTTACTTTTGCTCTGAAATAAGAACAAGAGATAATAAATCCTAAGGCAAACTGTACTTTAAAACTTACTTTCTCCCTACTTAATTTCTTTCTTTCTTTTTTTGGTACTAGGTATTAAACTTGGGGCCTCATATATGCTAAGTTTTGTACCACTAAGCTACACCCTCAGCCCATCCACTTCCATTACTACCAGTACCTTCCCCTTAGCCTTAAGGACAGAAAGAAAATTCCTTGTAACTGTCTGTTGTTGCTTGGCTGCTCTCAATGGGTCCTGACATACTTAGCCCTGACCAAGCTCTTTTTCGCCTTCCTGTTTCAGATTCTGTTCCCTTCCTGATGCCTCCCACAATCTCATCACAGCCCTTTCAGTTCAACTCCAAAAAGAATTTTCATTTCACAAGTATCTCAACTTTGTGAAAATCAGGGTACTCCATGACACCAGTTTGGTTACCATAATCTCTACTTTTCTTCATCTTTATCTCTTTAGTTATAAATGTATTCAAAACTCTGTTGTGAATACCCCCAAACTCAGCAAACTTCAGGGCATAATCGAGACACGGGTTGGATGAAAAACAGACTGCACACAGAATTCTGACATTACATAAAACACAGAGGTTAAGAAATTCATTTATCTGGTCTGATCATAAGAGGAAAATGACCTCTCAGGAGTATGTTCCTTCCAAAATGAAAGGGCAATTTATATGATAGAAACATTGAGAACTAGAGTATATTAAATACAGACTTGGGCAACAGCAAAGAGGAGGACAGTAGGAAGTGATCATTTCAGAATTCATTTGGAGGTTCTAGAAGGGGAGCAACAGCTACTCTAGACCCTTGACCAAAGAATGATCTTCCTCTACTGAGGAAGGTCGTCCTGAACTTGCATCTTCAGAAGGGCCACACATAAAGTAGTGAGGGAGGAAGGGACACCCATCTAGCCAGATCGGCGCAAACAACCCTGGTGATAAATGGGATGACATGTCACAGCCAGATGGCCCTCACATTCCTAAATGATCATGTGAAACCAAACTTGATCTTGAGTATTCAAATTTTTATCCTTCATCCCAATTCTTCTATGAAAAGCCCACTGGGGGTGGCGGGGATAAAAGTTGGCAACACTGGCAACACGTCTTCATTGTACCCTCTCATGGATGCCCATCTGAGCCATGAAAGAAAAAGCAGCTCAGAGGGCTCTAGAAACTTGCTGAAGATTGTAGGGCCAGAAAAAAAGTCTGTGACTTTGAATTCTACATTCTTTTCACTATGTCTTATGTGGAAATACACATGGTTCTTACCAAAATGTCTTCAGAATTATGGCCATCGCTGACTGACAGTCCATTTAACTGCTGCTGCAACTGTCCCATGGCCTGAGGCAGGTCTCGTGCTGGAATAAACCAGTCTTGGTCTTCCTCATCCAGCATCTCCTGGAAGCAGCGGTCCAAGAAGTCTTGCTCCTGCAGCTCCTCCTCCACCTGGCAAGCAAAGGGAACACTTCAGACGTCCTGTGCAGGGGGATGCATTCCTACCAGGTGTCCCCCAATCCTTTCCTTCAGAAATTACTGCTCTGAAACTAAGATGAATTTGTATGAAATTTAAGAATTAAGATGTCTATTATGGGGGCTGGGATTGTAGCTCAGTGGTAGAGCGCTTGCCTCGCATGCGTGAGGCCCTGGGTTCGATCCTCAGCACCACATACAAAGCAATAAAATAAAGACATTGTGTCCATCTACAACTAAAAAAAATATTAAAAAAAAAAAAGATGTCTATTATGACTGGTTAAGAAAAACATAATTTTTAATTTTTAGCTGAATTTCATCAATAAAATTAAAAAGAGTTACCAAAAATAGTAAAATTTGGCAGCCAAGTGCAGTGGCGCATGCCTGTAACCCCAGCACTTTGGGAGGCTGAGACAGGAGAATCGTGAGTTCAAAGCCAGCCTCAGCAACGGCGAGGCGCTAAGCAACTCAGTGAGACCCTGTCTCTAAATAAAACACAAAATAGGGCTGGGGGTGTGGCTCAGTGATCTAGTACCCCTGAGTTCAATCCCTAGTGCCCGAAAAGAGGAAAACAAAAAAAAAAAAGTGAAATTTGGGTCTGGAGTTGTGGCTCAGTGGTAGAGCACTTGCCTAGCATGGGTGAGGCTCTGGGTTCAATCCTCAGCACCACATAAAAAATTAAAAACTAAAACAAAGGTTAAAAAAAAAGCCTACATTTAAAAAAATAGTAAAATTTCAGGTCTTCACAGATCTGGTAAGACATATAATATGTACCAGATATTTTCCATTTCTATGGCCTTGTGAAAAATCATTTTACAGCTTAAAATTCTTTTCTCAATCTTGTTAAGAAATTGCTTCGGATGTGTGAGGCACTGGGTTTGATCCTCAGCACCACATAAAAATAAATAAAATAGGGCTGGGATTGTAGCTCAGCGGTAGAGCGCTTGCCTCGCATGCGTGAGGCCCTGGGTTCGATCCTCAGCACCACATACAAAGCAATAAAATAAAGACATTGTGTCCATCTACAACTAAAAAAAAAAAATTTAAAAAATAAATAAATAAATAAAATAAAGATATATAAAAAAATAAAGATCTAAGGGAAAAAAAAGAAATACGTTCTTAAATTTCCCATATTATAAGAAATATGTAAAAGATACAGGAAGTATGTAATTATTGTACTACTTGGATAGTGAAGATTAAATCAAAACTAATTCTTAGAGCTGGGGCTGTAGCTCAGTGGCATCATGCTTGCTTCGCATGTATGAGGCACTAGATTCAATCCTTAGCACCACATTAAAAAAGCAAACAAATAAAATAAAGGCAATCTGCCCATCTACAGCTACAAAAATTAAAAAAAAAAAAAAAAAAAAAAGCCAGGCATGGTGGCACATGCCTGTAATTCCAGCACTTTGGGAGTCTGAGACAGTGGAGATGTGGCTCAGTGGCCGAGTACTCCTGAGTTCAATCTCTGGTACCAAAAAACAAAAAACACCCCACTAATTCTTAGCTACTGGCCCACTTTTCTAGTAATGAGACTCCAAGGCAGAAAAATAATTTCAGAACCTCAGAAAGACATAAAAGATACTTTGTGGCATATCACTAGAAAACTGTCACCAATACAGTATTCTCTCAAAGCAAGAAGAAATGTATGAATATTTAAACAACTACATATTTCTTAAACTCTGCCCAACCCTAAAGCAATAAATACATCTACAATATTTTATACTTCTTTGCAAACACTTTTACTCATAGTAAGACTGCAGATTTTCCTGTGACTTTCTAGGCTTCCTGCCTCACATTTGGTCTCCCTAAATTGCTCCAGCTGTTTCCTCAGTTTGCTTTATATAGAGCACACATAATCCCTTATATATAGAAGCCCACAGCTGACTCAGTGTAAATAAACATCTGGCTCTTAAGTCCCAGTCCTAATCAGCCAGGTTAAGAGCATGTCAACAAGTATTATCAAAGCCAGGACAAATTGTTTACATTTGCAATAACCTATTTTTCAGTCAGAAGCTAGATAAAGGCAGAGTCAAACAGATAGGTCAACACAAAAGCTAAATGTAACTATTCTAAAATCCCATAGAAAATATATTTATCCTTGCTTAGAGTTCTTAAACATCTATTATGTCTGTTCAAAATGAAACAGTTTCAGATTTCCTATAAGAAAATAAAATCAACTCCAAAGTACAGAAAAGCAAGCTCATTATCATTCTGTTTCTTATTGTTCCATAATATAAGCACTTAATTTCATACTGTCATTATAGAGTTACAGAATCATAGTGGTTCCTAGGACTAAAACAGGATCAGGGCAGGATAAAAGACCTTAGCTAGCTGGGTGGGGTGGTACAAGCTTGCCATCCCAGGTACTCAGTTATCCCAACTGCTTGGGGAAGCTGAGGCAGAGGATCACAAGTTCAAGGCCAGCTGGGCAACTTAGGGAGACCCTGTCTCAAAAGAAAAACAAACAAACAAAAATGCTGGGAATGTGGTTCAGTTGTAAAGCATCCCTGGGTTCAATCCTGGGTACAGGTGTGTAGGGGAGCCAGTGATACCTCATTTCTTTTTCTTTGTGGTTCTGGGTATTGAACCCAGGGGTGCTCTCTACTGAGCTATATCCCCTGCCTTTTTTTTCCCCTTGAGACAGGGTCTTGCTACATTGATGAGGCTGGCCTCGAACTTGCTATCTTCCTGCCTCAACCACCTGAGTCATTGGGATTATGTGTGCTCTTCCATGCCCAGCCATTTTTTTATAGTAAAATATTACAGCTGTTGAGTTATATGTATTATTAGCTTCTACTTCTTTCTTTACCTGCCTGTTGAAGTCCTCTTCATTCTCCATCCACATATATTCCGCAAATGGGTTTTCCTTTTCATCATGCCCATTTAGTCCTTGGTCCTCTTTGGATTTTACACTGGGTGGTGTATTTGCCACACTTGATCCATTCATTATGACGGACTCTAAATAGGAGAAAAAGGAAGGATAAAATGAACACAAGGATCAAAGAAATATAATATAAACCATAACATCCAAATATTTTTTTTTTTTGGTACCAGGGATTGAACTCAGGGGTACTTGACTACTGAGCCACATCCCAGCCCTATTTTGTGTTTTATTTAGAGACAGGGTCTCACTTGAGTTGCTTAGCGCTTCGTCATTGCTGAGGCTCTGAATTCGCAATTCTCCTGTCTCAGCCTCCCAAAGTGCTGGGATTACAGGCATGAGCCACCGTGCTGGGCTTCCATATTCTTTTTATTTTTTGGTACTGGGGAACTCAGGAGTACTCAACCATTGAGCCACATCCCCAGCCCTATTTTATGTTTTATGTAGAGACAGGGTTTCACTGAGTTGCTTAGCACCTCGCTATTGCTGAGGCTGACTTTGAGTTTGAGATTCTCCTGTCTCAGCCTCCCAAAGTGCTAGGATTACAGGCATGCATCACCATGCCTAGCTCCAAATTCTTTTAGTTAGAAGTTTCTGAAGTTCTGAGCCAAAGTCTTTAACTTAAATGAACAGAGACTGTTAGACTATAAATGTTATAAAGCCAACCACATTCTGCAGTTACCAACTACACAGATGTACGATTCTTTTTTTTTTAACTTTTTAAAACTAGTTCTAATCAGTTATACATGATAGCAGAAAGCTCTTCAATTCATTGTACACAAATGGAGCAGAATTTTCACTTCTCTGGTTGTACATGAAGTAGAGTCACATCATTTGTGCAATCATACATGTACCTAGGGTAATGATGTCTGTCTCATTCTACCATCTTTCCTACCTCCATACCCCCTCCTCTTTGCCCCAGGCAAAGTTCCTCCACTCATCCCGTGCCCCACTCCCATTATGGATTAGCACCCACTTATCAGAGAAAACATTTGGCCCCTGTTTTTCGGGGACTAGCTTCAGAGGTACAATTCTTAAAAAGAGAAAAAAGGATCAAGGCTTATTTTTTTCTAGGCAAGAGGCACAGGATGGGGTGGGGGTAAGGAATCTTCCCATGCCAAATTCCTGAAGGTCCTAGAACCTATTCCGGATCAGCTTCCTTAATGATTAAATAGGAAGAGAGAAGGTATTCCTTTTCTATTTCTTAATTCTTTTTGCAGTGCTGGGGATTGATCCCAGGGCCTCACACATGCTAAGCAAGTGTGCTACCACTAACCCACATCCCCAGCCTGAGTATGCATTCTTAATGAACACTGTCAGCACCTGCTTCTTATTCTGATTCTCAAACTTTGTTTTTCTTTAAAATGTATTTCAAAAAAATAATAGGTGTTCATTGTATAAGCAAAAAAAAGAAAAAAGAAAAAAAATCACCAGTTATCCAAACATCTAAAGTTAAGAATAATTAACAATGTGGTGCACAGAAACTTCCTGACACATTTAACATGTGTGCAGATACAGACATACATGTTCCCTAAGTATCCATTCTCACTAGTACCAGGATCATGATACATGAAGCTCCACCATTTTTTTCTCATTTGTGTTAATATAGCCATAATATCTTGTGAAGTATGTCCAATGTTTCTGCATTGTAAAGTTTGTATGAACTTCTGGTACTTATTTTCCTAATGCTTTCTTTAGAACTGCTACTTTGGAGAGTATGTTCATTTTTTTTTTGGTACTGGAGATTGAACTCAGCGGCACTCGACCACTGAGACACATCCCCAGCCCTATTTCTTTTTGTTTATTTTATGTAGAGACAGGGTCTCACTGAGTTGCTTAGCGCCTCACTGTTGCTGAGGCTGGCTTTGAACTCATGATTCTCCTGTCTCAGCCTCCTTAAGTGCTGGGATTACAGGAGTGTGCCACCGCGTCCGGCTTATAAAATAATTTATAACAATAAGTAAAATAACAATTACATTTGTTTATTACTATTATTTTTTGCAGTATTGGGGATTGAACCCAGTGGTGCTCTACCACTAAATCATATCCCCAGCCCTTTATTTATTTACTTACTTACTCATTTATTTATTTATTTATTGTGGTACTGGGTATTGAACCCAAGGCCTTGCACGTTAGGCAAGCATTCTATGCTTAACTACACCCCCAACTCTTATTTTTATATTTGAAACAGTCTCGCTAAGTTGCTGAGGCCGGCCCAAAACTTGCATCATCCCACATCAGCTTTCCAGGTTGCTGGAACCACAGACACACAAGACCGTGTTCAGCTATATTTGCTTCATTTCTTGGTGGCCTTATTTGCTGGCCTTCATCTTTGTTTACAGCTTGTATGTGTGTGTATTGGTCTATGACTCTTAAAGACGCATATGTATGGAAAAAAAAGAGTTTACCTTAGCTTCTAAATTCATTTTGGTATTTTTGTTATTGCTGAGGATATGTCTTTTTTCTGCTCTTTATCCTAATATTAACCATTTTTCAAAAAACATTCCAGTCTGCACTCACTTTTCTTCTTTAAGCTACTATACCTAGGGAGTACCATGTTAGAATTCCTTCAGTTTTTCTGTTTCATGTGTATCACTTTCCTTCTTCCAATGAGATTTCATCTTCTGAAAAACAAGACTGAGGTGTATACGTTTTGTAATTCACCACAACATTAAGGACTCCATAAATGCTTGTGGCTCAATCGTGCTTTGTCAACTTCCTTTCTCTATCCCATCTTGCTTCCACCAAATTCCCTGGGGCTTCTTTAGTGTTTCCTTAACAAATTATTTTCCTCTCGTCTCCATCTTGGCAAAACACCTAAAAGCTTTTCTTTGCACCTGAGTACACTAAAAATTTCTTGCTTAATCTTCTTTAATTTCTGCAATTTCCTAAACTGCTAAGGACATTAGAAATCTAATCTTGTAGCTGAGCATGGTGGCACATGCCTGTTAATCGCACTCGGGAAGTTGAGGCAGAAGGATTGCCAAATTCAAGGCCAGCTTGGGCAATTTCACAAGAGTCTGCCTCAGAATAAAAAATAAAAAGGGCTGGGATGTTGCTCAGTGGTAAATTGCCTTTGGGTTCAGTTCCCAGGATCACTAAAAGGAAGAAGAAGAAGAAAAAAAAGCCCTAATCCTGTAAAAAGGCAAGGTAGAACTGTGAACAGTAACAAAGAGATGGAAAAACAACTCACTGATAGTTCTAAAAGAATTCCATTTAAAGCAGGACCCAGTAAATTTACTGTAGGTTTAAACAGGGCACCTGGTAAGAAATATATCTGTTTAATATATTTTAGATAGAGACAAAATAAGACAATGTTTATTTCAAATATAGGGTCTTAGTAACAATTCCGCAGAGCTAAAGGAAGAATCCAGTTCTTTATTTTTACTACTTCCATTTGCAGCATAGCAATGACAGAAGTGAGTCAGCTTTAAATGCCAAAGCAACTGCATAAGTAAGTGTGGCATTCCTAAACACAAAGACTCTTAAAGGTTCTCTACTTTTCTGGGTAGCAGGTTATCCTGTGTTGTATTTCAAAAGATTTATCTGGCTACTATTTACAACCAGCACAGTGATTTCTCCCCATCAATGTGGAAATTATCCACAGACAATCAGAGATCAGTTTTCTAAAACATCTGCCTGTATCTAAAAAATAAATACTAAGTGCATATGATCATAAAGAAAAAGGGAAGGCAGGAAAAGAACAGAATACCCCTTCTGATTTAAGAGCAAGGTACAACAAAGAGCAAATTACACAATGTACTTGTTCATGAGAAAGGCAGTGATAATTGCCATAAACTCAACATGGGGGTACCTGTGATTTTATGATGTACATATATTTTGGTTTGCATCCATAGTTCCATAATTCCATCCATCCATCTATCCATTTATTCAGTGCAGTGGTAGGGGTGGAATCTAGGGCCTCATGCGTGCTAGGCAAGCATTCTATCACTGAGCTACATTCCCAGTCCTGGACAGTCTTTTGTTATAAAAGGTACATTAGGCTTCAGAAACCAGAATCCCTGTCTCTCTCTCTGACCTTCTCCTGTCCTCCTTTCACCTGATCCTTTTTGTCCCCAAGGCAGATACCAGAACTTCTCTTCCTCAAGCCAGGTCATAGAAACTAAAAATATAGCTGGGCTCAGTGGTGCACACTTGTAATCCTAGCCACTTGGGAGGCAGCCACTGAGGTAGGAGGACTGCAAGTTCAAGGCCAGCCTCAGGAATTTAGCAAGACCCTGTACCAAAATAAAAAGGGCTGGGAGGCTGGGATTGTAGCTCAGCGGTAGAGCGCTTGCCTCGCATGCGTGAGGCCCTGGGTTCCATCCTCAGCACCACATACAAAGCAATAAAATAAAGACATTATGTCCATCTACAGCTAAAAAAAAATAAAAAGGGCTGTGGATATAACTCATTGACAAGAGAATCCCTGGGTTCAAGCCCAATACAACAGAAAAAAGAAAAGAATAAAAAGAAACTAAACATATACTCTAATCTCCCCCCTTTCTATCTCATAGTTAGTCATTAAGAAATCCTCTGACATATCTTGTCTGATACTAGATCATAAGACCCCCGTTTTAAAAAAAGGTCCTGTCTCTAGTTTAGAGAAAGGAATTTGCATAGAGAGGCCAAAAAGTCTCTTGAACAGACAGGCTTTGCTGGTTTTCCCCATTCATTTATTAGCATTAGATCATACCTTTTTTGTCTAATTATATTGTTACACGGTTGTCCATGTTTCAATCATGTTCATGCAATGAAGCCTTCATTTAAAAAAAAAAAAAAGACAGGGTTCGGAGAGCTGCTAGACGGCTGAATGCATGGAGGCTGACAGGAAGGTGAAAAAGGATTCATCCACATGCTAGCAGGATGGTGAATCCCAGCTTCTGGAGATGGATACTCCTGGGCAAAAATCTTTCCAAATCTCACCCTATCTCTCTCTTCATCTGGCTATTTATTTGTATTCTTTAAGATATCTTGCATAATAAACTAGTAAACATAAACATTTCCCTGAATTCTGTGAACTGCTCTAAAAAATTAACTGAACCTAAGGATGGGCTTGCGTGAATCCCAACTAGAAGCCAGCTGGTCAGAATTTCCAGAGGTCTGGATGTTGTTTTTTTTTTTAAATCAGGGATAGAACCCACAGGTGCTTAACCACTGAACCACAACTACGGCCCCTTTTATTTTGAGACAGGGTCTCGTTAAGTTGCTTAGGGCCTCACTAAGTTGCTGAAGCTGGCTTTGAACTCTTTATCCTCCTGAGCCTCTGGGATTACAGGTGTGCGTCACAACACTCAGCAAGAGATCTAGAATTTTGACTGGAGTCTGCAGTGGGTGACAGTCTGGTGGGACTAAACTCTCAATCTGTGGGTTAGTTTAAGAACAATACTGGCTTGTGGGCCTACAGGGTGAGAGTGAACTGGTGCTTCAAGTGCCCCATGACTTTAATAGCGGGGTGGGAATAAGGAGATTCTGCAGGATACTGGTAGCTCCTAGGAAGGCACATGGATGTTTCCACCTTGGGGAAGAGACAGGGTACGACAGGATCATCATCTTTAAATTTCCCAGACTTTCCTATTTCCAGTTCTTCACTCTTAGCCAATAGGTATACTGCATTATGAAATCTAAGAACAATTTGAAACTTACTGCTTCCTCACCCTACCTTCCATCTTATGTCCTGAGTAAATACAGAAGTGCTACATATGCCCTGTCGAGCATTTGATTTAGTACTTTACCATGGTCAAGAGTTTATGTCTAAAATATCTGGCTTAAAGTAAGGGCCTTAGTTTCCAGCCATAATGAACTTCAGGACTTTTAATGTATCTAGAATATTTTAAGAGTATGTACTTCATCAATCAACACTTTGAAAACCTACAACTTTCAGATCCAATATACTCATACCAAAACCAATTATTCTTTGGATGTATATGAGATATTTCAGAAGCTGTAAACCTGCATTATGCCCATGATAACAATTTGCGTGTGAAAAATATTTGGGATATGTATGTCGTACCAGGGAATGAACCCTATCACTGAGCTATGTCCTCAGCTCTTTTTTAAAAAAAATTTGAGACACAGTCTTGCTAAGTTGGCCTCAAATTTGTGATCCTCCTATTTCGGCTTCCCAAGTCACTGAGATTACAGGCATGCACCACCAGGCTATATTGGGATTTTTTACTGAATTACCTGGAAAAAGCTTATTGAACAGATAATATAAAAAGTTGTGTCTTCCAGGCACAGTGAAGCACGCCTGCAATCCCAGCAAATCAGGAGCCTGAGGCAAGAGAATCATAAGTTCAAAGCCAGCCTTGGAAACTTGGCAAAACTGCCTTACAGTAAAAAGTAAAAAGGGGGCTGGGATTATGGCGCAGTGATAGCGTGCTCACCTAGCGTGCATAAGGCACTGGGTTCGATCCTTAGCACCACATAAAAGTAAAATAAAGATATTCTGTCACCTACAACTAAAAAATAAACATTAAAAAAAAAAAAAGTAAAAAGGACCAGGGAGATCGTGAAATGTCTCTGGATTCAATCCTCAGTACTGAAAATTATTAATTAATTAATTAATTAAAAAATAAAACTAGCCTCGGCTATTCTGTTTTCTACAGTTTCATTATTCCATCTAGCCTGTTTAATACTATTTTTAAAATTAAATATTGTGGATAATAGTTTTTAATTCTATCTACTTCAAATATGCTGCCACTGGATAAAGGTTTTACCGTTTCTCTTTATATCTTAAAATGCAAGTTATTAGCTTAATCTATTCATTTATTAATATCTGAGTGCTGATTTACACTAGGCACTGCTGCTTTGGCAGCAGGATACACAGTCCTTGTCCTGGTGATATTTACATTCTCTTAGGAGAGAAACAAGCAAATAATTAAGAGTAACTGTGAGCCGGGCTCAGCGGCTCATGCCTGTAATCCCAGCACTTTGGGAGGCTGAGACAGGAGGATCGCAAGTTCAAAGCCAGCCTCAGCAATGGCAAGGCGCTAAGCAACTCAGTGAGACCCTGTCTCTACATAAAACACAAAATAGGGTTGGGGATGTGGCTCAATGCTTGAGTACCTCTGAGTTCAATCCCCGGTACCAAAAAAAAAAAAAAAAAAAAGAGTAACTACGATTTATGCTGTGAAGTGAGAAGTAAATGGGACTATTAGAATACTACAGGGGGTGGGGGCTGGGGTTATGGCTCAGCGGTTGAGCGCTTGCCTCACATACGTGAGGCACTGGGTTCGATCCTCAGCACCACATAAAATAAATAAAGGTATTGTGTTCATCTACAACTAAACAAAATATTAAAAAAAAAAAAGAATACTACAGGGGGAATCAATCTAATCTGGGTTTGGGCAACATTTTCATTGATGCCTGAAAAATATAAATTAGCAATCAAGAGAAGAAAGAAGCATGTGCAAAAGACTCAGGCAGGAGAGACCTTTTCAGGACACAAAGAAAGCAGACAAGCATCTAGTAGGGGAAGGACAAGGAAGAGATGAGGCTAAAGAGAGAGACACAGCTGGATCACACAGGACTTTAGAGTCCATATGAAGGCTTCTGAATTTTATACTAAAGCAATGGTAGCGGTCATAAGAAGTTCTCAGCAGTATAACGACATGGTTCAAATTGTTTTGAAATCACTCAGGCTGCTCTATGGAAAATGGACTGGAGAGACCCAGAGCAGATAATGAGACCAGTAGTATGGCAGCTAATGCTCTTAATCCAGATTAAAATATGGTGGTTGCTTGGTTGATGATAGTGGCAGTAAGAAGTAGGCCAACTCCAAACTATTTCAGGAAGTTCTGGGTAATGAACTAGAAGTGGGGAATCAGGGTGAGGGAAATATCAAAGATATTTTTGGTACAAGGAAATGGGCGGATGGTAATGTCATTGTCTGAGCTGAGGAATTCTGTGGGAAGAGCAAATTTTTCTTGGGTGGCGATGGGGGGGTGGTTTAAGAAGGGTGATGAGTTCTATTTTGGACATGTTAAATTTGCAACGCCTCAGAAACACTCAAATGGTGATGTTAAGTAGGTTGGCTATATGCATCAAGAATAGGAGAAGCGTGGCTAAAAACAGAAAGTTGGAGTAGTCATTTATATAAATGGTAACTGAAGTCATGGGACTAGAAAACACAGCCTAGACAGAAAGAGCAAAGTGAGATGAAAAGATGGTCCAAGGCCCAGCTCTGATGTGTGTGAACATTTCAAAAAAACAGGCAGAGGAGGAGGATGATAAGAAAGGAGGCTAAGGAGAATCTAGAGATGAGAAGGAAACCAGAAGAATGTGGCAATACAGAAATCAAGGAAGACAACCCCAGTGTAATGGATTAAATGGAAGCTCACTGAAAGATATGTATGTTCTGCAGCCACCAAAATTTGGAAGAGGAAAATAAGAGATCCTCCCCTAGAGTCTCCAGAGGGAGTGTGATTCTACTGGTATGTTGATTTTGGAATACTGGCCGCCAGAACTGAGAATGAATCAATTTTGTGTTTTAAGCCACCAGTTTATGGGTAATTTGTTACAGTAACCACAGAAAATCAACACATTTCCAGTAAAGTGGGAATGCTGAAGTCTACTAAAAAGCCAAATAAGAGGGACTGGGGTTGTGGCGCAGTGGTAGCGTGCTCGCCTAGCATGCATGAGGCACTGGGTTCGATCCTCAGCACCACATAAAAATAAAATAAAGATATTCTGTCCACCTACAACCAAAAAATAAATATTAAAAAAAAAAAAAAAAAAAAAGCCAAATAAGAGGAAGGCTGATGGGCAGCCACAGAATTAGGAGAATGAGGTTTCTAATTACCTTAATAAGAGCAGTTTCCATGGAGAAAAACGAGGGGGGAAGTCAAATGGAAGTGAACTGAAATGCAGATGACAGCAGGTATGAAGTAGCTCTTTCAAGGAGTCCAGTTGTCAAAGGAAGCATGGGCAGAAAATGGAGGAGTGAAAGTCCACAGAAACTATCTTTAGAGACTGCAGAGGCCAGTGGCATATTTAAGCATTCATAGAAAGGGTCCAGCAGAGAAGGAGAGGCTATGAACATAAAAGAGAGAAGGAACAGTTGACAGAGTAGGTCCTGGGAAGGTAGGAAGATATTTACTTTATTTTATTTTATAGAATAGCTAATATATAACCATGCTCCAAAATACAAATGCCTGGGATTCTTAGTAATAGATGACTGCATGGTGAGCACTCAGTCAGAGCAGTGGAAAAAAGAGCATGGGGAGAGGGATTTGATCCATACAAAGACAAAGGAAACCTCCTTAGTCCATGGTAGGTGATTTCACTTACATGGTGGCAGGTATGCTGTCTCCCAAGTATAAGTTTCCCTGCCTGGACAGTTGCTGAATTAACCTATCAAACTCTAACTCGCCAACTTTCTAATTAGCCTTTTGTTGCTACACAGGCTATACAAGAAATAACTTTATAAAGCCTTTAAAATCACGTGGAACAAAAAAAAAATCACGTAAAACATTTTTATATGCCATATTATACTTTGCACTAACTTAATTTGTCTCCCTATTTGATAAGTTCTTCTTTTACTAAGTAAATAAACCCATCAGATTTTATCCATCATTTGCTGGAGAAATAAAGGAAGACAAGAGGCAGGGAGACTTTGGTAGGGGTTGAGGAAGATAAGTTAGATATGTATAGATTAAAAATCAAGTTCCAAATTAATCTCTAATTAGAATGATTTTGTTAGTGAGTGTGGTGATCCCAGCAACTCGGAGGCTGAGGCAGGAGAATCTTATGTTTCAGCCAGCCTAGGTAACTTAGCAAAATCCTATCTAAAAAAAAAAAAAAAAGAAAGAAAGAAAAAGAAAAAAGCTGAGATGTAGCTCATTGGTAGAGTGCCCCTGCATTCAATCTCTAGTAGCACTGTAGGAAAAAAGAAAAATATTTTTGTCCCTGGTATTCCCATTTCATTCATTCATGGAGCAACAGCTGCACAAATTATAACAGAAAACAAATAGGTAATCACCCTGCTAAGCTTTTTTATGTTGACCTCAATGCACAAATGCTATATTACTTATCTTCCATGTGATACAAAAACAGTGCTTACAAATAAAATGTCAGTGAGTGTTAAGCACAGAAAAATTTATCTGCAAATAAGAAGTTGTCAAGAAGCTTTTGAAAACTTATTGACAAGAAAGTCAAGAAAAAGAGAAGTAGTCAAGCACAGTGGCACACGCCTGTAATCCCAGCGACTCGGGAGGCTGAGGAAGGAGGATTGTGAGTTCAAAGTCAGCCTCAGCAAAAGTGAGTTGCCAAGGAACTCAGTGAGACTCTTTCTCTAAATAAAATACAAAAGGGGCCGGGGAGCTGGGCACAGTGGCTCACGCTTGTAATCCTAGCACTTTGGGAGGCTGAGACTGGAGAATCGCGAGTTCAAAGCCAACCTCAGCAACAGCGAGGCGCTAAGCAACTCAGTGAGACCCTGTCTCTACATAAAACACAAAATAGGGCTGGGGATGTGGCTCAGTGGTCAAGTACCCCTGAGTTCAATCCCTGGTACCAAAAAAAAAAAAAAAAAAAAAAAAAGGAGGGGGGGCCGGAGATGTGGCTCAGTGGTCATATGCCCCTTGAGTTCAATCCCCAGTAACCACTCCCCACCCCCCTAAAAAAACCAAAATATTAAACTCAGTGCTGCCAGATGAGAGACAATAGCAATTTGATGCAATCTCTTTTCTATTAATGTTATGATGTATCCTATACTATTCAATAAATTTGCCCCATTGATGAAATGAAATCTGAAAATCTGATACAGACATTCTGGGAAGAATGACAATAAACTTTATTAAGACTGAGGAACTTCATTAAGGCTGGTTCCCTGGACCAGAGCCAAGGAAACAAAACAGAAGCATTTTCAAATAGGGTTAAAAACACATGGCAAAGGGCGAGAAGGCATATTCTAGTTCAGTGGTTTTTCAGTGTCAGGAGTACATTAGATCACCTGGAAGCTTTCCCACAACCACACCTGTCATGTATTCTGAATTATTAGGCCAGAGCAAAGGCCCAGCATTTGTATTTTTGCTTGATAATTTGCTATAGGTAATTCTGGTGGGTGGAAAGACTAAAAACAATTCTTCCAATAAAGTGGCAGACCGTGTAGAACAGCACAAATTCTAATTACCCTAATTTCTACATCAGCAGTTCCCAAATTGGTGTTCTACAAATCTGTATATGCTCTTTGAAACAAAATCCATGAATCCATGCCCATGTAAATTCACTGCTCTGAGAAGTCCTCTTTAAGCAGTTCCCAGTTTCATTTATCTACTTTATTACATTTATTTATTTATTACCTATTGCTATGGTTTGACTGTGTCCCATCCAAAATTAAGGTGTTGAAACTTAAGACCAAAGTGACAATATCAAGAGTTGGGGCCCTTAGGAGGTGATTAGGCTTCACCCACATTTTTTTTTTTTTGGTACTGGGGATTGAACTCAGGGGCACTCGACCACTAAGCCACATCCCTAGCCCTATTTTGTGTTTTACGTAGAGACAGGGTCTCACTGAGTTGCTTAGTGCCTCGCCATTGCTGAGGCTGGCTTTGAACTCGCGATTCTCCTGTCTCAGCCTCCCAAAGTGCTAGGATTATAGGCGTGCGCCACCGTGCCCAGCTAGGCTTCACCCTCTTGAATGGAATTAAGACCATTATAAAAAGTAGATTCACACAGAATTTGATTCTCTTGCCCTTCTGCTGACCACCTTCTGAGGACACAGGGATTCACTCCTCTGGAGGATACAAAGCACTATCTTAGAGGCAGAGAGCAGCCCTCACCAGAAAATCTAACCTGCTGGTGCCTAGATCTTGAACTTCCCAGCCTCCACAACTGTGAGAAAATAAACTTCTATTCTTTATAAATTGCTCCCCCTAAGTATTTTGTTATAGGAGCACAAATGGATGAAGACAACTATTTGTTACTTTTTAACCTACACTTATTAACTCACAAACTTTTAGAAACAATGTCCCATGGATATTCTGAGATAATAGCATTATACTATGAGAAATGTACATAACAAGTCATAAAATGAACTCCATAAAGCATTTAATGGTACTTCCAAAGGTAGAATCAACAGATTTGCCAACATTTGGTGGCTCTGTACCCAGACCTGCCTTCAAACTCTACTCCACCCACTTAAAGGCAATCCACCATCCTTCCAGGAGGATAACATCAAATGGCAGTCAGCACAGGGTCCTTAACGTCTCCAGATCTAAAGAGTTATTACATACTATTAACAGGGGAAATACTTGAAATGAAGCTTTTGAAGACAACATTAATCAAAATATTCACATGGGGAAATTATTACATATAAAATATGTGAAACTTCTCTCACCAAGTCTATAAATGTCTTAGACTGATTATGATGACAATTCAACTCATTTTATCAGAAATGCCACAATAGAAGGTCTCTGTGCCTACGTCTCCCCACCTTGGCCTCCATTTTATATTTGATTGCACATATGTTTGAGAGACCATTACTCAATCATTTTGGGAACAGTCTATTTATAACCTTGAAAGCTTCTTGAGGACAAGAAAGAAGTCCCTCACAGTTTCTATCACACCTCTGTGCACCCACCAGTCCCTAATAAATAATTTGCTGATTAACTGCCATTTCTAGAATCCTATATTCTAAATCTCATTCTGGCAGAAAGCCCATACCTTTAGGGGCAAGGATCTGTGGCTGAACACTCTTTGTAGGGTATGAACAGTTATTTTCCACCACCAGTGGCTATCTGTTTTTGAGAGGTTAAATTATTTGAGAGGGAAAATACTCCACTTCCAGGAAATTCTTAGATGTTCTTTTTTTTTTTAATTTTTTTTTTTTTTTAGTTGTAGATGGACACAATGTCTTTATTTTATTGCTTTGTATGTGGTGCTGAGGATCGAACCCAGGGCCTCACGCATGCGAGGCAAGCGCTCTACTGCTGAGCCACAGCCCCAGCCCTAGATGTTCTTTTTTACTATTGGCACTTAATAACACCAGCTGGCTATAACATTCTCATGAGCTGTGGGTTAGGCATGAAAGTTTGCCAGAATGGAACTATCTAAACTGGAAGAAAACCAGGGATTTCAACAAAAAAGGAACCATTTTCCTTTTATTTGATATACTTTTGGTTAAAAAAAAAAAAAAAAAGGATTGTTTGTCATAGCAAAGTGGGAAGAAGGGAGCCAAGCAGCCTAAATACCTATGTATAGAGATAGAGAAAACTACACGCACTACAACCAGTCTTTCTAGAAAGGAAAATATTTAGGGTGGAAGAAACTTTTTGTAGGTTAATTTGGCTGGGTGAAGTGGCACACACCTGTAACCACAGCTACATGGGAGGCTGAGGCAAGAGGATTCCAAGTTTGAGGCCATCCTGGGCAACTTACTGAGATCTTGTCTCAAAATAAAAAATACAAAGGGTTGGGATATAGGTCAGTGGTGGAGAGTTTGCTTAGCATGTATAAGGACCTGGGTTCAATCCTCAGCATAGGGGGAGAAAAGGTAATTTGTTGGAGAAATGTGTGTCCATGAGAGACTAAGGCAAGACAGAACTATTTCTTGGGAAAAAGGGGAATGTTTCTCTGGCTAACGAGCACAATGCTGGAACAGAAAGAAGAAAAGTCAAGAGCAGTATGTTTTAGAGAGTGAAAGCCTTCACACTATGTAATAATGACTACACTTGAAGACTTTCTGCTTGCTCATATAAAGCTTAGGAGCCCATGGATTCTTTTTTTTTTTTTGGTGTGGAGGTTTGAAGAAACAAAATTTAACATCTAAGTTGTAAAGAGGGAGGGCTGGGATTGTAGCTCAGCGGTAGAGCGCTTGCCTTGCATGTGTGAGGCCCTGGGTTCGATCCTCTGCACCACATATAAAGCAATAAAATAAAGACATTGTGTCCATCTACAACTGAAAAAATATTAAAAAAAAAAATAAGTTGTAAAGAGGGAGCTAAAATAGCTCATGAGTTGAGAAAGCATTCAAGGCAAACTCCCCCAGACCTCTAAGCACAAGAGAAGGCCCCACTGGATAGTCAAGTTACATAGATCAAAAGAGTAATTTACCCCAAACCAAGGAAAAAGAATAAAAATAAAACAATAACTCTTCTAAGGAATTCTTAGAAGAACACTCTTTTAATCTTTACAGTAATCCTATAAGGCAGTGGCTGTTATTATCTCATTTTTCCCCCAATGAATTGTCTATTGTTCAGAGATGTATTAAATACCTTGTGTAGGGCTGGGACTGTGGCTCAGTGGTAGAGCACTTGCCTCATATGCATGAGGCACTGAGTTCGATTCTCAGCACCACATAAAAATAAATAAAATAAAGATATTGTGTCCATCTACAACTTAAAAAAGTATTTAAAAAAATACCTTGTGTAAGGTACAACCAAGTAAATGTCACAATTGGGGCTTAACCTTACATCTTTCTGAGCCAACCTCCAAACCCAAGCTCAGAACCACTACCCACTTCAATTCCAAAATGCTAACTTTGGCTTTTCTTTTTTTTTTTTTTTTTTTAAATGTTTATTTTTTAGTTGTAGGTAACAGAATATCTTTATTTTATTTTTATGTGGTGCTGAGGATCGAACCCAGTGCCTTATGCGTGCTAGGCGAGCACGCTACCACTGCGCCATAATCCCAGCCCCCTTGGCTTTTCTTAAATACTACAAATGCAGGTGGTGGAATCAGGCTGAAGAAAAATGATATTCAACCAAAGTACTGAATTCTTTGGAAGAAAAATATGAACAAGGTCATAAAAACTGCTATTATGTTTAAATCAAAATAAATAATATTCTCTACCATAAACTGGTACTTTTAGGAAGAGAAAGCAGACCTCCAAAAGGTCTATAATCCCTTATGCACAATTTAAATATCCAAAGTTCTATAAACTAAAAATAATTTCATATAATTCTTTTTTTTAAATATTTTTAATACCTTTATTTTGCTTTATTTGTTTTTATGTGGTGCTGAGAATCGAACTCGGTGCCTCACACTTGCGAGGCAAGTGTTCTACCACTGAGCCACAACCCAGCACCATAATTTCATATAATTCTTGTCAAACTTATTTGACAGTAAAACTTGAAGTGAATTGATATGAAGCTATGCACAGCCTTTATTTATCCCACTTAGTGTGAACACTCTTGCTTTGTTTGAATATATTAATGTGTGTGGAAAACAGTGCTGCACCAGACCCATGGGGTACTATACAATAGAGAGAAAGTGTCTTTCTAAAACCTGGAAATTCCTGAATACTGAATCTCACTGGTCCCAAGGGTTTCAGACTCTCTAGGGATCAGTATTCCAAAGCATTTTAAAAACAATTTCCAAGAGTAATTAAATCAGAGGTATTTAATCTTCATTATTTCATAAACCAGTATATTTTTTATAATATGTGGGGGGCCAGGCATAGTGGCAAACTCTTGTAATCCCAACAATTTAGGAGTCTCAGGCAGGAGGATTACAAGTTCAAGGCCAGCCTCAGCAACTCAAAGAGACCCTCAGCAACTTAGTTAGACTCCGTCTCAAAATAAAAATAAAAGGACTGGGGATGTAGCTCAGCATTAAAGTGCCCCTGGGTTTAATCCCTAGTACCAAAAAATAAAAATAAATAAAAAAATAAAGAAGAAAATATTTTGAGGGAAACACAGAATTACAACTTTTGAAAAATTAGGTAAGGAGGATAAAAGCATCTTATCAACATCATTTTATAAAATACTATTTTAATAATAAAATACATAAAGTCTTAATTCAGTGCAAAGGACAACTCATTAAACTGAATAAATTTTATGAAAAACACTACGTGGTCCTTATTTTCTTATTTCAGGGCTGCTAAAAATTCACCCGAGACCAACACTGGTCTGATCTGAGACATAGTGCCCAGCTGGCTACATAAAATTGTCTCAAGTTGTTAATATACAGATAACCAGTCTCCATCCTAGGAGATTATGATTCAGATTGTTTGAGATGCAGCCCTCCCCCATACACATCTAGATTACTTTTTAGAAAACTCCTGGGTAGTTTCTGATGTGCAGCCAAGCTTCAGAACCACTGATCTAGTCTCTACCCTCTTTTTCCTCATCTAAGGAATACCTTCTCAGGGCTGGAGTAGTGGCTCAGTGGTAGAGTGCTTGCTTGGCATGTGTGAGGCCCTAGGTTTGATCCTTGGCACCGCATATAAATAAATAAAATAAATAAAAGATTCATTGACAACTAAAATATATTTTTAAAAAAAGGAATACCTTCTCTAAGGGTATAAAGGGAGCCAAACAGGAATGTTTCAAGTAGGGAATCTGCCTCACCCACTGTTTGCCAGTTATTCTTCTGAACAGTCCAGGCTGGACCAGCTGGTCAATTTAAAAACTGAGGGAGGCTATTAGCAGTGGACCAACCAGAATTAGAGAGTTGACAAGCAAGAAAAACTGGTTGAAGCACAACTCCTCTATAAAAAGGTGTTGCTTCCAAAGTTTTCTGTCTTCAACTCAAAGATTCTACAACATACAATGCCTAAATTCAGCAGATACCCTTGTCTCTAGCCCAAGATAAATAAACAAGTAATTTTAAAAAATATGTATATTATATCTACACATACATGTGCGTATACATATATTCCCATCTATTGCTTAATAACTGCTTCTAGTTTGTAGTTTCTATGCCAGTCTATGATTTGGGCCTTCATTTTTCATCTTCAAAAAGATGACCAGAATTATTAGTATTAGCTCATCAAACAATGCAAAGACAAATCACAAAAAATAAAAATAAAAATAGAAATCCACAGCACATTTGATGTTTTGTGAAGCATTCACATTATCTTCCCGGAATGTTGGCAAAAACATTCACATTCTCCAACATTCTGGGAAGATAATTCCAGTGATTTCTCTTTTTTGAAAACATTTCTTATTATCTCAAATTACTGTTTAAATTCCTAAAACCTAACAATAAACATAGCTAGTATCTTTAAAAACACACAGAGCTTTGAATTTAACAAGCACTCAAAGCCCTTAACCAGTTTTTAAAAAAAATACACACAAGGCCTTTCTAAACAAGCTTAAATGCTAAGTGATAGAGGACACAGAAGGGACATATAACTCCCATTCCCATGGGGTTAATCACTAAATTCTATTTGACTAGAGTCTCTTTGTCTTTCTAACCTAAACAGCACTATGCTGGCAGAAAGGGTTGAATCTTTCATGATTTCCCTCATAACATGTGTATTCCCAGAGACTAAGCTTTCTTCTAGAAGTAGACTTTTATGATTTATATTTAGGAAACAGTGGTGCTTCTTAAAAATTTAGTATGTGAACCAGCAGCATCAGCAAACTTGTTAAAAGCAAATTCTCAGGCCCCACCCTAGACATGCAACTCTGGAGTGGGGCCCAGCAACGTGTATTGTAACAAGCCCTGGAGGTGATTCTGATGCATACTCAAGTTTGAGAACCTCAGTTATACAGCAGGTAGAAAAATAAGCTTCCTTCTGTAGGTCCAATGCCAGGGATTTTATGTATTCTATTTTGATATCAAATCAAAATATCCAATTAAAATTCATAATCTCCTTATTACGCCCAGCTTCCTTTCATTGAATGTGTTTTATTTTTATGAGTTAAACAAGCCAACAAACTGCTATCAGAGTTTTACTCAGAAAAGGGTACTTTTCCCATCCAAACTTATTTTACACAGTACTGTTTACATCCTCTTAACATCTAAAGTTCTAACAACTATCTTCATCATGTGAGCCTCAGACATTAGGAATTCTATAATGAAACGTTAGCTAGGTCTGAACATACCAAACTTACTAGAGAAGAAAAGTGGAATCATTTGCTGTATTTCAGAGCTGCATTCAACAGGAAGTTAAAATTTCAGAAGTTTTCACATTTATACTACTTCCAAGTTAATTGAATTAAACCAGAATACCATATTCTTAAAACTTCTAGCTCAGCAAAGTTTTACTGCATTACTTCTTGCTTTCAGTGGGGATAAAGCAGAGCCCTAGTAGGCACACTTTGTGTGTCTGCAAGGCTACAGAACTAAACAGTTAACATGTGTTCAATATTAAACCAAAGGACTTCTAAACCCCTAGCACCAGCACTTCTAATAACTCAGCACCAGCACCAAAGCCTAAACAACAAAGAGACATGCAGAACACTGCTAGCAAATAAAAGTAGTCTCACTAGAAAACTATACTCTGTTCTCCTCCTGTTTATACCAAAATTATTACATAAAAACTTCACTTCCCTGAGGTAACGGCATTTTAAGGAATGGGCAAGACAAGTTCACACTACATCTAGTTTCAAAAAGTAGGCAACTGTTTCAAAGCACACACACAAAAATGAAGAGAACCTTCTAATTATTTGTATACAGGTAGCTCAACACACTAAACTGAAAAACAGCACACAAGAAAACTACAACCACAGAATGATTTCCACAAAAAATAAAAATAAAAATAAAAATCCACAGCACATTTGATGTTTTGTGAAGCATCATAATTGCAAACATAATTGCAAATAAAACATGAGCAAATAAAACCAAGCAATTTAAAAACAAAACCACTTTGAGTTCAGCCCAGAAATTCAACAATAGCCATTAACAGTTAGAAATAATAAAAAATGTATACGATCATATTAACAAGAAAAGTAAAAAAACAAGCATGATCATCTCAATAGTTGCCAGAAATGTGTTTAATAAAATTCAATGGGCCATGATGCTATAATGTATACCTAAGTAGAACAAATAAATAAATAAAATTATAAAAAATTTTTAAAAAGAAACAGAATTTTCAAACTAAAAAAAAAACCAACCAATTCAATGGGCTGGGGGTGTGGCTTAGTATGACAAGGCCCTGGGTTAGATCACCATCACCACAAAAACCAGAGCCAGGTCAGTGGTGCATGCCTGTAATCACAGTGCTAGAGAAGCCGAGACACAAGGATCGAGGATCGTGAGTTCAAAGACAGACAGCCTCAGCAATTTAGAGAGGTCCTGTCTCTAAATAAAATACAAAAAGGGCTGGGAATGTGGCTCAGTGGTTGAGCGTCCCTGGGTTCAATCCCTGGTACCAACACCAACAACAACAACAACAACAAAAACAACCCAAAGAACTCCCCCAAAACCCCAGGAATAAGTAAAATCATGCTCTTTTTTCTTCTGGGTACCAGGGATTAAACTCAGGGCACTCCCCACCTGAGCCACATTTTTTATTTTATTTAGAGACAGGGTCTCACTGAGTTGCTTAGTGCCTTGCTTTTTGCTGAGGCTGGCTTTGAACTCATGATACTCCTGTCTCAGCCTCCCAAGCCGTTGGGATTACAGGCATCCACCACTGCACCCAGCACAATCATGCTCTTTAATGTAATCAATATACACATGTAAGCATCCCTATTTCAAACTTTCAGTGCATTTCCATTAAAGACAGGAAAAAGATTAGGAATATCAACTATGAACCATTAATTAATTCTGTTCAAATGCTCCATCCAATGCAATTAGTCAGGAACACAAGATAACAGGTGTCACTACTGGAAAGAAAGAGGCAAGATTAGCCTTATTTGCAATATGATTTTGATTTTTCAGCAAGACTAAGAATCAACTGGTAAACTATTAAAAACAACAGGAGCTTAGTAACAAGACTGGCTATAAAATAAACACAAAAATGTATAAGGCCTTTAGTTCAATATATTTTCTACATAAAAATACATAAATACAAAAAATCAATAGTATTCATATAAACCAATAACAACCAATTAGAAGAGATAAAAGAACAAAAAAAAAAGCATTCTTTTTCCCTAAACTGAAATAATTTTTCTATAGGATAATTTAAAAATTTATATTAAAAGCCCTAAAATTGTTTTATAGTCTTTTCCTACAGATACTCTATGTCTAAGAATTCAACCCAAAAATACTTTCTCAAGTCTGCTAAAATGTACAATGAAATTCCCCATGGTGGTAATGAGGGGCAATGGTTACCATAATATATAATCCAGCTATTAAAATGATGACAGGTCTAGTATGGTGGTGCACACCTGTAATCCCAGCAGCTTGGGAGGTTAAGTTAGGAGGATTGAAAGTTTGAAGCCAGCCTTAGAAACTTAGTGAGACCCAGTCTCAAAATTTAAAAAAAAAAAAAAAAAAAAAAAAGGTTGGGGATGTGGCTCAGTGGTGGAGTACCCCTGGGTTCAATCCCCAGTACCCCATCCCCTGGACATCCACACAAATGATGATGCCAGGATATAGATACCACCATTAAATTATAAACAAACTATAGTAGAAAAAGACTGTACAACATTCTACTTTCTAAAAATGTTTATATGGGGCTGGGGTGTGGCTCACTGGTAGAGCGCTTGCCTAGCATGCATTGAGGCACTGGGTTTGATTCTCAGCACCTCATATAAATGAATAAAATAAAGGTCCACTGACAACTAAAAAATATTTTTAAAAAATGTTTATATGCATAAAAAAGGTCTAAAAATCAAAAAACACAGAGGGATTAGGGTGGCAAAATTAAAGATTATATTTCTTTATATTTTGTCTTCTAAATTATTCAAGGAGAATATTGTTACCTTTATGATCAAGGAAAAATGCTATTTTCATTTATACATATATATGTGTATTTGTGTGTATATATATTTAAATCTCCTTTTAAAATTTTTTTCTCATGAATATGTCACATGTAGGCTCTGAGGCTTGAATTCTCTCCTCTTGGGGTGGTAGAGCAGACCACTTTGAATTGTGCACTACACAAAGTTGCCCTAGCTTCATTTTTTTTTTAAATAAAAGTCCTCCAGGGGCTGGGGTTGTGGCTCAGTGGTAGAGCGCTTGCCTTGTATGCATGAAGCACTGGGTTCGATCCTCAGCACCACATAAAAATGAATAAATAAAGATATTGTGTCTATCTACAACAACAACAAAAAAGTCCTCCAGTAGCACCACAGAGAAAACACAATTAGGTAAATTTAAATAGATTAAAAGTGTGATTGTAGTAGAAAATTATATGTATATAAAAATACTACAATTGAAAGTGAAAAATAAAGTCACTATTAAAATAATGCAGACTACCATCTGGAAACATTTTTGTTTTATTTTATTGCTCTCAAAATATTTTAAAAGTATACAAAATTGAGGGAAAGAAGAAAAAAAGACTGCTTCCCCCTTTCTTGTGGTGAATCTTCCCACCTTTGCTGTTTCTGCTATGTATTCACTGGTACCAAAAAGACAGCTCCCAGATCCTTTCTTATGATCTTTCTAATAACCTCATTTCATTCATTCACTCACTCGCTCATTTTTAAAAAGGTAATACAAACACATAATTCCAAAAAATTAAAATACAGTACATGCCTATATATACACATAATGGCAAAATCCATTTCTCCTATTCTCCTTCTACAGATATACACTTTGATTTCTTATACATCTTCAGAATTTAAAAACTCAATATATATTAGCGGTCTTCAATTATCAGTGCATAGGTCTTTTTCATTCTTCTTTATAACTACACAATATTCCATGGTTTGGATGTTTCCGTTTACTTAACCAGTTCCCTCTGATGGATACTGCAGTCATCTCTATCATACTACTACAAACAATAATGCCAAGCATAACCACCTACCCACATTTCTAATATGTCTTTGATGAAACCTCTAAAATAGTTCAGAAGATGAGATCACCACAAGGTTACAGGTTCACTAGGCTGAAAAATGCCCCTTTTCTAGTACTCATTATGTACAGTAATATGTAGTAATTGTACCCTTGGGGGATTTAGCTCAAAAAAATGAAATGAGTAATAAACCTGCTGCTATTAAAAATACATATATATTTATGTATACACATGAATACGCATGGAAAGTATAAAATATGTCCATCAAAAAATTAACCACCGGGGCTGGGATTATAGCTCAGCGGTAGAGCGCTTGCCTCGCATGCGTGAGGGCCTGGGTTCGATCCTCAGCACCACATAAAAAGCAATAAAATAAAGACATTGTGTACATCAACAATAAAAAAAATTAAAAAAAAAATTAACCACCGACTCAGGATAGTGGATCTATGAATTACTTTGTAGCCGCCCCCACTTTTGCCTGTCAGTGATTTCTAATTTACAACAATAAAAACAGACTACTTCTGTTTAAAACGAAAATATAATGTTAACTCAAATTAAGCTGGATATATTTCTTTTATCTGTCTTATATTTGTATAGTGCTTCAGAGGGTTCAATATCACCTCATTTCAGTGATTTTTCCTCAGCACTTTATATATTACTAACTGCTCCTTTTTCCTGATTTAGATAGCATTTTATTCAAAGTTCTATTACCTCATTTGTCACATAACAATTCAGTTGTCCATCCGTCTCCCTTGCTTGCCTGTGAATTCCTTGAGAGTAAATCTGACCATATTTTCAGCACTTTGAATAGTGCATGTTCCCCAAAGAGTCATTCATGGTAAAGAACCAAATGATTTCACTACAATACAGTATTTCCAAGAATTCAACACCCATATTACTAAATCCTTGTAGACACCATGCCAACAATCTGAGAATGTTATGCTCTCCTTCTGAAACTAACACCAGTAGTAGCAGCACCATGGTTTACTCAGTTGAGACATACCCTCTGGCCAAGTTTTTTCAACCTACCAATAGTATTCAGTAAACTTCATCTTTTTCTATCTGTGCCTTTGCACCCACTGGTCTCTCTTTGGAATGCTGTCTTAAGGTTTCATTTACCTAAAAAACATTTCTACTCATTCCTTAACAATCAGTTCAAGGGCTGAGGATGTAGCTCAGTGGTACAGCACAGGCTTAGCAATGTGCAAGACTCTTGCTTCAATACCCAGCATGGGGGCAGAGGAGGACTAAATCAGCTTAAACAATACCTTCTCTGGGAAGCCTTCATATATTCATATCCTTTCAGAAGTACTGAGAATTCCTCAAAACAGACATCTTTGCATCTATTACTATGTATAAAACTCTGAACCAAGTGCCATGGATAGAAAGACAAGGCTGTGAATCCTGCCCTCATGGAGCTTACTGTCTAGAATGGAAGACAGCCATATGAATAATCACATTATAATAAAACCTAATGCAACACTAAGAAGATATACTGCATATTTGACATGTGTCGATTATTTTGTTAGTAGATGTCTTATCATCTCTGATCATGTTAGGCATTTGAATTTGAAAGAAGACTGTGAAACTCTAGGACTGCTACCCCTTTGATGTGGTCTGAAAAACTATCTCTAAGGAGTTCTTTTTATATATTCTATAGTTGTGAGACATATAATACATGAAACCAACTCTGTTTCTTTGGCTGTAAGAAATGGGACAAGGGTTCAGTGCTGCAACTTAGGACAAAATATGATTGAACTTAAGGAAGATCAATAACCAAGGATATGGCTTGGTTCAAAATTCAGCCTAGTAGGATCCTCCATTTTAGAAGGTTTCATTTTATTTAGACAGATAAATTCAATCAGATTATTTTCTTTTGGGAAATACAAATGTTGGGCAGACAAAGTAAAACAGGCAGGTGCTAGAACTCAAATTCTATCCTAAATACTGCCGAGTTTCTGTTCTACAAGGTTTTGAAAGCACTAGAACCAAGAGACAACATGGATGCTTGAAATTATTCCCCATTCAAGTTTACATCAACTACTCAGCACCAAAGGTAATATGTGCAAGTCTCCTCCTTGAAATCTAACAAGGGTCTAACATATAATATCACATCTGAAATCAGGAAATGGGCTCAAAATTCCAAGAACTTGTTCAAAGTCACCCACTCGATAGATGGCAGAAACAGAATTCAAAGACCAGGTCACCATGATTCTACAATACCCCAACAGTTACATGGGTAAATTACCTCAAAATCAAGAAATGACAAGTAGAGACTGACACAGGTCAATGGAGAGGGGCTCAAAGGGAAAAGTTCATTCATAAGAGTAGTACAGATATGTTCTAGAAGTACACTTGGGACAGTAACATGGGAAGGAGCCCACCAGGTGTCACCTTGGTCAAGCTAATCAATAATTTCAACCTGGACCTCCCTGAGCTCCAGACTTAGCTGTCTTTCTAACTCAAATATAAGATCCACAGGGCAAGACCTTAATCTCTAGCTTGGCTTATAGTAAGTACTTACTAAATATATGTTGAATGAATGAATAAGTGAAAAAATTATCAAAAAAGCTAAAGGAACATTCCACACAGAATCTAGGGAGAGTACCATGAAATGGTCTCTAAGGATTGCTTAGAAGTATGGTTGATCTTCACTATTTATGGATCTAATATTTGCAAATTCACTTACTTGCTAAAATTTATGTGTAACCCCCAAATTAACACACGTGGTGCTCTTAAAGCTCTTTGTGGTGCTCCTTTCTGGACAAATATATAGTGGTGAAAAATCTATTGCCTCTTGCATACATGTCAGACTGAAGTGGAATAAGGTGACATGGCTCAAAGATTCAGCTCTCATATAGAGATGACCAGAGGACAGAGACAGTAGGGGGCAGTGCAGTGCAAGAAGTTCTAGCTATGGGGGCAACTGGGACAGAGTTTGAATCAACTCTGGCACCTGATGGTGAGGAGGCCCCAGACAAATCCATTAACACTTTTGAACCTTATTTTGTAAAAATCTCTTTTGTAAAATAAAGAAATTAGAATCTATCAGGATGAGTCATTTTTAGAGTTTAAGATTATAACCTACATGAGGTTCAGGAAATGGCACTTCGGGAAGTCTAGAGCAGTGGAGATGAGGCCAGAACAGTGCCACAGTGCTTCTCTGCACCCTGTACACATCCTGCACTGCAGAACCTCTCTCTGCATTTAATTCTTGGTTTATAGGTTTGTCCTCCACTAAACTATGAGCACCTCAAGGTGAGAGTCTCTAGGAAGAAATATATAGTCTTTCAAAATTGGCAAAGGAGTAATTATTAATCACAAACATAACTGAGAAGACTACACAAAAATAATCTGGTTTTCAACTGCAGTCTTATACCAATTCAGTTTTAAGAACTTGCTCTATTGAGTATAATTTATTAACAAGACTCAAACATATGGTCCATTAGATAATTTATCACCTTAAAGATTGCTTTGAATTCACTCTAATCAACTTCTCTCTATATACACAAGATAAAATCTTGCGGGCTGAGGTTGTGGCCCAGTGGCAGAGCAGTTGCCTCGCACGTGTGAGGCACTGGGTTGGATCCTCAGCACCACATAAAAATAAGTAAACAAAGACACTGTGTCCATGTACAACTAAAAAATATTTTTAAAAAAAGATAAAGTCTTACATAAGTAAAATACAGGGAAGCATATTCATATATATGTTACAAGTAGGATAAGGAAAATAAAATTTTTTTTCACAAAAGCTTTACAAAATTCTGGCCCAAACACAGTGAACATGATGTTAAACTCACAGCTTATATTTCATCACTGAGAACTGGGAAAAACAATTCCAGCTTATGTAAAGTCATGAAACTAAGAACTGTGGGAATGAATAAGGTTTTGTACACGTATATTTTCTCTCTCTCACACAAACAAACAGCCTAAGAGGCCCATCAGTTGTAGCCCAATACTCTTATTTCCTCCAAATCCTCATGGCTCAATATCTAAATTAATATTTTCAAACCTCTAAAATTTAAATCAAAATTAAAAGTGGTTAGTTTTTCCCCTTTAAAATTCTTGGCACAGTTTTATTTAGGGAGCTGGAATGTCGTTCAGTGGTACAGCATTTGCCTAGCATGCTCACCTGGGCTCAAATGCCAGCACTGCTAAAATAAATAGTACAAGATAGTGTAAAGTATAATTTAGAAACATATGGCTAGAACCAACACTACAGGAAACCAAGGAGCTATACTATGAAGGTGAATACAAATTCTCTGTAAAAAGAGACTATTGAATGTTGTTTTTAAACAAATTCAATACTGTTATTATCCATTCATAGGTTGGGTGTGACCAAGCCCATCGCGCTGAACAACTAAAATATGTCCTATATTTTATGATAGGGTGGCCAGACCCTTAACTGGAAACTGACGCTTTAGTTAAGCTCTTTAAAGTATAATCCAATTCCATCTACTTAAAAAATAATACATTTTAGGTGTGTCGCTGCCATAGGCCCCTTTCACCTGCATTTTCAACGATTATCACCAAAAAAACTGTATTGGAACAACGATCCTAGAAGGATATAACGATCAAATGCCATCATCTTAAAGGAGGCAAAAATAATTTACCATTAACAAAGCGATTAAAGTTCCCAACCTTGCCAAGTTCCCTGTTCACGTATTCCGCCTCTTTCCAGTTCTTGTGCCTCTCACGCGTTCACCTTCCAGCTGCCTGGAAGAAGCAAGTGGAAAATGTTAGTTTCCAAGAAAAATGAGGAGGAAATTTAGGGGGTGAGAGGGTGGTGGACTCACTCTCAGAAGACAAAGCACAAGAGAAGTAGCCAGGGTTTCTAAGTTAAATTAGGTATGAAGAATGAGGGCCGGGGTAAAGGTGGAGGGAGTATAAGATCCGCAGAAAATGCGCGGGGTCCGGCCAATGGGGGAGGGGTAAAACGCGCAACTCCTCCCCGCTCTCGCCCCGGGGAGAGGGCGGGGGAGATGCAGCAATGGTCAATTTGCGCTACTAGCAGTGGTGCACCGGCATAGTAAAGGGGCCCACAAGTTCGAGAATCTGGTCCGAGTGTTAGAAGAGGGCTGAGGGGACTCAGGAACTTGGGTGGGAGGGAACAGAGCACCTGCACGGCGAAAAAAAGGACTATAACCCTCTATTGCTCCCTAGGGATAGAGCCTGACCCAAGAGGACGCCCATTCTCGCCGAAAGCCGCGACGTCGGACCCCGCGGGCTTTCCCTCCCCAGAGGTGTTCGGGTAGGCGCGCGCCGCCCCTTATAGCTCCCCCGGCGGTGTAAAAGGGGGCGCAGAACGCCCCTAGATCCAAGGGTCCTTTGCCTCGCAGCTTGGGCACCCGAGCCCACCTGGGCTGACCAGAAGCCCCTCCTCCAGACCGTATTCTGCCACTCCTCCGAGAGTCTAAGCCGTCGCCGCAATGGTCGCAGTCGCCTTCGGCAGGACAGTCTCGGCCTGTAGTACCAAAACGTGAGCCACAGCACGGGAGAAGCGCCACTAACACTCGCCTGGTTACCTCTTACTGCACACTGGCTTCTCACCCCGCCCCCGAACCCAAGCCATTGGTTGCCGGGCACCGCCCCATTCGTCTATTGGACCGAGGAAGATGCCGCTCAGTCACCGAGAGGGGCATATGTGGCTTTTATTGGTGTAAATGTGAAGCTGTGCCCGCCCACTCGCTCAGAAGTTCAAGCTTGTGATTGGTCTTAACGTCTGTCCGTTTACTTCCTTAGTTCTTTCCCTCACGGTGGGGGTTTGGAACGTCCTCCAGCCGGAGAAACTCCCCCACCCTAGACTAATTGACTAAAAGGTCGCTGAGCTAATCCGGGGTAGGCATTGGGCCAAGGATGCATCCGGCCCCCACGTGGGGGAGGAGCCCAACCTTCAGTTCCTCTGGGTTTGTTTACACAAGCTTTAGCTTCTGCTTTTTCCATTGGCTGATCCAGAAGCCATTCCCACCGGGTTTAGCCAATAAGTTTAGCATAGAGGTGGGTGGAGGCGGGCTTCAATGGGATTTCCCCTGCTGTCAATTGCCGAGGGAGGAGCTTCGAGCAAGAGTTGCCCCGACTCGGCGCAATGTTTAGTCGCGGAAAATTTAGGAGCTAGGCTCCTTGGAAGACGGAGTGACGCTTCCACATTTTAGAAACAAACCTGAATTATTCAAGTTTCTTTTTTTTAGACCAACTTATTTTTCCCCTTGGATTTAGGGTGTCCAATCTTTGCTTAAAGGATTTTGAATTTTATTCGTCGGAAAGTAGGAATATCTTTATGGAACTCGTTTTATATCTTTATGGAACTCTTGCATTATATATCATTGTCTTCTCCCACCCTCTTATGCTGCCTAAATAATGTGACACAAAGTAGAGGCTTGATGAATTAGTAGATAAATGATAATAAAGAGGAGAATTAAATTCAGATTAAATAACATAATAACTAAATATATTAAATATATATCTAATTTATTAAATAATACAATAAAGTAAATAAATCCATTTATTTATTCATCAAATATTATTGAGCATCTGCTAAAATGTTCCAGACTCTGATCTAGGCTCTGGGTATATAAAATGGATAAAACAATGAAGATGCTTCTCTGGTGCTTATTCTCTGGTCAGAGAGAATGCCAAGAAGAAAGTAACCAATAAGTTTTAAAGTGTCCTGTTGTGGCTAAGTGCTACAAAGGAAAATACAGCAGAGTTACACAATGGGGAAATGGCTATTTCAAGTGTAAGTTAAAGAGCTGGTTAGTTTAAAAGCTGTTTTAAAAAAGCACGTTGAACAAAGACATGAATAACGTTTAGCATGCATGATTTAGGATCTCTATTCAAACTGTTTCATTCATTTTTAGGTATACATCTGTTTAGGATTACCTGCTCTATTTTAAAGTTTTATTTGAGTATAGGTCTTTCCTCAGTATCTACTGGGGATTAGTTTCAGGACTCCTCCTTGCTCAAATCCCTTAAGTTGGCCCTCTGCTTCCATGGGTACATAAAATTTGTCATTTTAACTATTTTAAGTGTAGTTCAGTAGCATTAAGTATGTTATTTTTACATTTAATTTTTTAGGAATCAACAGACTGTTTTCCAAAATACCTGCACCACTCACTTTACATTCCTTTGAATAGTGCACAAAGGTTCCTATTTCTCCTCATCCTTGCCAACATTTGTAATTTTGTGTTTTTTTGACATTAATCATCTTAATGGTATGAAATGGTATCTAGTGAGTTTGGTTTGAATTTCCTTAATGATGAGTTATAATGAGCATTTTTTTTCTGTGTATCTGTTTTGGACAAATGTCTATTCAAGTCCTTTACCAATTTTTAAATCAGGTTTGTTTTGTTTTTGAGGTGTAGGAATTCTTCATGTATTCTGGATATTCATTTATTAGATATATGACTTGCAAATATTTTATCCTGTGAGTTGTCTTTTCTCTCTTGATAGTGTCTTTTAATGCTGGAGGAGTATTTCTGATTGTGCAAGGACACCATGTTCTGAAGAGCCTGTTTTTTCAAAGCCATAAGATTGCCTAAGTCCCTCTTTTACTATACACCTGAAGGCCACCTTAGAGGAGATTGCAGAAGAGGCCGTAGCAAGGCTATCATAGAGACAGATTTTTTTTAAATAAAAGAAGCATTTCTTGTAGGGTCCATTTAACTTTAAAGCAGAGTAGAAATCTTTTGTTGTTGATGTTGTTATTGTTCTTTTTAGATATACATGACAGCAGAGTGTATTTTGACATGTTATACATACATGGAGTATAACTTCCAGAGTGGAGATCTTGTTTTGTTTTGTTTTGTTTTGTTTTGTTGTTTTGTCTCCTCTCACAACCCAGAGAGGTTCCTGGGAGAAAACCAGGTCAACTGGAGAGGTAAAATTGAGAAATCAGTGGATACGCCGGCTGGGCTTTGAAGCAGTTGCAGCTACTGGAGAGGCTCTTCTGAACATCTTCACCAACCCAAGGACCAATGTAAAGAATATGTGGCTCAGTGGTGGGCTCCAAGAGAGGGGCTCTTTTGTGACTCTTCTCTCAAAATTGTTATACTATCCATTCATGCTAGAAATAGGAGGACTTCTGCAATAGAGGGTCAGTAACCTAGGGAATTTCTCCAGGATCTTTCTGCAGGGATACTGATTAACTCAAGATAAAAGATGTAGAGATACTGTCATTTGGCAATCCCCAAGAAATGTCTGGGTCTTACCTTATTGCCTATGGAGAGACCAACCAACTAGTCAACAATTATATACAAGATAATTTATACACAATTTTCTTTATAATGCTGCTTTTTTTTTTTTTTTTTGGTACAGGAGATTGAACTCAGTGGCACCCGATCACTGAGCCACATTCCCCAGCCCTATTTTGTGTTTTATGTAGAGACAGAGTCTCACTGAGTTACTTAGCACCTTGCCGTTGCTGAGGCTGAACTCGCGTTTCTCCTGTCTCAGCTTCCCAAAGTGCTGGGATTACAGGTTTGTGCCACTGCGCCCAGCTTAATGCTGCTTTTTTTCATTGTTGGGTATGGGATATAAAATCTCACACATACTAGGCAAGCACTCTAACGCTGAGCTACACTTCGGTCCCTAAGTGCCTTATTCTTTTTTTTTTTTTTTTTTTGGTATTGAGGATTGAACCCAGGGGTGCTTAACCACTGAGCCACATCCCCAGTTTCTTTTTTTATTTTGAGACAAGGTCTTGCTAAGTTGCTGAGGCTGGCTTTGAACTTACAATCCTCTTGCCTTAGCCTCCCAAGCCACTGGGATTACAAGTGTGTGCCTGGCTAGTGTTTCATTCTTTCTCATGAATGGACAATGATAATCAGACAATAGAGGAAAGCATCTAACAGAAAAGACAATGATCAAAATAAACAGAGAAAGTAAGCTCAGTGGAAAATGAGACAATGTAAGAAACAAAGAAAAATGAAACAAAAATAGGAAACAAAAACCCTTTAATTAATATCCTATAAGAATAAGATACTGCCTCATTAAATGAGAACAAAATGCTACTTTAAAAAAATTCAGAAGACAAGAAAGAATTCTTAGGAATTAAAAATAAAAACTCCTCTAAATTTAGCATTTTCAGCCAGGCACAGTTGTGCAGGTCTATAATTGCAGCTACTTGGGGAGCTGAGGTAGGAAAATCCCAAGTTCCAGGCCAGCTTCAACAAGTTAGCCAAACCCTGTCTCAGATTTTTAAAAATCTTACAAAAGGGCTGGAGATGTAGCTCAGTGGTAGAGCATCCCTGGGTTCAAGCCCCAGCACTGCCATAAAAGAATGAAATAAAATAAAATAAATTTAGAGTCTTATTTTGCTATTACACATAGGATACTTGGAAATAAGAAAACGGGGCTTCCACATTCCACACAGTAGGCAGAAGCAAGGCGTGAAGAAAGCTGTCTCTTCCCTTTAAGGGACTTCCAGGAAGTATTACATTTACCATTTCCATTTCCACCCACTGCCCAGAACTTAGTCATATGAACAAACTCAGCTGTAGAGAGGCCAGGAAATTAGTTATTTATGACCAAGTACTAGTTATAAAATAGGGATTTTACTATTAAGTAAGTAGAAGAGAATGGGTATGAATACCACAGAAGAGCTGGAAGATGAAATTGATGATATGTCACATAAAGCTGGGTGCAGTGGTGCATACCTATAAATCCCAGCAATTTGGGAGGCTGAGGAAGGAGGATTGCAAACTCAAGGCCAGCTTCAGCAATTTAGTGGGGTCTTAAGCAATTTAGTGAGACCCTGTCCCAAAATAAAAAATCAAAAGGGCTGGGAAGGTAGCTCAGTAGTAAAGTGCCCCGGGGCTAAAGTCCCAGTACCAAAAATAATAATATATATATATAAAATTAAAATTAAAATAAGAAAGAAATGTCCTATAAAGCAAAATTTAAAAGAAAGTTACATGGAAAATAGTATAAGAAATGTTCTAGAAGGAGGGGTGGATAAAAATTCTGAGAGCAGGGCTGGGGCTGTAGCTCAGTGGTAGAGTGCTTGCCTAGCATGCGTGAGGCACTGGGTTCGATTCTCAGCACCACATATACATAATAAATGAATAAAATAAAAATCCATCAACAAGTAAAAAAATATTTAAAAAAAAATTCTGAGAGCATATAAATTAAATGATACCAAGAGGGTGGGATTGTGGCTTAATGGTAGAGTGCTTGCCTAGCATGTGTGAGGCACTGGATTCGATTCTTAGCACCACATATAAATAAATAAAATAAAGATCCATCAACAACTAATAAAAATATTTAAAAAAAATTAATGAGGGGCTGGGGTTGTGGCTCAATGGTAGAGCATTTGACTTACATGTGAGATGCACTAGGTTCAATTCTCAGCATCAATAAAAATGAATGAATAAAATAGGAGGAGTTCCAAGATGGCAGCCTAGGCAGACGCTGCGGTCAGTCTCTCCAGAGCCAGAGATTGAAGTTGTGGAAATACCATCTCCCAGCCAGCTTCTGGACATCATCCTACAGCTGCCCCAGCAGGAATTTCACTTGCGCGTGTAAGCAGGGCCACCAGGCAGCAGCCACTACCACAAGCAGCGCATCTTCAGCCGCAAGCTGCGGCGGAGCTCAGCCGCGGCGGCTTAGAGCCGCAGCCCAGGGCCCGCCCCGGGCAGGGCCTACTTCTATATGGGGTTTCTGGCTCCAGAGCCCACCCAACCACGCAGAACCCCTAGCAGCTGCTCCTGTGGGCACACAGCCTCAGTCGCTAGCCACTGGGGAGCCCATATTCAGGGCAAGAGTCGCTCCAGAGACCCCAGCGGAGACAGCCCGCCGCACTTCCGCTTCAGAGCTCCGGTGCACCGGCAGGAGCCGCAGAGGGCCCAGATCCGCCCGCAGGAACCAGCTCGGGTGTCCTGCAAGAGAGCGACCAGGAACTGCCACTTCGAGCCACT
>CM053411.1:26491226-26691850 GCA_028644305.1 Xerus rutilus | reverse complement strand
TTCAGAATAACAGTGAAAGCTTTATGGGTATGGATTTTGGGATTACAAATAATTTTTAGCAAGTAGATGAATTTATACAATTCACAATCTGTGAATAATCAAGATCAACTGTATGGCCATTTCTCTTTCTATATAGCTAGACATTAAAGCAATTTGAAAAAGTGTTAATGCCACTCCTCCTCCTCCTCCTCCTCCTTCTCCTCCTCCTCCTCCTCTTCTTCTTCTTATTTTCTTAGTTTTGGAAAATATTTTTCACCAAAATGTGCTACTTAACATTAATGTATAGTGGACCTTTTCTTGTTATATGAAAATGCATAAATAAAGATTTGCAACTAAAAAAAAAAAAAAAAAAAAGGTCCATCAACAACTAAAAAAATTTTTTTAAATCATAAATGATACCAAAACATGTCTCATAACTAACCTAAATCCTTAAAAAAATGAACTCAACAAATACCCTACATTTTGAATTTTTTTTTTTTAATTTTTTTTAGTTGTAGATGGACACAATATCTTTATTTATTTATTTGTATGTGGTACTGAGGATCGAACCCAGGGCCTCACGCATGCAAGGCAAGCGCTCTACCACTGAGCCACAATCCCAGCCCTACATTTTGAATTTTAAAAGTCCACACTAGTAATAACTAACACTTACTGAGTTTTAACTGTATGTCAAGTATCACTTTAAGCAGTTAGTATGCATTAACCCATTTGATCTTCAAAACAACAGAGCACTGTTATAATTCCTCCCTCATAAACAGATTAACCAAGGCAAATTATTCTGTTTTCCTGCAGAGGAAGAATGGATTCAGATGTCATACTGATGATGTTCCATATGTATCAAGAAGGCATGAAGAGCCGTATTATGCACATAATGAGGTTTTCCATGCCTCAGGCTCCCAAGCGGGTCAGAAATGCCTTGAGAGAGACAGAAGGGGTAACTGGTTTCAGCTTTAATTGTAATTAGCTGGGAGTCTAGGGAGAGGGTTTTCATAGATAGGTTGGGGCTTGGAAGATTTGAACTTCCGGAAGGAGACTTTCTTACTGGTTTGTCTACTTGTGGGGCAAGAAGGGAAAGGAGTAAGTGGGGAATGAAAGCTGTCAGCAGTCAAATATGAAAAATTGAGTCAGACTTTTCATTACAAACTCTAATTCTAGTCCAATCATTTTCAAAACAACCCCGCCTCCATAAGTACATAATTCTTCAATGCATAGACATTAACACAGAAGCACAAGGATCAAGAACAATCAGGAAAGGTGACATCACAAAATGTCACCATTTAGTGCCAGTGACTGACACTAAAGAGAGAGATGTGTTGACTGTCTAACAAAGAATTTATAATAGCTATTTTAAGAAAGCTCCATGAATCAAGAGAAATAATGTAAAATAATCAAATAATGTAAAAATGTGACCAGAAGTGAGAAATATAATAGAGATGTTGAAATAATAAAGAAATATCAAACAGAAACCCTAGAACTAAAAAAAGACTATGGATGAAGTGAAAAAGAACCAACAGCAGTATTGATTAAGTAGATGGAAGAATCTTTGGATTTGAAGAGAGGTTCCTTGGGGGGGAAGTATAATTAGAGGGATAAAATAAAAATAAAAAGGAGTGAAGAATGTTTCCAGGATTCATGAGATAGCATCAAAAGAGAAAATGTATGGGCCAATGGCATTCAAGAGGGAGCAAAGAGAGATAAAGGGGAAGAAATATTATTTAAAGAAATAATGTTCCGGGCTGGGATTGTAGCTCAGCCGTAGAGCGCTTGCCTTGCATGTGTGAGGCCCTGGGTTCGATCCTCAGCACCACGTACAAAGCAATAAAATAAAGACATTGTGTCCATCTACAACTAAAAAAATATTAAAAAAAAAAAAGAAATAATGTTCCAAACCTGGAGAATAACTAAATATCCATGTATAGCGAGGTCAAAGGCCTGCAATCAGATTCAATCCAAATGAGACTATACCAATACATATTATAATCAAATTGTCAAAGATCAAAGACAAAAACATATTTGGAAAGCAACAAGAGAAAACAAGCTAGGATAATAGAAGTTAATATATTGCATATATTTTTATTTTATGTATATTTTGATATTTGACATCTTAAAGGACCTGGGTGGGGAGAAACTGCCCCTCCTGGGGCTAGTTAGTTCTTAGGGAGAGCGAAGGGCTCAGCTGAGGGCATACATTTGATATGCAGACTTTATCTGCCATCTCTATCTGTTCCTACATCCCAGAAAGCCATATTCTTCTGCCTGGATCATCCAGGGTTGGGTACCAGGCAATCACACACCATCTTTGCAACCCAAATCCTGACAAAATTATACCGACTTGCCATTCCTAAACGATTTACTTTGCCCTGTGTTTTCCTGGAAACCCCAATTAAGACTTTAAGCTCAGGCTTTCTCCTTGCTTAGAACAATAAAAAGTTATTATCTTATAATTCTGGAGGTCAGAAGTCCGCAGCAGGTTAGTTTCTGTTTTGCAATGCTGGGGATCAAACCTGGGACCTTGACTATCTCACATGTGCTAGGTAAGCACTCCACACTGAGCTACATCCTTGGCCCCTACAATAAGGTTGTTTTGTTTTGTTTTATTTGGTATTGAGGATTGAACTCAAGGGTACTTAACCACCAAGCCACATCCTCAGCCCTATTTTGTGTTTTATGTAGAGACAGGGTCTCACTGAGTTGCTTAGTGCCTCGCCGTTGCTGAGGCTGGCTTTGAACTCACAATTTTCCTGTCTCAGCCTCCCAAAGTGCTGGGGTTACAGGTGTGCGCCACCGTGCCTGGCACTCCACAATGAGTTTTAATGATCTATAATCAAGCTGTTGGCAGCTTGATTCTGGAGGCTGTAAGGGAGAACCCATCTTCTTGCCATTTCCATCCTCTACAGGCTACCCACATTCTTTGGTTCATGGCCCCTTCCTCCATCTTCAAGGCCAGCAACATAGCATCTTTTCTCCTTCTGACTTCTGCTTCCATCCTCATCTCTCTGACTCTGATTCTTTAGTCTTCCTCTTTTTTGTATGTGGGGGAGGGAGGACTAGGAATTGAACTCAGGGTCACTTAACCACTGAGCCACATCCCCCGCCCTTTTTATTTTTTTATTTTAGGACAGGGTCTCCCTAAGTTGCTTAGGGCCTTGATAAATTGCTGAAGCTGGCTTTGAACTTGTGATCCTCCTGCCTCCACCTCCCAAGTCACCACGCCTGGCTTCTGACTTCCTCTTAAAAGGACCCTTGCAATTACAATGGGCCCACCCAATACTCCAGGATAACTTCTCCATCTCAGAGTCCTTAACTTAATCACACCTACAAAGTCCTTTTTATCATGTAAAATTATATATATTCATAGGTTTTGGGGATCAGTGCATGGGCATCTTTGAGGGGACATTATTCAGGCTGTCACACACAGCTAGAAGTAGAGGCAGGATTCAAATCTATGTAATCTATGCCCAGCATTCTTTTTCTATGCCCAGAGTTCTTAATCTGTACCCAGAGTTCTTTGGTACTATGTTCTGCGCTTTTGTGACAATATTTGCATAGTAATCAACATGTTAATACTGAATATCACAAAATTCAGAATATAACCACATCAGGAGGATAGTGAGTAGGAAAATATACACTAAAAATCAATAGATTAGAGAGCCTAAAACTAAAAACGTCCAAGAATAAATATATTTATTATTAAATTACATTGTTAATAATTTATTAATAGATGAAGATTTATAAGTCTCTATATATCCAAAGAAGCAGCTTAAAATGTTGAAAAAGTTTGCCTCAGGGTGGAGGGGAACAGGTGACTTTTTCAGCATCAGTCTTGTAAAATCAATTGATTTTACAACCACATGTAAGTATTACTTGGACTAAACACAATTAACTAGAAAACCCCAAGATGGGATCGTGGGGCCCTGTTTATGGAGTTGCTGTTTGCAGTATTCTCCCCACTGGTCTTTGCTCTCCTGTTTCCCCGCTCCCTGACCTTGTTTTAGGATCTTGTTACTTGCCTCTGGCTCCTTACATAATGGCGAGGTTCTACAGAGTTACTTACCTCAATCTTAGCACCCTCCCTTGGATATAGTTTTGGTATCTATCCTTCAGTTAAGAGTCCTGGGACTCTGGATGTCTACGCCTCCACTGTTAGAAGGGATCTAGGCAAGGACTTATTTGACTTTGAAAGGTTCCAGGCATGGCTTGTGCACAAGGTATCTCTTTCCCATATTTATTTGATCTGAAGACAGACAGCAGAGATCAGAGTCAAAGGCCAAAGGTTAGATCATACACCAGGGAGTTAATCTTAGGGGCAATAGGAAGAGTAGGAGCCAGGTTGTAGAGACAACGTGGGATGAATGAATAGGGGTGAAGGAATGGATGTTCCTTCCAAGAACAAGGAATAGCAGAGAGACTGGGACACTGAGTTGGGCTTTGGTGGGGGTAACACTAAAGGAGCCATACCAAGTTTTGGTTTCTGAACCTGTCATTAGGACAATTAACGAATCCTCTAGTTTTTTTTTTTTTTAACAAAGGCATAGGCAGAGGTTTATTTAGGAAGTAGATACACACTCAAGGGAGAATGTTGGCTATCTCAAGAGTGAAAAGCCTCTCCTGTGTTGGGGCTCCAAAATTTAGAGTGGGGGGCAGTAGTTGGGGTCCAGGCTGGAGGGGGAGCCAGGGTGGAGCCGCCATACTTTCACACTGGTTTCCCCTGTACTTGCGCATTTCCCTCAGTTTACAAGGGCATGGGCCCAGAGCATATTGCTCAGGAGTTTCAGTTGTTCCTAAGCACTTTCTTGCCAGGTCGGTGGCACACACCTGTAATCCCAGCAGCTCAGGTGGCTGAGGCAAGAGGATCCCGAATTCAAAGACAGCCTCAGCAAAAGCGAGGTGCTAAGCAATTCAGTGAGACCCTGTCTCTAAATAAAATACAAAATAGGGCTGGGGATGTAACTTAGTGATCAAGTGCCCCTGAGTTCAATCCCCAGTACCTCGCCCCCCCACCTCCCAAAAAAAACCCCTAAGCACTTTCTTCATCTCAATGGCTCATGGACATTTTTTTTTAAAATATTTTTTTAGTAGTAGATGGACACAATATCTTTGTTTATTTTTATGTGGTGCTGAGGATCAAACCCAGTGCCTCACGCATGCAAGGCAAGCGCTCTACCACTGAGCCACAACCCCAACTGCTCATGGACATTTTATTTGAGACTCAGTGTATTTCTCTCTTTATCCCAAATTCCTATCTCATCCCCCCTCACCACCTTCCAGACTTTGATTCCTTAATCTTAAGAGTTAGGGGTAATGATCCATCTTCTATGACTGCTTTAGGCTGGCAAGGGGTGAGGACCCCAACTAGTAAGTGATCAAAAGTCTCATCCTGTTTGAAAGAAGTTAGATACAGGTCTCAGTTGTGGGAATGGACAACACATTCTTGTGTTGCCATCCTCTTAACATGGCATTGTTGTAATCAACATTGATGCCTCTGAAGTTCCCCATACAGGCCACCAAGAGATTTCATGGGAGAAGACCTATCTCCTAAGAAGGGTCTGAGGAGTTACCAGCAAGAAGAGGGGGCTTATCTCAGGACCAGTGGGGTTCTTGGAATATGTGATATAAACGGATTTCAGCACACACCAATCAAAGGCATAGATAGAGGCTTATTCAGGAAGCAGATACACATTCAAGGGAGAATGTGAGCTATCTTGAGAGTGGAAAAGCCAATCCTCCAGTTTTTTTTTTATAGAGTCATAACAGAGAATACGTTTCTGCTCCTCTTTGAGTTAGGCATGGGTATGCAACTTGCTTTGGACAATAAAATGTGGTTAGAAGCACATGTCATTTCTAGACAGATATATTAAAAACCAGCATATTACTTACAACATCTTCTTTCTATCACAGTAATGATATAACCAATGTTGAGATGGAGCCTCCAACAGTCTGGGTATCCTGAGTAACTATAATGAGTAGAACCCTATATGTCATATGGACATATAGACAAAGTATACAAGTTTTTTGTAACTGAGCAATAACTGGACATGGTGGCACACACCTGTAATCCCAGTGACTCAGGAGGCTGAGGCAGGAGGATCTCAAGTTTGAGGCCAGGCTCAACAACTTATTGAGAACCTCAATAACTCAGTTAGACCCTGACTCAAAGTAAAAAAAGAACTGGGGATGTAGTTATGTAGTAAAGTACACCAGGGTTCAATCCCCAATGCCAAAAAACAAAAAAACAGACAAACATGTTCATTACAACAAAGGACTATTTGTAACATAGTCTGACATACCCTTACTTGACTGATACAAGTCCTGAAGCACCAAAGCAGTAAATACAGGAGTAGTTAAGCACTCAATGGATCAAGCCCAGAAAATCAAGTACACTCATAGAGCAGGAACAGAACCTCAAATGATGGAAAAATTAACAGTCAAGAACTAGAAAAATATGGATTGGTATGAGAATAGGTTGGAACTAAAACACAAAGGATGCTAGTTAATTCCTAGGGAAGGAATCAAATTAAAGTGAGCAATGCTTATCTTTAGTATTCTCTCAGTTCTGATCCACAGACTAGTCTGGTGGTTTGAAGACTCAAAGTTAACTGGGCATGAGAATGTTTAAGGCATCATTACCATGGAGTATGTGCAACTTCAGGTAGGTAGTTCAGGGGATGTAGGAACCTAGTGCTCCTACAGGGAGCAGGGAAAGGGAGCAAACTGTTGAACACAAGCCTGACAGTGATGAAGAGTTCTGCAGAGAGCCACAACAATGTCAATGAGTTTCTCTTTGAGACTATGGTTAAGATATTCAATTTGTTCATCACTGTGTGGTGGGCAGTGTTCAGATGGGCAAGGATCTCTAAACTGTAAGGTAAACTATATGAGATCACTACTAGCAAAGAGAAATTCCTATAAGAGGGGAGTAATAAATATTTGTTGAAGCTTCTCTACAAGACATCTCCTTCCCAAGGTATAGGCCTGGTTTTGAGTGTCCCTAGAGGTAAGATCACTATACACTTCACATCCACTGTGGAGGTCAGGCAGGCAGTTGCTAAAAGGAGCCCAAATTCTGGAGTTAAACCTGTTATCATACTTAGATTCTGCCACTTGCTGGCCTTGGGCAAATTATTTACCCTTATAAAATGAAGGTGTTAAAAGTATACACCTCCTAGGCTTGAGAAAATTAAAAGAATATGTAAAGCAAGACATTGTTTAGAACATAGGGTTATAAAAAACCAAAGGCCTATTTCAGGGAGTAGGGGTTGCCCTGAATATCTGAGCAGAGAAGAAAACCAATTAAAAGATCAGAAACAAGTAACTTGTATTAAATGTTGAGCTAGAGAGGGGCTGGACTTAGAGGCCAAGACATATTGGGGAGGACAGTGAAGACTTGGAAGCCTGTTTAGTACCTTCTGGAAACAATGAACACTGATCAGGGCAAGTGGATAATGAACTGTAAGGTAGCTGGGTATGCCTGTAATTCTATCACTTGGGATACTGAGAGAGGAGACTTCTTGAATCTAGGAATTCAAGACCAGCCTGGGCAACATAGTGAGTCTCAGTCTTTCTCCCCCCCCTTTCTGTGTGTGTGTGTGTGTGTGTGTGTGTGTGTGTGTGTGTGTGTGCACGCGTGCAAAGTGAATTAGGGGTTAGTTCAGAAGTTAAATGACAGAGTCTTCTGAATCTTCTGTGGAGGAATCCTGCTGGATAGGTTTACTGTGGGGATATGGATTGGGGTTAATATGGGAAATGTCCTGGTTAGGAGCTTGCATGAGAAACCTCCAAGGAAGCCCTACGTGCTAGAGAGGGTTAACCACTCAGATTTCCCAGGTGTTTCTTCAATGTGAAATTCTCATGAAGCAGTATGAAGGATGTCATTTTTTATCCCGGCTTTGGAGACCATATTCAGGGCTAGATATAAGTAGTTAGGAAGCTCAGTGACAGTGTATCAACCTGAGCATCTGCCCCCTGAGCTTTAGGAAAAGAGGCAATTTTGGCTGTCTACAGTATATGACATGGAAAATTCAGAAAATTAAAAAGAGGCAGCCTGCCTGGTATGATGAGAGCAGCCCTGCATGTGGCAGCTGCTGCAGGCTGTGATGGGATGTGTGCCCTAGTCTCAGATGCTGAGCTCTTGGGAAACAGGGCATAAGCTTGAATTTCCACTCCCTGAGGTTTGACCTCCACTGGGGTCAGCTTCTGTGAGAAATGAGCATAGGGATGCAGTTAACAGACATGATGTCCTTCTGGGATACAGTCACCCTCATAATTTTGCAACAAGTTAAGAGCTTACAGACTATTAAACACTAGACTGGCTCAAACAAGGTCAGAGCTGAGATCAACAAAGTCTGCAGCCTCTGGATTCTTGAGCAACTTCCAGAACCTAACAAATAGCCTCTCTCTCTGAGTAGGAAGTGGTGCTTCCTTTATTGATACTGTCAGAGCAGGAAAGCAGTGAATGAGCCACTCATAATGTCCAGTGTATGACAAGCTGTATAGTCCTGGTGGGAGCCAGGACTACACAGGTCATTCTGGTATAGCTAAGGAATTGGTGTTATGGATTGTGAGAAGAGTTTCAGCTTCAGAAGTGGGAGTGCATCTGGGTACAGTGGTGCACATCTGTAATCCTACTGGCTTGGGAGGCTGAGGCAGGAGAATTTTAAGTTCAAAGCCAGCCTCAGCAACTTAATGAGGCCCTAAGTAACTTAGTGAGATTCTGTCTCAAAAAGAAGAAGTTGGAGTAGTAATAGCAGTTGTAGTGGTGGGAGTGCAGCTGCTTGGCCAGCTTTCAGACTGGGCAGAAATTCAAGTAGATACTTGCCCTAGGGAGGAGGGGGATAACTGGGCAGCCCTTCAGCCCCACTGTAGACATATACATCTAGAACCTCTGGAATTGATATGGCAGGAAAGCTGATGCCCCAGGCCCCAAATAGTACTGAACTTGTCAGACATGAGTGCTTCAGGAGATGCTCTGGTCTTTTGGCCTTGAGCTTTGAGAGGCCACAGACCTCAGACAGTGTGGGCAGCTGGCTCTGGATGCGCTGCTTCCACAAACAGCTGGGATGAAGTGGTCTTTTGGTTCACTTCCCTCTCTCTCTCTCCCTCCCCGGAAACATTTCAGTCTTAGCAATACTGCTTCTTCTCTTCTAACCAACTATTTTTAAAAATATGTATATTTTTAATTTTTTAGTTGTAGATGGACACAATGTCTTTATTTAGTTTATTTTTATGTGGTGCTGAGGATCAAACCCAGTGCCTCACATGTGCAAGGCAAGCATTTTGCCACTGAGCCACAACCCCAGCCCTACCCAACTATTTTTTAAAAGAGAGTGGATCCAGTTAACCATAATGCTTGGCTTTGCTGAGTTGCCTATGCATGTATGGAAGGACCTATAGACATCCATGCCTTTTCACGTGGTGCTCATCTCTTCCTCAAAAGAAGCGTTAAACAAATATTCTTTAAGGATTGTTTTAATGAAGCATCAGATCATTACCTTCCCTGGGTACCTAGATGCCCTGATCTGGCTTTTCTCTACCTACACTAAGCCCTCCTTCTTAGAACAGTTGCACTTCTTGGGAGTGCAACTGGAATGCAACACCCCCCACACCTGTGGTGGGGATTGAATCCAGGGCCTTGAGCATGCTAGACAAGTACTCTATCACTGAGTCATATCCCTAGCCCCCTAAAAAACCCTTTCTGTAGTAAGTCTGGAACACAGCACCAGACAGTTCAATGAAGCATCAATCTGAAGACTCTAGGCAGAGATGTAGGAGCCAGGAATGAGGCCATGGAAGAGTGATTGGTCACAGTAAGGCAGGGAAAAAATGTCAGGGTGAATGAACCATGACAGATCCACAGATGTGAAATTCTCCTCCACTTTGTCCCCCATGGGATAAATGCAAAAATGTCCCATCCTCCTACATGGGAATCACAGTCAACCTAAAAGGCATAGTTTGGCTGATGTTGGCATTGGTTAGGTCAATTAGGATAGAACAACTGAAAGAAAGGGATTCAAGGGAGAGTCCAAAAATTGTCCAAGAGAGAGCCAAGACCAAGACTGCAGAGGGCAGGTGGTTTCAAGTCTGAATGACAAAAAGCAGATAAAGCTAGAAGATTAGGAGCCAGGTGAAAGGATGGTAAAGAATGGGACAGGGTCGGGGGTTGGGGAGAGTAAAGAGGATGTAGCCAGGATTTGAAAGGAAAGCTGAGATGAGATACCCAAACCTCATTTGTGTTCTTAGATGTCAACCTCAAGGTTTTTGAGTAGGTTCATCAGATTTAAAAACACAGAATGGGAGGGGGCATTACATTAAAAAAATGTGATACTGGAGCTGGGATTGTAGCTCAGCGGTAGAGCGCTTGCCTCGCATGCGTGAGGCCCTGGGTTCGATCCTCAGCACCACATACAAAGCAATAAAATAAAGACATTGTGTCCATCTACAACTAAAAAATAAATAAATAAATAAATAAAAATGTGATACTGATGATAGCTATTTAATGGTAATGATGACTTCAGTAACCATTTAAGTAATAAGCTAAAACAGCTTTGAAGTACATTTGGAATAGTTGGGAAAATATAAATATGTGCTGAATGTTAGATGGCATTAGAGAATTATTGCTAATTTTGTAGGTTGTAATGGTGATATTGTAGTTAATAGGGAGAACACTCCTGATTTTTTAGAGCTATAAGAAAATATTTAAGGATGAATTGTTATGATAAAAAATTAATTTTAAATGGTTTAGTAACCTATACTCTTTTGCATGTAGATGAAGAAAATATGATAAAATTTTAACTAATTTTGGATACAGATAATTAATTTATGGCCATTCATACTCTTCACTGTTTTCTTGTTTGCTAAAGTATTTTTATTAGTTATAAATACAAAGCTTAAGCATTAGTTTTTATTAATCTGTTAGAAACTAAAGCACAAATTATGTAACAAATTATCATACTAATGAGAAATCAAGACTTTGTGGGCGAAAATATGGTATCAATGGTTAATGTTGACCAGAAACATTTGGCCAAAGGACTTTAATTAAAGAGACTTTGTAGAACAAATTTGAGATTAGAGATGGCCAATAAAATAGTTTCCAGATTTCTCCCAGTTATTAGGTCTTTCCCAATTTCAATAAGGAACATTCATTTGAAAATTCATCAATTTTAAGGGAGATTTCTTCTCCTAAGACCTTGTATGTATAATGTGATCCTTACCAATTTTTGCCTAACCTCTTTAGTTATGCCTTCATGACTGCCTGATTTACTCCCTAATAAAATCACTACCTCTTTAAGGGTCATTTCTCAGAACTCTAGATTACTCTAACCTACAAGTACATGACCAAACAAATATTTGCTTATGGACAGACTTAAAGATTCCCAAGCACTCCCCAGTTTATCTTTAGAAAACCATTCTTTCTTCCACAGTGTCTGGAAAACAAAACTCATTCATATTCCCAAAGATTAGAAGGGTCTCACTGTATTCTGGGAACCAAAATTCCAAGAATACCACCCAGGTTCCAAATTTACCCCTCCTGTAATGGAAAATCCAGTGCTGACCTCTCCTGCTGAGGTGGCAGTTTTTGATTGCACAATATTGTGTTCCCTTTCCAGGGCAGCAGGAACCCAAACACTCTTCTGAGAGTCTGTCTCCTCACTAGACACACAGACTGTTCATTTAGCAATTAGAGCTGTCAGCACAGCAAGCTGGCAAGAAAGAGAGCATCATCTGTCCCTGGGCAGAAGCCCTTGGCAGAGCCATGACATCAGGGCTTGGGGCAATGAGTAGGACAGTGGCTGTAATTTGTCACTTCCCCAGTACTTAATTATTTGTACCTTATGTACTGGCAAATGACATATGCATTACTCTGAGAGGAAACATAGGAAGTATGGAAACAGGTAAGAACAGGAATGGTTTGTAGGTCTCCAAGGGCTCAAACCTTGACGTGATGTTGCTTTATCTATCTATTCAACCATCTACTCAGCATTCACATATAGACTGAGGAGCTGGGTGCCAGGAACTCAATGGCGAATGTGACATGATTCTTGTCCTTGAAAGGCACGGAGTAAATGGGAAAGATGAAAATATAAATAAGTGCTACAAAGTGTTTCAGACTTTATGGGTCTTGGGGAAGACAGACATTAGGAATGGAATTAACTGGGTCTCTACAGTGTCCACCTGCCCCTTTGCCCTAAGGTGCTAAATTTCCTAACCATGGCAGCACATTGAACTCATTGCAAGCTTCTTTTTGAATTGAATATTTATTGAATTATTAGAAGACCTGGGTTCTAACATGAATATTTCTTTTTAAAATTTTATCTTGAGACAGAGTCATGCTAAGCTGCCCTGGCAGACCTCAAACTTGAGATCCTCCTGCCTCAGCCTCCTGAGTGGCTGGGGATTACAGGCAGGCACCACTGCACCTGGCCTATCACGACTACTTCTGACATTAACTTGCTTTGTGACCATGTGGCCCTCATTCCTTTTTCTAGTTCTCAAATAGTTCATCTAAAAAATGAAGATAATTGTCCTGTCCTCCATACTACTCCTGGTGCTATGATCAGGGCCTCTGGAAAATGAAGATATTTTGCCTAAATAAGGGTGAGGAAGGGGAAGGTAGGACAACATGAGTTTGAGGTAGAGAGTAAGAAAATAGAAGAGAATATCATGATTGTAGGGCTCTATGGAAATCCTGGGTCAACAAGTATATAAATATATTTAATACTTTTTAACAAATGAAAATACTACCTTAATATTTTTCATTTTTCAAAAATATTTTTTAGTTATACATGAACACAGTGTCTTTATTTTGTTTACTTATTTTTATGTGGTGCTGAGTATCGAACCCAGTGCCTCACACGTGCGAGGCAAGCGCTCTGCCAATGAGCCACAACCTCAGCCTCAATATTTTTCATTTTTAAAAACTCAAAAATTATTTTATTAGCAAAATGATTGTTTGTATTACCAAACATACAATGATCCAGGAAAATATGAAAAGGGGGCTGGGGCTGTAACTCAGTGGTAGAGCGCTTGCCTCGCATGCGTGAGGCACTGGGTTCGATCCTCAGCACCACATAAAAATAAATAAATAAAATAAAGATATTGTGTCCATCTACAACTAAAAAATATTTTTTTAAAAGAAAGTATGGAAAGGACGGTAAATGTGTCCAGAAATATCATAAGCTAGAGATAACCCTTGTTATTGGTTACTTCCATATACCTCTCTGACTACACACACACACACACACACACACACAAATGCAGATGAAACTGTTGTACACATGATGTTCTTCAATATTTTTTTTCATATTGAAAAATATTATGGGCTTTTTTTGTTGTTGCTGTACCAGAGACTGAACCCAGGAGTGCTTAAAGCTCTCGCTAAGTTGCTTAGGGCTTCACTAAATTGCTGAGGCTGGCTTTGAACTTGTATCCTCCTGTGTCAGCCTCCTGAGCCACTGGGTTTATAGGCATGTGCTACTATACCCAGCTGTGAATATTTTTCATGCCAATATATCCAGACTATCATTTTAATTTGGATGTTGAATTTCATTGATTGAACATGTTCTCACTAAGTTGCTTAGGGCCTCGCTAAGTTGCTGAGGCTGGCTTTGAACTTGTGATCCTTCTGCCTTAGCCTCCTGGGTCCCTGGGATTACAAGCATGGGCCACTGCACCCAGCTTAGATGGAGGTATTTTTATGTGACTCCAGATTCAAGTTGAAATGCTGTGCCACTTAAAAAAGAGAATTGCTAGAGTGAAAAAAAATTCATGGGTTCATCATTGCCCTGGTTTGGTGTAAACAGAAAACAGGCACAAGGGAGGGGACTACCAAGGAAAGGAAGAAGATAGCAATTAAATAAAACTTCCTTAAAGCACACACAATATACTATGTTCGTCATCTGAAGTAGAGAAGATAAGGTAGCATTCTCCGTAGAATAAAAGAGGGATAGGGAGGAAATTGGAGTGTCTGGAGGAGTGCCCTGAAAGGGCTGGGCAGTGGTGTGGAGATGCCTCCTGAGCCTCTGTAGGAGGTGGGTGCCATTGGGAGGTTGGGTACAGGGCCTAGGGCCATCTCTAGTGGGCGGGTGTGGGGGTAGGGAGGCACAGGAGTTGGAGTGGGCATGGCAGGATGGGACTTCTGCAGGGTTAGGAGTGTTGGGGGTAGAGTGAGGCTGAGAGGGGAGCTCAGCTTTGCTCCTTGATGGAATGAAATGCATGTTTTTCCTTTGGAAATAAGGGTTTCCATGCATCCTGGTTTAACATGTCTCACTGGGCATGGCCAGTGTCCATGGTCTAGACAAGCTGGGGGCCAGTGATGAAAAGGGAAGGACCAAGTGGAGCTCAGAGGCTTAGAAGAAAGAGAGCATAGCTAGCAGAGTTCTTTTCTGTGGGGTTGCAGCTGCAGAACCAGAGTGGGGCTGAGGGCAGCCATGAGCACCTGTCCGCCAGGGGCCTAGGCAGGACAGATGAAGGATTGCATCTTCAGGTCCTCCTCTCTCAGTTGGCCTTATAAGTTCTTCATGACCCGGTGGATCTTGTAATGCTTGGTAAGGTGGTTACTTTCTATGAAGCTCTTCTGACCCTGGGTACACTCAAAGTGTTTGTCCCCTGTGTGGATGCAAGTGTACCCCTGGAACTCGTCACTCTGCATGCACCTTATCACTTCACATGAACTTTCCACAGATGACCATGTTGCAGACCAAGAGTGGCTCACTGTTGTGCAGTTGCACATGGACCTTAAGCAAGGATGGCTTTGGGAAAGTCTTGCCACAGTCATGGATATGGCACATGTGCTTTTTCTGGCCCTGTCTCTAGACCTCTTCTCTCTGTACTTGCAACTGGGACTCATGAAGGCTGACCATATAGCATTTCTCTCCAGGTGGGATATCTCGAGCCAGGGCCTCCTCATCTGCAGCTGGATCTGGTTGGAGCTTAGCCAACTGATGGTCAAGTTGTTTCCAGAAACATTCTGCACCTACAACTGCTGCTGCCTGGGCAGTGTTGGTGATGGTGACAGCATGCCCCGGACTTGGACTTGGTTGATGTTGATGGTCTGCATTTCCTGGGCAGCCACTGCCAGCTGTGCTGTGTTCACACTGATAACTCTTCCTGCAGGCTCAATCTTTGGCAGAGGATGCTCTTTTGGAAGAATTGAATCCAACTGTTTACTGCTGGTCCCATTAAGCTAGGGAGCTTGGGGTGCAAGGCTGCTACAGGTGATAGTTGAGGTGTTTGCAGCTGTTGCTAAAAGACTATCCCGAACAAGAACTGTCTGTACCTTACCTGAAGGTGTGCAAATGGAGACCTGAGTAGACACTGGCTCTGCAGTCTGAATCTGAAAGTTCTGGGAGAGTTTTTTGCCTGATGATGGGTGCAGCCTGCACTCCCTGCAGAGTCTGTTGGAGGATTTGCACCACCTACTGCTGCTCTGCGTTGGGGGAGCACCATCTGGACCACAGCTGTCTGCCTGCCTCCCCAAAGGTCTGAACAATCAGGTTATTTTCTTCCTGGTGATATTGTCTGCCCTGGTCTCCATCATGGTCTTGATTAACACCATCCCCACTTGCTCAGCCACAACTTCAGGCAGTTGGGAAGCAGAAAGACTCTTCTTCTTGGCTTTCCTGTTAGTCTTAGACAGTGACAGGAGGGGGAGGGGACCTTTTGGTGAGGAGCTGAGTGGTGGCGCCACTATTGCTGGCATTCACAGGGTTGTTGATGGACAGGTTGAGCATCATTGTACCATCCCTCTCTGTCAGCTTCACCAAGTTGGCCAGGTGGTACATAGGGATGGTGATTGGACTCAACTTTTGGATGGAGGTTGGCTTGATGAGGGACAGGCTTGTGACTGGACATCTAACAGGGTGGTGATGGCTTGGTTGGTGCCAGGGATGATCTGGATTTGGTTAGTAAGATTGGGATGCATCTGGATGGCCTGGGAATTCCTCACCTGAATCGGAGGGACTGCCTGGTACATTTGATCGGGTTCCATCATTGATCATGGTAGGGTTCTGGATAGTGAACACCAGCTGCTTTCCAGGATAGGAGGCACTCAGTTGTGGCCCCTGAATCTGAGGTATATTTCCTTTGGAGGACAAGATGCCAAAGCCAGGACTGAGAGGGAGAGGAGCAGGTTTGACAGGGACCAGTTTCCTTGGCATGGGTTGGGAAAACATGGTGGAAGATAAGGCCTTACAGCAGCTTCAAGAGCTGGAGGGATAATTTTGCTACATGTTGCAACAAACAGGGTCAAGAGGGATGGAGGAGCCTGGCATGGTGGCGCATGCCTGTAATCCCAACACTCTGGGAGGTTGAGACAGGAGAATCGTGAGTTCAAAGCCAGCAGCAGAGCTGTTTTTGTAGCAGAAATTATGTTTCTCCAATAAATAAACATATAAAAATAAACACAATTGGAAGTATCATTTCATAGCATATTGAAGACATTGCTGGATTTAAAAGGCAAGCTACAAAATTATATCATTTTCAATTTAAGCTCATGCAAATATATTTAGATAATATTACACACTCAGCAATATTTGTGATATCTGAAGATTTTAATGAGTCAAAGAACTTTTGGATTTCTTGCCCATGAGAATACCAGTATTAGAGAACTCACTTTGTGTGTTTGAAAAGTCTGTCAAAAATTTAATGAAGCTGGGGGGCTGGGATTGTAGCTCAGCGGTAGAGCGCTTGCCTCGCATGCGTGAGGCCCTGGGTTCGATCCTCAGCACCACATACAAAGCAATAAAATAAAGACATTGTGTCCATCAACAACTAAAAAAATATTAAAAAAAAATTTTAATGAAGCTGGATACGGTGGTGCACACCTGTAATTCTAGTGCTTTGGGAGGCTGAGACAGGAGAATCACAAGTTCAAAGCCAGCCTCAGCAACCGCGAGGCGCTAAGCAACTCAGTGAGACCCTGTCTCTACATAAAACACAACATAGGGCTGGAGATGTGGCTCAGTGGTTGAGTGCTCCTGAGTTCAATCCCCAGTACCAAAAAAAAAAAAAAAAAGAGAGAGAGAGAGAGAGATGGAGGGACTGTGGACCTCAGGACTGCTCTGATGTTGAATGCCCTTAACTGTTCATGCCCTACCTGATAGAGAACAAGGACTTTGGGTTACTCCCCCAACTTCACCCTCTTTCAGCAGGAAGCAGCTTAGAGATGTCATCTCCCATTTTCCCATAGAAATGGAATGTAAAAATTGACAGTGGTGAAATGTAACAGTGGTCCACTTTATATTTTGAATATAGCCCTTGCTGCTCTGCCACTGCAACTTATTTTTTTTAAATATTTTTTAGTTGTCAATGGACCTTTATTTTATTTATATGTGGTGCTGAGAATTGAACCCAGTGCCTCACGCATGCTAGGCAAGGGCTCTACCACTGAGCCACACCCCAGCAACTTATTTTTAAAATGGACATAGTTCTTTCTCTTTCTCTCTCTCTGCTCCTCCCTAATCTCTCCCCCTCCCTAATTTCAGGGGAAACAACATTACCTTTCTTCTTCATCCTAGGCACAGTTATCTGTCCCTGAGTACAAACCTGCCATAGGAATGAAGTAATCTAGACTTTGGGGATGGTTCCAGAAGATCTAAGAAATGACTATCTCCCAAATTAACAAGTGAATTACAAGTCCAACAGAGAACATGTGGGATGTAGCCTTTGAATCACCTCTTTAAAAGCTCCCTGTTCCTGCTGACCGGCAGAATCACAGCCTCTGGGACGGGAGTCCCCTGTGTTTTTCCTTTGCTAGCAAAGCAATATACCTCCTTTTTCCTTTTGAGAGAGAGAGAGAGAGAGGGCTAGGAGTCCTGGTTGGTGGCAGGTTGGGGCTTCAGATTATCACTGGAGCTGACAGCAGCAGTGGTAGCCATGTTCATTGTGGATGACTAATTATAACATCTTCCTCCCTGGCCTCTTCCACCACTAAAAGCCTCTCTTTGTGGCTGAGTGGCAGTACTTGCCTAGTATGTATGAGGTCCTGGGTTCAATTCTCAGCACTTCCAAAACAAAACAAAAACTCAACTATGTTTCTTAAGATGGATAATACAACCCATTTTTACTGCTTCTGTGTAGAAACCATGGAAGATATGGTTCTGAGAATGTAATCCAGTCGTTAATAATAGTATAGCAATAGCCACAGCCTCAACCAAGTCTTACTGCAACTAAGGAAGGGTCAAAGAGAACCAGGCTTCTTTTTTCCCCGGTAAACCAGATGGGGTACAATCTGTTATCCAGGGGGGGAGAAAGGAATTAATGGCTCTCTGAATAATACTGTGAAGCTCTGAGAGTGCTGGTAATGAAGTTAAGAAATGTCCTTTCCTCTAAATTGTGAGTCTTATGTATGTCTAACTTAAAAGTTCATTATTTTGGTCACTTGTTTATTTATTCAAGAACATTTATTGAGTGACTCCTGTGTGTTATGTAATGAGGATGGATCTCAGTCTCCATTTGACTCATTGGCCAGATACACAACCATATGCAGTGGCCCTTGGCTTTTACTTTGAATGTGATGAATTGACTTCCTTTTGAAAGGATTTCTTCTGATGGGTGGGAATAAACTGCAATAGAAGCAAGTAAGACAAGAGAGGCAAGAAACAATAGTGATCTGGATCAAGGTGGTAGCAGCAAAGGTGGTGAGAAGTAACTGGGTTCTAATATATTTTCAAGCAGAACTGACAAGATTTGCTACTGAATTGGAAGTGAGGAATGATTGAGAAGAGTCAAAGAGGACCCCAGTAATTCTGGCCTGAGAGATTGGAAAAATGAAGTTGCCCCTTTGTTGAGATGTGGGAAGACATCCTAGTGGGAGGAGAAAGTGTGGGGAGAAGATCAGCATTTGGATTTTGGACCTCCTAAGTTTGAGATGTCTGTTACACATACAAACACAGATGGGAAGTTAAATAGATTTATAAGTCTGGATTCCAGAAAAGAGGTACAGCTGGAGATATGATTATGGGAGTTGGAAGCACATGGATAGGACTGAAGCCCACGAGACCAGAGGATATCCCAAGGGAGTGAATATAGCTGGAGAAGAGGAAAGGCCCCTCTGGCCTTCTTGCTAAAACACATGGAGCCCATTCCTGCTTCGGGTACTTTGCCAAAAATATTCTTTCACAAGACATTCCCAAGGCTTGCTCACTACTTCAATCACACCTCCCTCAAATATTACCTCCTCAAATTGAAAGATCTCCTTGACCACCATATCTAAATATAAGCATCCCTTCTCCTTAGACCCACCAATCATTCTGTGTCCCTTATTTTCTTTCTTCATAGCATTTCTTGTTTCCTAAAATCACACTCTCATTTGTTTATTTATTTATAATGTGTCTTCTCCATAAGATCAGAACTTTGCTTTTTTTAAAAAAAATATGTTTCAAACATGCATGATGGCCATGCCTATGATCCCAGCTACTTAGGAGGTTGAGGCAAGAAGATCCCAAGTTTGAGGCCATCCTCAGCAGCGATTTAGCCAGATTCTGTCTCAAAATATATTTTTTAAAGGGATGGGAAAGTAGCTCTGTGGTAGAGTGCCTGTGGATTCAATATTGCTCTAGTACAAGACAGAAGGAAGGAAGGAAAGGGAAGGGAAGAAAGGAAGGAAAAGATATATATATTTAACCGTTTGGGTTTTCTGAGAAGCAGACCTGAGACAAAAATTTGAGTGCAAATGTTTATATGGGATATGATTGAAAGAGATACCAGTAAGAGAATGGGAAAGTGAGACAGATGAGAAGGCAGTCAATAAAGGATGACTTGTCAAGCAAGTTACCATTGTAGTTAACTAGGGCTCTGTCCTGCAGGGAAACTGGTCTGAAAGAATATACTATGAAGGGTATGGTTACTGGGAGTAAAAAGTGGTCCCTTATCTGAATCTGTGGTTTTGCTTTCTGTGGTTTTAGTTACCAGTGGTCAACTGTGGTTCAAAACCATTAAATGGAATGTTATAGAAAAAAATAGTATTTTCAGTATTTTAGGTAAAAAATACCTAAAATGAAATATCACTCCATCTTGCCTGGGACATGCCTCCAGCTCACTCTGTATATACCACTTGCCTACCACTTACTAACTGTCTCGCTCATCTGATTGAGTGTGAAGATATTGGATTGCTTGTGTTCATTAACCATTATTTTACTTAGTGAGGGCTCCAAAGCACAAAAGTAGTGATACTGGCAATTTTATTACAATATATTGCTATAATTATTCTATTTTATTATCATCTTTTTTTATTACTTACTATACCTAATTTATAAATTAAATTTTATTATAGGTATGTATATGTAGGAAAAACACACAGTATGTATAGAGTTTGCTATTATTCATGATTTTAGGACTCCACCAGGGGTCTTGGAATGTTTTCCACACATAAAGGGTACTACTATGCCAACTCCTGTTGGTCACCAATTGAGGGTTGTCTCTAGGGTGTATTAATTCTTGCCTGACAAGTCCACTTGCCCACAAGCATGCCATGTTCTGACTGCTGAAGAGAGTCAAAAGACAAAGACATGCAGATACTGGTATTTAGAAGTGGAATGGTATGCAGTATAATGGTAAAGACCAAATGTATGTGGTTGGAGGCACAACGCCATCTCCTACATCATTCTGTCCTCAGTGTCTAGAACTATGCCAAGTATGCAGTGGGTACTCAATGAATACATGCGCCTTAAATGAGCATTGTTCACATGAATCTCACAGGTGTTTTCTGGAGGGAAAATCATATTTGGCACTTAGCTCTTAAGTTCTCCTGACCTACATGGTAATTTTCTTTAATCTTCCCAAACCTTTAGTAGAGTTGAATACTGTATACATGGGCAAAATGTTTGGTGGTGATGTGAATACTGAGAAACAGCATCTGTGGGAGGCAAATGTCCAGGAATCCCAGGCAGAAATTAAGAGCAGAGAAGAGTGGAGGAGACAGGCTGGAGTTGGAACTGTGAGGAGCCCAAGCAGAGTAGACAACTCAAGGGGAAATAGGAGGGGTGTTTGGAAATACTTCCCCTTTTCCAATAGCTGCTATGTGACACTGACTCTTGGATGGCTGTTCAGCTCAGAATCTTTTCCCTCCCTGATTTGAAAAGGCACCTAAATATCAAACATTATATTCCACTGTATCCTTGCATCTATTTCTCAGTTCTACTCTGAGGGATCATTCAGTCTGTTCTTCTGACATTTCAGAAACACGGTTTAATTCCTTTTCAAGTCATCTCTTTTTTTTCCTGCTTGAAAGCTTATTGGATTCTTTTTTATTTACGCTTGCCCAAATCTTCCTTCAGTAAGTGTGTATGTTGCTAGGGATTGAACCCAGGGCCTTGCACACATTAGGGAAACCTATGAGCTACATTCCTAGCACTCATTCAGGGGCTGTCATAAATGGTGTTGTAGCTTTCACCTTGTTCACTGGAGCATTTGCACTTGGAACTCTGAAGTGCCACATAAGAAATCTTTCTACCCCAAGGCATCAAGCTACAAGGAACTCAAGCCACATGGAGAGGCTTACTTAGGTGCTGTACTAATTTCAACCATCTGACACACCTCCAGGTAAGGCTCAAGATATCAAAGAGAAGAGACAAACCATCCCTTCCGTACTCTTTCCAAATCTCTGATCCATAGAATCCATGAGTCTTATAAAATAGTTGTTGATTCACACCACTCAGAGTAAACAGTGTATTACCCAGTCAAGCATAGCTTAAAACACCTTGTTGAGTCTGGGCTTCTTGAAGGAAATGGGGACTCACTGAAGTGATTCCTTGCTATGGTGTAACCATGAAATTCAACAGTAGTATAGTGCAAAAGCCTCAGGGCTGCCCAACCCCAGGGGCTCCCGATAATGTAGGAGACAAAAATAACCATGGTTGCTAGAGTAATGTGGAGTGGCCACCCTGGCTGCTGTGGGTAAATTGTCAGCAGCCAGAATCAGGAGAAAGGGAACCAATAACAAGGCTAGTGTAATAATCCAGGCAAGAAGAAGAGGGCCTGAGCTAGGGTAACATCAGTGGAGAGGGAAAAAGGATAGATTTCAGAAATTTTTCAGAGGTACATCCATCAGAATCATAAGACATGTCAGAGAAATCTGGAATGACTTTCAAGTGTTTGCTCACAAAACATGGTGCTATAATTCCCCAGGTCAGAGACCAGAGGAAGAAGGACCAATCTGAAGGGAGAGATGATGGGTGGAGGACTTGGATGTCTTGACTTTGAGGTGCATGGGGAAATGTTTAGGCCTCATCTGGACATAGGACAGAGGATTGGGCTGTAAACAATATTTTTGAGTGTAATCATTATATATTTAATAATTAAAGTCATGGAAGTGAATGGCATGGAAGACAGAGAAGATACAGAATGAGAAGAAGGATGGGCTCAGACCAAACACTGGGGAATGAAGATGTTCAAGGGACCCGCAAGGGAGAGGACCCCATAAAGGCTTTTCTGAAAACAAATTATTGCATAGGTGGTAAAAGACAGAGAAGCATCTTATGTTAGAGTAAGCAAGAGAGGAGAGAATTTTAATAAATAAGATAATGGTCAATAATATCCCATATCTCAAAGAGCAAGGAGGCTGAGGACTGAAAAGTGGCTATTGAATCTGATCATTATAAGGTCACTGGTGACTTTGGAGAGAGCAGTTTCTGTGGAGTAGTGGGAATAATGAACAACAGGCAGTGGACAAGGACTTACTGCAGAGTCAAAAGAAACATGAGTTCTCTAACCAGGCAGGGAAAGAGAAAAGAGCATTGAAATCTGAAATGGCAAGGAGAGGAGGGAGAAGGGGTGGGTGAGTGGGATGACTTAGGCCTTTGTCAATTATACTGCAGGGCTTTGTCCCTGAGAGAGGCTGGATGATGCGGTGGTTAGGAGTAAACCTTTGGAGCTACCCTTCTGGCATTCGTGTTTAACTTCTAACTAGCTGTGTAAACTTGGAAAAATTACTTAGTCTTTGTCTTTAGTTTCCTCATCTGTGAAGGATAATTGTAACCACATCGTAGGTTCTTGTGAGTGCTTAGTCTAGCACAGAGTAAGCACTCAGTAAATGTTAGTGATCACTATTAGTTCTATCCACAGTGCCCTCTGATCATTTGTGAATTCTGGCTTTTTCTCTCAGTAACATCTCCTGCTCTTGCTCTAGGAAAGTGATTTTCAGAGTGTGATTGGGGGACCTCCAGGACCCCCAAAACTCTTTCAGGGGGTTTGGGAGATCAAAACTACTTTCCTAATAGGACATGATTTGCCTTTTTTTACTTCCATTCTCTCACAAATGCATCGTGCGGTTTTCCAGACTCAATGTTGTATGTGATATCATAACAGATTGATGCAAAAACAAATATGAAAATTTAGTTGTTATTAAGGCAAACATAGAAAAGACATTTAAAGATGTAAAAGAATGCCACTCTTCTCAGCTGTTTTTGTTGTGTTTTGGAAGCTATACTGATTTTTCATAAAAATGTGTTATTTATGTTAACAAAATGTATTATGTAAACAAAATGTATTTTGTTACTTTAGATGAATGCAGACTAAATATTTAAACACTTATCCGTTTTAATTTGTAACATGGTAAGATTTTCAAAAGATTTTATTCACATAAACAAAAACTCTTGGAGGTGATAATTTTTAAGAGCCCAAAGGGAGACTAATGCTAAAACATTTGAGAATCATTGCTCTAGAGACAATCAGGAAGTGTTATCTAATTTGTACTCCATTCTCTGTTTTTTTTCTCTAAGAAAATGATTTTTGTTCATAACTCTGACTCTTTGCTGTACTATGCTGGAATGTTTTCATTTCCTTGCCTGTCGAAACTCAGCATATCCTTTAAGACACCTATATCCCGAATTTCATTGCTTATGGTGATGTCAGTCCTCAGCTTTCCTTCTTAGAAGCTGCACAAAATCAAGTACACTTATGCTCTTTGCTACAGTCTCTTTCTTATTGTTACCAATCATACCAAACATGGTGCCAACCATGTTCCAATCTGAACAACCCTCTTCCCAATTCTTTGTCCAACTTTGTCACCTGGTCCCCTACGCAACATTTCTTGTTCACTGAATCTCACAAACCTGCCACTTTAGTTTTTACTTATAAGTTTCTTCCTATCAGAGTCATTAAGTCTGGGCCTGAATGAAAAACACAATACCCTGTTCCCCATGCCTACATCTCTTGTACTGAGTTGATTATGCTTAGCACCTTGATTTTGCTGAGGCTGGTTTTGAACTCTCAATCCTCCTACCTCAACCTCTGGAGCTGCTGGGATTAGAGGTAAGTGCCACCATGCCTGGTTGATTTTGTCTTTCTAACCCCACAGTCCACCCTATAGCAATAATTTCATACATTTTTACATTGTATTTTCACTGTGGCTATCTCCCATTCAACTACAGCCTTAGTAAGGACAAGAGAAGTTTATGTTCTACATAGTGATAAAAATGTTGGGCCAGGTGTGGTGGCACACACCTGTAATCTGAGCAGCTCCAGAGGCTGAGGCAGGAAGATTGCCAGTTCAAAGCCAGCTTCAGCAATTCAGTGAGGCCTTAAGCAACTTAGTGAGACACTGTCTCAAAATACAAAATAAAAAGGGCTGGGGATGTGGCTCAGGGGTTAAGCACCCCTAGGTTTAATTTCTGGTTAAAAAGAAAAAATTTTTAAAAAGACAGAAAGCTAACAGTCAAGAAGTCCATAGTATGTGATCATGATGTTTCCACTTAGGGCTGGACAGAAAGTATTAGCCCACTTACACAGCCTTCATCAAAAAGAATCTTATCTGGAAGAGAATGAGATTAATAAAACTCTTTTTTTAAAAAATATTTTTTTAGCTGTAGATGGACATAATGTCTTTATTTTATTGCTTTTTTGTATGTGGTGCTGAGGATCGAACCCAGGGCCTCACGCATGCGAGGCAAGCACTCTACCGCTAAGCTACAATCCCAGCCCCTTAATAAAACTCTTGAATACATATTTTGCAACTTTCTAGTTACTAGATCAGTGCAATGTAAGAACCTATACTAGAGAACAGTCACCTAACTGGGATCCTAAGCTTTATTGTTTCTCTAAAATATCCCTAGGTATGAGCATAATGGCTACCTGGATAATCCTTTTATGCCCTGGATACCGAGAGACATGCATTTAGTGGCTGAGCCGTGAGGCTTAACTTTCAGACTATGATTCTATTTTCTAGTTCTTTGAATTCAACAAGGAAACTTGGAGAAAGTTATCAGTGAAGGCCTATGTCTCCAGAAAATCCTGCACTTAGGAAAACATGTAAACACATATCCAAGATCTTATAAACTTGCTGATATTACAGTATTTAGGAGTTGTGATTTCTGCATTTTTTTTTTTTTTAAGTGCTCGGAATCAGACCCAGGGTCTCACACATGCTAAGCAAGTGCTCTGCCACTGAGCTATACCCCCAGCCCAGGAGTTGCTTTTCAGAAGTTTAGAGGGGCAGGGTTGAAGGTGACTACCTCTGGAGGTTAAAGTGTTACCAAATGATGGTTTCATGACAGCGGAGCTGTGCATATTTTTTTTTAGTTGTCAAAGAGGAATTTTGTTTTTCTGAAATTTTTGATTACACGCCCAGGATGTTACTGTTTATAGGCTTAGGTAGGTCATTTGCTGTTGTCAGGTGGCATTTGCAATTGTTGAGCAAGACTCAAGCCATAAAACCATGCTAACCTCTCCAGGACATTCATTCCTCAACTCTTTGCTGACAGTACACAAGTTATCATATAGCCTGTGTGGGGGTGTGAGGTACAGTTCTATTTTCAGCTCACCCTCTGGCTTGCTCTATAACCTTGGGAAAATCACTTCTGGGCCCTGTGCCACAAACCTGCTGTCTTTAAATTGGGGCTGGTTAATAACCTTCCTCTGGCCAAGTCAGTGGAAATCACGAATTCTGAAGTTGGACAAGTAAGAATTTCAAATGTGTGCTCAGACTATCATGTACAGTCATTATTTTGAACTTTCATTACGATCAACCTTCTTGAACACTTGATTCTATTTTTGCTATAATAACACGTCAACATGGAACACATTAAAATGATTTCCCAAAATTTGGATGGTTTAACTAAACTCTTTCCAACTTTACTATTTAGAGATAGGAATAAATGTTCTCCCTCTTTCTTATTCATTTCCATTTCTCCCAGCCATTATCTGGGATGCACTTGAACAGTACTTTGTCCCCCAAAAGCTCATGTGTAAGACAATGCAAGGAAGCTTAAAGGTGAAATGATTAGGTTATGAGAGCTTTAACCTAATCATTGCATTGATTCATTGATAGGTGTTAGCCATAGGCAGGTAGGGTGTGGCTGGAGGAGGTTGGTCACTGGAGGTGTACCTCTGGGGTATGTATTTTGTACCTGGTAAGCCTACCTTAGTCTCTCTCTGCTTCCTGATTGTCTGGTCCTGAACTGCTTTCCATGTCACACTCTTCTTCTCTCATGCTCTACCTCATCTTGGGCCCAAAGCAATGGGGTTGGCCCTCTATAGGCTGACACCTCTGAAACTGTGAGCCCCAAATAACCAAATTTCTTGTCAGGTTGTTTGGTCACAACAATGAAAATCCTGACTGAAACACTGGGTCAGATGATAACTCTTTGTTTAACTGTATGAATAACTACTGGACTGTCTTCCAAAGTGGCTGTACTATTTTACATTTCCAATAGCAGCTTCTCTACATCCTTGTTGTACTAGTATTTTAGGGATACCGAAACAAAATATCATAGACTTGGTGACTTGAATATCAGAAATTTCTTTTCTTATAGTTCTAGAGACTGTGAGTCCAAGATCAAGGTGGTAGCAGGTTTGGTTTATCTCAAGTTATTCTTGGCTTACCAATGGATGCCTTTGCCCTGGGTCCTCACATGGTCTGCGCTCTCTGTGCACACACCTCTGGTATCTCTTCTTCCTCCTATAAGGATACCAGTCATACTGGATTAGAGCCTCACCCTTACAGCCTCATTTAACCTTTATTACTGCTCTAAAGGGCCTATATTGGGCATTAGAGCTTCAACATATGAATTGTAGGGCATGCAATTTGGTCCATAACACTCACCAACACTTGTTATTATCTTTTTGATTTTATATACTACATGTGATGTATATTATTATCTTTTCTCTATATAAATATATATTTGATTATACATAATCAAAGGATATATATGTATTTTTTATAATATCCATCTTAGTGACTATGAAGTGGCATTTCGTTGTGGTTTTGATTTTCAGTTTCTTGATGGCAACTAATGTTAAGTGTCTTTTCATGTGCTAATTGGCATTTGTATATATTCTTTGGAAAGCTATCTATTCATATCCTTTGCCTTAATTTATTTCTTTGTCATAACATATATTATTCCTGTTGTGAATTATCTGCATTATTGAGTGACTGTATAGATATAAAACATACTATGAGCAACCATGGGAGAATTTTTCTAAATCTTTTAATCTAAGAGATTAAATCAACCTTAAAAACATTTAAAAAATCAATTAAAGTGTTCATATGAAAAATAAAAAATAATCCATTGCAAAAAAATACCATAAACAAAGCCAAAAGACAGGTGGGTAAAAGATAAATTATTTATGGTGGATTAATTTATATATATAAATATATTCTACAGCTTTAAAAAAAGCCAACTGGGGCTGGGGTTGTGGCTCAGTGGTTGAGCGCTTGCCTCGTATGTGTGAGGCACTGGGTTCAATCCTCAGCACCACATAAAATAAATAAAGGTATTGTGTTCATCTATAACTAAATAAAATATTTTTTTAAAAGCCAACTGAATAGAAAAATGGACAAAGGATATGAGCAGACCATTCACAGAGAAGGAAATTAAAAAGTTAAGTTTGATAGAATGCTATATAGAGAAATGTGTTGAAACAGGCACTCTAATACATTACCATGGGAACATAACCTGAAACAAACTGTATGGAGAGCAATTTGGCAACATTCATTAGAATTTTTAAAGTCCCCACCCTAAGACCCAGCATTTAAACATATATAGGCTCATATGCCAAGTGGCTATAGATAAGAATATTGGCAGTATTGCAGTACTGACTACAGTATTGTTTGTAACAGCAAAAGCATAGAAACAAGTAGAAATAATTTGATGAAATACTATGCCATCAATATAATGAATGAAAGCCATCAAGATATATTTTAAGTGTAGAAAAGAAAGGTGGCAAAACAATGTGTGTGTGTGTGTGTGTGTGTGTGTGTGTGTTGGGGGGGCGCTGATTGGGGGAAGCATTATGTGTGTGTATTTTTTAAAAATATTTTTTAGTTGTCAATGGACCTTTGTTTTATTTATTTATATGTGGTGCTGAGAATCGAACCCAGTGCCTCACGCATGCTAGGCAAGCGCTCTACCACTGAGCCACACCCCAGCCCCTATGTTTTTTATACATATTTTTTAAATTGTCAATGGATCTTTATTTTACTTATATGAGGTGCCGAGAATCGAATCCAGTACTTCACACATGCTAGGCAAGTGCTCTCTACCATTGAGCCACAACTCTAGCCCCGTGTGTGTGTGTGTGTGTGTGTGTGTGCGCATGTGCGTGTATTTTTTAAAATTTTTTAGTTGTTGATTGACCTTTATTTATTCATTTATTTATATGCAGTGCCGAGGATGGAACTCAGTGCCTCCCACATGCTAGGCAAGCGCTCTACCACTGAGCCACAATCCCAGCCCTGTGTATTTTTAATGCATACTGTTTTTGAAAGGACGTGCAAGAAATTTAATGGTAGCCTAAAATAAAAGAAACCAAATTTGCGTGTGTGTGTGTTTGGGCGGGCGGTAGGCAGAGAGGCAGTGGAGGATGGAACCGCATTTCATTGAATTAATTTTTTGTCATGATTGGAAATTTTAACCATGTCACACATTGCCTAGTCGTAAGAAACAACGACGACGACGTGGTGTGGGTTGTTCTCCACTGTGAACCAAGGCCACTCAAATTTCAGAATTGGGTTTTTTCTTCGGTCAAAAATCTCATACCTCCGTATCAAAACTTGACTTTTGATATTGGAATACGTCATCCGTGGGCTCCTGCAGGGCCCTGTTTCCTGTATCTGCACATCTATCCTACCGATCGCGAGATCAAGAGTAGGACTGTGGCTGGCCCACAGAAGGTATTGGATAAGCAGCGGGCAAAGAAATACTTGTTTAAAACAGGAAAGAACCTGCAAAATCAGAAGCGTATCCCTAACGTCTTAGACTGTTACAGAACGTGCTTTCCTCAATCTGGATGGTTATGAGCGGGCCAGCACTCAGAACAGATGAACCCTGAGGAGTCGCTGGGCTGCTGCGAGGCAGCGGAGCGACGCTAGCGGTCCAGCCTACTCCGCTCCGCCCCCGGCTTCCCGCGCTCTGTGCCCATTGGCAGGCCTCGCTGGTGGGCGGGCCCCGCCGCGCGGAGCCCAGCGCCCCCAGGCTGATGCGACGGCATGCGAGGCGCCAGGAGAGCTGCGCGGGTGCTGCGCGCGCGCCGCCGGCGATGCCCCGGGATAGCGTTTCTGCCGGGACTGCACCCCGGCAGGAAGCCGGGGCAACGACGTCTGGCCAGGTCTCGGCCACCGCCGGAGCGCCGCAGGTTGCGGACCCGCTGAAGCGGTGAGCGCTTCCTTGGCCCCTTGTGCCTCCCCGCCCTCGCCCGTGCTCAGGGGCATTTGGCTGCGGGTGGGCAGGAAGGGGCGGGCCGGTTGGGTGCTGCGCACCAGCGTCCCCGGGACCAGGTCCAGATTCACCCCGTGACTGTCAGTCCCTAAGATGCCTGTCGCGCTTAGTAAGTGGTGTATGCAGATGTGCCAATTGGTCATCGAGCCGCCGCGGGCACTTGTCCTCTGCCTCCGGTCCAAGCAACTGTTATGTGAACCTGGATGGGCTCGGTGAACTAGCCGCACAGCGCGAGGTCCTGAGAAATGAAAGCCCCCTCACACCTCAGGGTACCTAAGAGGCAGGGCTGAGGGGTCGCAGCAGCATAGCTTCTGTGTGGGTGAAAGAGCTCGGGCTCTTTAAAGATTGCTCTTTTAAGAAAAATTACATTGTAGAATTGCATAATTTGCTCTGTCTCATCCAAAAATAGCTTTTGATGCCAGGATAGTCATTTAAATGCAAAATTGACTCTTTTCCCCCATGAAGAGAGTTTTGAGGTTTTTTATTTAATAGCAATAGATTTCTTAAAGAAAATTCTCGGAAAACAAAACTAAAAGGAGCCATCCATGGTGTTCTGAATGATCAATCTTGAAGGATTTGTTTTGTTTTCTTATTTCGCTTAGGTGTGCTTTCACCCACATCTACATAGACAGGTTCCAGATTTTGGAATGATATAAATAGCACCCCCCAGCTCCCATCCCACTTAGGCGAGGGCAAATGTGCTGTACCTGGCAGCCGTGTTTGGGTACTGCGGACTCAGGGCTGACCTCAAGCACAGGAGAGGCTGTCCTGCTGGCCCGGCTGTTTATTGCAACGATTTAGAGTCATAAGGGACACTGTTCTCACTCCCGCCTTAGGGGCACTTGATAGCAGCATCAGCTTTCTTTTTGTCCTTCTGGCCGTAGTCTTCTCTGGTCCTCTGGATGGATCAGGCTGGATGGACGCTTGAAGTAATTAAGTGAATTGTTCTTACTTAATACAACAAATACTAGTACTATACTGTTCTCTCCCAATCTTTGTGGTGTTTGTGTGAGTTGATTGAAGCCAAAAGTACAGAGAATGATAGACTTTTTGGGAAAATGGAGTGCTTTCATGTTGTCATCCTTGGCACTTGAACCAAGTTCTAGCATTTGTCTCAGCCTGTTTTGCCCTTTTCCAGGCCCCTGGATTGATTTGAGTCAAAAAGAAATGCCTGTTTCCTATCCTGTAAGGGAAAGAGATTGATGGCTTTATTTAAAAAGAAAAAAAAAAGTGCTGCAATTTAGTCCACTTTCTTCAGAGGATCAGAATATTAGAGGTTTTTTTTTTAAGAATGAGGGCATATTGAAGATTGTAGAATACTGTAATTTTTTTATTAGGAAACTGGAAAGTACAAGTACTGCTTTGATTTATTAAATAATTAGGAAAAACTTTGAATGAACCTTTTACAATTGCCAATGTTACCATTAATTTACTTGTAAAATTGAAAAACATCCGTGATTTATCTTTTCTATAAATCTCCTCTGAATAAATTTAAAGAACTTAGGTGTTGTTTTGCTGTTCCTAGTTGTCATGATTCTTAGTGTCTTCTTTAAATTTTAAGTGTATTTTAGTGAGAGGGGTAATAAAGTATAGTATTTTCTTACCTTTTGCCTCTGAGGACAGTTTATACTTGTAAGGAAAACTTAGTAATGATTTATAAAATAGAATGGTTTGAAGAATATGTTGAAGATTGCTCTTTTTAAAAATATGTGTGGCCAGGTGCGGTGGCTCACACCTGTAATCTGAACACTTTGGGAGGCTGAGACAGGAGAATTGCTAGTTCAAAGCCAACCTCAGCAATAACGAGGCACTAAGCAACTCAGTGAGACCCTGTCTCTAAATAAAAACACAAAATAGGGCTGGGGATGTAGCTCAGTAGTCAAGTACCCCTGAGTTCAATCCCTGGTACCAAATGAATAAATAAATAAAAATATATGTGTTGTGATTTCTAGAATTATTTTTCTACAAATTTTTGATGTTGGGGTAATCATTGAATGCAACATTGGTACTTTTGTTTACTAAATAGTAAGTTTTGAATTCTTTTATGGGAATACATTATCTTCCATTAAAGAAATTTTGCAAAATATAGAAAAACAAAAACCTTACCTAGTGTTTTCAGTTACCAGTTTTGAAAGATTAGTTTTTCCAATTGGTTTAGACTGGATACTACATGCCCATGTTCCAAGTTTGTAATGGTGTCAGTAGTATTGAATATGCAATTTTTGTGGTGAGGAGGTGGGGAAGGCTTATAATTTATATTAAATTTAAATTTTCTTTATTGTCATATCAGCAACACCAGAGACTATTATGACTTTTTCTATTTTAAGATATGAATGGGATAATAAAATGCTTTAATAACTGACTATTGGGACTGCTAATGTTAAATACTGTGATCGTTGGTTTTGGGGATAGTAAACCCAGGGGCACTAACCACTGAGCAACATTTCCAGCCCTTTTTATTTTATTATTTTTATTTTTTAATTTTTAATCATTTTTATTATGAGACAGGGTCTCTCTAAGTTGCTTAGGTCCTTGCTAAATTGCTGAGGCTAGTTTTGAGCTGTGATCTTCCTTCTTTGGCCTCCTGAGCTGCTGGAATTACAGGCTTCAATTGTTTTTAATGACATTAAGTTGGAAGGGTTTTTTTGGTACCAGGGATTGAACTCAGAGGTACCCAACACTGAGCTACATCCCCAGCCCTATTTTGTGTTTTCTTTAGGGACAGGGTCTCACTGAGTTGCTTAGTGGCTCGCCATTGCTGAGGCTGGCTTTGAACTTGATTCTCCTGTCTCAGCCTCCCAAAGCGCTGGGATTACAGGTGTGCACCACCATGCCTGGCTGGAAGATTTTTTTTTTTAATAATTGTTTTTTAGTTGTACATGGGCATAATACCTTTATTTTATTTTTATGTGATACTGAGAATCCAACCCAGTGCCTCACATGTGAAAGGCAAGTGCTCTCCCACTGAGCTACAACCCCAGCCCAAGCTGGAAGGTTTTTGGGAACTCATTTCTCAGTGACTTGTTATTATTAGATGGTTTCCCCCCCCCTTTTTCTGAAACTTCAGTCTTTTCCTTGCAGCATTCATGTGGGAACTGTGGTTTTGTTATCAAGGTTCAACACTCTCTTTTTTTGGTCTTACATGTGTGAAATTTTGCAGTTTGAAGTGTGTACCAAGATTCACTTGGGTAGCTGAAGACTCAAGATCAATTCAGTAAAATATCTTATGTCATTTCCCCTATGAACCTCATATTTACTTTTCTATTAAGAATTAATCAGGACATGGGGGAGGTGGGGGGCAGGAAAGGGTAATGGGTATAGTAAAGATGGTTGATAAAAATATATATAAAAAAAAAAATATATATATATATATACTGTTCATTGAAAGTGCATATAAAGATGTTTAATATGAAGAATGTGCCTCAACAAATGTTTTCAGTGAATAGTGTGTACAGCTTCTGATAATTTGTGTTTTTCTGTTATGTTTGCCAACATGTATTAAAATGCAACTTTTGGGAAAAAAAATAAAATAAAAAAAAAAAAAAAAAAGAATTAATCAGGGACTGGAGTAGTGGCTCAGTGGTAGAGCGCTTGCCTGGCATGTATGAGGCCCTGGGTTCAATCCTCAGCACTACATATAAATAAATAAATGAAATAAAAGATTTATTTATTTATTTATTTTTTTAAAATATTTTTTTAGTTGTAGATGGACACAATGTCTTTATTTTATTGCTTTGTATGTGGTGCTGAGGATCGAACCCAGGGCATCACGCATGCAAGGCAAGCGCTCTACCGCTGAGCTACAGTCCCAGCCCAAATAAAAGATTTATTGACAACTAAAATATATTTTTTAAAAAGAAGGGACGGATAGGGGCTGGGATTGTAGCTCAGTGGTAGAGTGCTTGCCTCACATGCGTGAGGCCCTGGGTTCGATCCTCAGCACCACATACAAAGCAATAAAATAAAGACATTGTGTCCATCTACAACTAAAAAAAAATTTAAAAAAAAAGAAGAGACTGATGATGTGGCTCAGTGGTTAAGTGCCCCTGGGTTCAATCCCTGGTACTCCCCCAAAAATTAGAAAGAAAAAAAAAAGAATTAATCGGGAGACCATTTGCCCATACCTGTTTAAATCCTTGAATTTTTAGAAGACATTTGACTCAGCAATTCCACTTTCAGAAATTTATCCTTAGGAAGACAGAATTTGTTACTGGAATGTGTATTGCATTGTTATTTATGATGATGAAGCTTTGAAAAATACTCTCTCTAAGTAAATGGCAAAATAATTTATCTAATATAATATATATTATGTAATGATTCATATTAGTATGTAAAATTATGCAGTCATTAGAAATCATATTATGAAAGAAATGAGCAAAATGCAAAGATGTTCACAATATAATAAGATTAAAAATAAATTCTTAAGCTGGGCGCAGTGGTGCAAGCCTGTAATCCCAGCACTTAGGGAGGCTGAGACAGGAGAATTGCGAGTTCAAAGCCAGCCTCAGCAATGGCGAGGCGCTAAGCAACTCAGTGAGACCCTGTCTCTACATAAAACACAAAATAGGGCTGGGGATGTGGCTCAGTGGTTGAGTGACCCTGAGTTCAATCCCCAGTACCAAAAAAAATAAAAATAAATGAATAAATAAATAAATAAATAAATAAATTCTTAAGATATATCAATGTTATCTCATTTTTGATTAAAAAGAAATATGTATAAAAGATTCTGAAGTATAATAAAGATTACACTTGTGAAATATTCAGGCTTTCTGCTTTGATAGAAATTCTCCTGCATAGTAAAATTTAAAAGCCTTTGAGTTTGGGAGGCTGAGGCAGAAGGATTGCAAGTTTGAGGCCAGCCTCAGCAACTTAGTGAGGCCCTAAGCAATGTGGTGAGATCCTGTCTCAAAAAAAGTAAAAAAAAGAAAAAGAAAAAGAAAAAAAAATTTAAAAAGCTTTTGAGTTAAATTGAAAGAAGAAAAAAAGAAAAGGCTATGTTCACATATTTAGGCATTGACCCTAGTCTTTGAAATAAGCATTGAATCACAAGAGTTACATGGGGCATTTTCAAGTGTCCCAGCTTATGCACAGGATTTACTTTTTTCTGTTTTAGTTGTTAAGCTTTATAAGTTTAATATAGGTCAATATACTTGTTGTTGTGAGGATTGAAAGACTGGCATGCAGCTTCTCAGTAAGTGTGTAGGTTTCAACATTTGTGATGTGGCTATTTTATATACATCAGAATACTAAAAGTAGTTATTTCTGGGCAGGTGAGATCTTAGGGTATTTTTCTCTTTACTTTCAGTATTTCCCAAAATTTTCAAAATAATCGTATTTTAATTTTGTATTAAGATAAAGAGCATGACTTAAAAACAATTTTTTTTAAGGGCTGGAGATGTGGTTCAGTGTGCAGAGTGCTGGACTGGTATGCAAGAGGCCTTGAATTCAATCATCATTAAACAATTAAAAATAAAAAAAACTATTAGGTAATATTGCTGGGCACAGTGGCGCTTGCCTGTAATTGCAGTGGCCTGGGAGGCTGAGGCAGGAGGATTGCAAGTTCGAAGCCAGCCTCAGCAAAAGTGAGGTACCAAACAACTCAGCGAGATGCTCTCTCTAAATAAAATACAAAATAGGTCTGGGAGTGTGGCTCAGTCAGTGGTTGAGTGCCCCTGAGTTCAATCCCCAGTACCAAAAACAAAAACAAAAAATTATTAGGCAATCATTTAAGAGCAATGTATTAAAGAGCAAAAATTGAAAAAGGCTATATAATAAAAAGTCTTCCTCTTTGGCCTGTTCCTCATCTCCTCAATTCCTATTCCTCCAGGTTACCTTCTCTGGTTAACCATTATTGGTTATTTATTGCTTAATCTTCCAGAGATATGTTCTGCATACACAAATGAAAACATTTACATTTTCCCCTTGTATATGTTTGCAGTTTTCTTCCATTGCTTTTTTCCTACTCTATAATGTACCTGAGAGATCTTTTCATATCAAGAGCATTCTCAGTAGAAGTCATTTCCTACAAAGTGATTCGCACAGAAACACAGAATTTTTTAAAAAAGATGAACATTGATTTAAACACTGAAGCACAGTGGCATATACTATAGTCCCAATACTTAGGAGGTTGAAGCAGGAGGATCATTTGAGGCCAGGAATTCAAGATCAGCCTGGGCAATTTAGCAAGACCTAGTCTCAACAGGAAAAAGAAGAAAAAAGAGCAAAAGAAATAAAGAAGAATTGAAGAAATAATATAACGAAGAGTTTCTTGGTAGTTGGATTATTGAGTACACTCTTGCTGTGTGAAGAAGTTTCTTGGAGTACTCAAACATGACGTAAGACGTAATAAAACTTTCTAGAATTAAGCATTAAATAATTTTCAAAGAATTTTTAAAAATTGGAGAGGATTTGTACCAAACTTAACAACGAATAGCTTTAAAGAAATAGGAAAATAGAGTGTGCCCATAAAATAACAATAGGGCACTGTGGAAAGAAGTCATCAAAGAATAAGAAGACCTCTATGAAATTAAAGGTATGATAGTCAAATAGAATTCTGAACAAAAGGACTAGAAGTTAGAGTTGCCTGTGTTTGGAGCACAGCTGTTGGCTGTGTCTTTCTTCCTCTCTCTCGGCTTGGCTCCTCTGCTATTTGATCCTGGTTTGGTTTACTCACTTTGCTGAAGGATTTAGTTGTTACGTTCTAAGAAAAGACAACTTTTCGAAGTCCTTGTGTGTCATAAAAAATGTTTCTGTTCTACCCCTACACTTGAATTGTGGTTTGCTTGCGTATAAGTTTAGCTTTTTCCTCAAAATTTTAAAGACTTTGTTCTAGTATAGCTGTGGTCAATATTGCTTTTCAGAAATCTGATATCAACTGGGCATGATTGTGCATACCTATAATTCCAGTGACTGGGGAGGCTGAGGCAGGAGAAACACAAGTTCAAAGTTAACCTTAGCAATTTGGTGAGAACCTCGGTAATTTAGTGAGGCCCCGTCTCAAACTACAAAATAAAAGAACTGTGGGTGTAGCTCAGTAGTAGAGGAGCACTTGCTTAGCATGCATGAGGGCCTGGATTTAATCCCCAGTACTGAAGGAAGATAAAAATGTGATATAATTAAGTTTCCTGTTCCATTAGATATGGACTCTTTTTCCTTTCTGAAAGCTTTTTTTGCATATTTTCTCTGATCTTCTGAGATTGTATGATAGTGTGCTCTTGCAGTGATTTTTTTCCTGCCTTCTCCATAAGGCCCTTTTAACCTGAGATCCCCTCTTTTCCCTATTTGGTACAATTTTAGTAATTTCTTCCTTTTCATTAGTTCTGTTCTCCTTTTCTTGGTTGGATTTCAGATCTCCTGGTTCAAGCTTTAAATTTCTTATAATCCTTCTTATATTTTTCATATCTTGATTTCTATTTGTTTCCAAATTTTCCAGGTGAATTTTTCAACTCTATCTTCTAGTCCTTCTATTTAGTATTTTATTTTAATCATCATATTTTTAATTTTGGAGGGCTCTTTCATATTCTCTGATTGTTTCCTTTCATAGCATCTTGCTCTCATTTTAGAAAGGCAATATAAATATATTTTCTTATTTTTAAAAGATATTAAGTGTGGGTTTTGCATTTGGAGTTTTCTTTAGCTTTCTTCGTTGTTTCTGCCTTTTGAAGTTCTTTTTTCTCTTCGTGTGGCTTTTCAGTTTCTTCAAAGAGAAACTTTCAATTCTCTGTGGTATAAGATGTAATCTAGGGAGCAGGCCCAGTGAAGGGGAAGGTGTCACAAGTCCCTAAGACCACCCCCAGGTTGAATGATTAACTAGGAGAACTTCAGGATTTTACATATACTTGTACTCACAATTAAGATTTATAACAGCAAAAGGATACAAAGCAAAATTGGCCACAGGAAAAGGTGCATGGAGTGAAATCTGGAGGAAAAGAAGTACAAGAGTCCTTGTCCAGTGGTGTTCCACAGAATGTGCTTGTTAGTCATGACCACAGGGTAAAATGTTGTCTACCAGAGAAACTCACTAGAGACTCAGAACCTAAGGTTTTATTGGGAACGAGTCATGTAGGCATCCTCTGCCTAGCATGTGCTGAAATTCTAGACTCCCAGAAGGAAAGCAGGTATTCAGCAAAACAACATTGTACAAACAATGTTTAGGTACAGTGAGCTACTCTTATCAGTTAGGGAATGGTGGGAGCCTTCCCGAAACCAGAGTTTCTAGACACCAGCCAAGGGCAGACCTTGTAAGCAGGCCTTTCAAAGGTTAGCAATGTCAGGCCTGCTATGTGAATTCTTCTGCACAAGGACCAAGGGTCCCATAGTTTAATATATAGACTTTGACTCACCATATTGTTTTCTGCTTCAAACCTTATCCTGGCCCTCTACTGGTAACCTGGAGGTCAGTATCTCTTTCCTGTGGAGCTAACAAAGTCACTATGTTGCAAGGGAATGGGAGAATGGCCCTGGGAAAGGGGGCATCTAAACATTATGCATTGTAAACTATAAATAGATGAGCAGTTCTCAAAGTAAGAGAATAGAATCAGAGATCACAGTGATTTCAATGAACTTTTAGATTATTGTATGTTGTCTTAGGACACTGACTCCCGAGGTTTGGTAGAAGACTGTTAAGCCTCAACTGGGGAGGTGGGTGGGTTATATGAAAAGACTACTGTTTTATTCACTTATTTTCTAAGAATATATTTGGATGTTAGACTTAAATCTAATGATGGATGTTGAGTGGGAAGAGAGGGGAAGACATCCAGACATCCCAAGCTGATGGACTGTGGACCATTTGTTTGATTCTCACAGTATTTTATATGGTTTTGAGTTAACTGTTAACACTTTAAAATAAAGCAGCTACACGCACGCATGCACGCACACACACATACACACACACCCACACACACACAGCCTACCTGCATTTCCAGGGTTTAAAGATATGAGAGCTCTGGGAAAGCAGAGACTGCTTTAGTTCATGGCTACAATAGCTGGAGTTGAGTACATGTGTCCCCCTCTACTTTTTTTAATTTTATTTTATGATGCTGGAGATGGAACTCAGGGCTTCTCATATGCTACACAAGCTCTCTACCACTGAGCTACATTCCTCAGTCCACATCTGTCCCTTTTGGAGAGGATGTGCTCCCCTTTCGCTCATGACACCAATATGTGGACTAAGTGTCAGGAGAAACTTATCCTTTATATTTGTGCTGCTGTTTTACTGCTGTAGCTTTAAGAAGGAAAGACGATGTATTTTGGGTCCATTTTTCTTTCAAGCATAGAAAAATAAAAAGGCCTTTTCATTAAAAAAAAAGGTGGAGGAGGAGAGAGCATTTTTTTGTGTGTGGAAGTGGAGATTATTCCTGTATTTTAATATGTTAACAAAGAGTATCTGTGTCAAGAAAAGATGCCATTGCTGGTGGATGTGGTGGCACACGCCTGTAATCCCAGTGACTCTGGAGGCTGAGGCAGGAGGATTGCAAATTCAAGGACAGCCTAAGCAATTTAGTGTTGCCCTAAGCAACTTGGCAAGAACCTGACTCAAAATCAAAAATAAAAAGGGCTGGGGATGTGGCTCAGTAGTTAAATGTCCCTGGGTTCGATTGCCCGTACCAGAGGGCAGGGGGAGAGAAAAAGAAAAAAAGAAAAGATGACATTTAACAATCAACCATGGGGCTGGGGATGTAGCTTAGTGGTAGAGTGCTCACCTAGCATGCACAAGGCCCTGAGATCAATTCCCAGTATTGCTAAAAAATAAAATAAAAAATACAAATCAACTATACATAGTAAGAATCATACCTATACAGTAGTTCCCTTCATTCATTGGGGATGTGTTCTAAGACCCCCAATGGAGGCCTGCAGCTGCAGATAGGACTGAACCCTACATATAACCACTGCAATGCTGCTAGTCGATCTGGTAACCAAGATGGATACTAAGTTACAAACTGGTGGGTGGCATATGCCATGTGGCTCTATTGGATATGTCCTGGGCAGGACAGAGTAGAAAAGTGCTCTTTTATTTTAATTTTATGCTATTCAGAATGATGTGCAATTTAAAACTTATGAATTATTTATTTCTGAAGTTTTTAATTTAATATTTATGGGCCACAGTTAATCATTGGTAACCAAAACCATAGAGAAGGGAGGAATATTGTACACAGAAAAGATATAAAGTGTTGTTTTTGAATGGTAATTAAATAAGGGATATATATCATTATGGGCCTATGGGTATCAATACCTTATATATGGTCAGTTCCTAAAGCAGTGTGTTTTTTTTTTTTTTTTTTTGGCAGTACTGGGGATTGAACCCAGGGATGCTTTACCACTGAGCTACATTCCCAGCCCTTTAATTCTGAGAGAGTCTCATTAAGTTGCCCAGGCTGGCCTTGAACTTGTGATCCTCCCACCTCAGACTCCTGAGTTGCTGGGATTATAGGTGTTGCTCACCCAGCCCAGCAGCAGAGCTGTTTTTGGAGCTGAAATTACGTTTCTCCAATAAATAAACATATAAAAATAAACACAATTGGAAGTATTATTTCATAGCATATTGAAGACATTGCTGGATTTAAAAGGCAAGCTACAAAATTATATAATTTTCAATTTAAGCTCATGCAAATATATTTAGATAATATTACACACTCAGCAATATTTGTGATATCTGAAGATTTTAATGAGTTGAAGAACTTTTGGATTTCTTGCCCATGAGAATACCAGTATTAGAGAACTCACTTTGTGTTTGAAAAGTCTGTCAAAAATTTAATGAAGCCGGGTACGGTGGTGCACACCTGTAATTCTAGTGCTCTGGGAGGCTGAGACAGGAGAATCACAAGTTCAAAGCCAGCCTCAGCAACCGCAAGGCACTAAGCAACTCAGTGAGACCCTGTCTCTACATAAAACACAGAATAGGGCTGAGATGTGGCTCAGTGGTCGAGTATCCCTGAGTTCAATCCCTCCAAAAAATTTAATGAAAAGATGTAAAAATTTATTAGCTTAATTATATATAGTGCTCCTGGAAAAGTAAGTAGTTGAGATTAACATTGGACATTCTGGTAACAACTTGTTTAAAGAAAATAGACACGAACTTAATTTGCTTAACACAAATTTTACAAGGAATAATTTTAGGCCAGAAGCTTAAAATTGCAACCAGTAGCTGGGTGTGGTGGCACACACCTGTAATCCCAGGAACTGGGAGGCTGAGGCAAGAGAATCACAAATTCGAGGCCAGCCTCAGCAACTTACTTAGGCCCTAAGCAACTTAGAAACACCTTATCTCAAAATAAAAAAACAAAAAGGGCTGGAGATGTGGTTCAGTGATTAAGTTGCCCGTGGGGGTTCATTTCCTAGTACCAAAAAAAAAAAAAAAAAAAGAACCCAAATAAACAAAAAGAAAAAACAAAAACAAAAACCCCAACCTATATAGAAATTAACATCATGAAATTGATATTGGTACTTGAACTTCAGGTGGTCTAAGGCTTTACAGGATTAATAGTATGGACAGCATATTAGTTTCCTTTAAGTAGTTTAGAACCAAAACCACTTTTTGAACTGTTAAATCATACACATCATATAAGATAAAATGCCTGCCTCAGTTTAGCTATGAAGAATAGCTCAAAGATTTTGCTTATTTGGTTGACATTATAGTCTTTCTAAATACCGCAGATGTTTCTTAGTAGGGACATTCACAAGGAGTACCATATTTAAATTATCCAGTTTTCTCATTTTTTGTTAATTCTTTGTTGTTACTGGAAATTGAACCTAGGGGCACTTGAGCCACATACATAGCCCTTTTTATTTTAGTTGTTTTCAAACAGGATCTCACTAACTTGCTGATGTTGATCTTGAATTGATGACCCTCTTGTCTCAACCACAGGGATTATAGGTGCACACCACCATGCCCAGCAAAAAATGTTTTTGAAAATTGTTTTCACTAAGGAGTAATCTGGGTCACTCCAATATGTGCTGAACTTGGTTTCCAGAAATGAAAATTATGTCCTAAACTTCATTCTCAAAATTATAGAATTTAAGAGTGAATTCCAAGGCAGGCTCTTTGATTTTATACCTTATAAAAATTTACTTTCATTTCTCAATAATATCATGTAAATGGATAGCTACAAATGAAAGTATCAAAAAAAATCAGGGTTGGTGTTGTGGTTTAATGGTAGAGTGCTTGACTAGCATGTGTGAGGCACTGGGTTCAATCCCCAGCACCACATAAAAAACTAAATAAACAAAATAAAAGTATTTTATCTGTCTACAACTAAAAATATTTTAAGAAGAAGAACAAAGTAAATCAGAGCATCAGAATTCTACAAATATCTTTGGAGTAATTCCCTAAGTTAAAAAATCACTATGCAAAATTTTATCTTTTAGTTCGACTTAGTTTGTTTTTCAGTTATTTAAATAGTAATTTAAGTAAAGTGTATGGTAAACCATTGTGAAGTTCAGATTCATAAATGGAGAGTTGATGTGCAGTAAGCATGATTAATAATTTTAACATAAAAAAACTTAATTCTGAATAAACCAATTATAATAATTAATAGGTGTTCCTGTGTAGGTAGAATGCATAGAGTATCTTAGTAAATCTCTGAATTATACACATAAAATTCATCTTTGTGTGAAAAAATGCCTGTATTTAAGAGGTCTTTTAATAAACTCAATTTTTAAAAAAAATACTACTATTCACAAATACAGAGAGGAACTCCATCTTACTCAATTATCTAACTGAGTGGTAACTATAGACAGTTGGGGTGTGGCTAGAAGAGGTGGGTCACTTGGGGACATGTCCTGGAAGTGTTCATTTTACCTATGACCCTTTTGCCCTTCTCCCTCTCTCTGCTTCCTGGCTGCCATAATTGGAGCAGTCTCCTTCTCCTGTGCCCATCTGCCTCCACATGCTGTTTCACTTTGGGCCCAGAGCAATGGACTCCATTGACCATGGACTGAACCTCTGGAACCATGAGCCAGAATGGACTTTTCCTCATGTAACTTGTTCTTGGTCACAGTGATGCAAAGCTGACTAACAGGGAAATGGTTCCAGGTTTTTGGTTTTAGATCAAAGTTGTTTTGAGTTACATGAAAAATTTAATAATTAAATGTTTCTGTTTTTTAATTTGCAGTTTTTCCATTATAGATTTATAGTCTTAAATAATAAAAGTTTGGGTCATGTTACATGCCTAAATCATAGTTTGTTACCAATAATGTTTGATTCTTTTTCTAGCATTTGAATTTTTTATTATCTTGGTCACTTCAATTATTTATGCTACCAGCAGCTTAGCCCTTATAGATATTTGTGTGTGACTATTTTTATTAGTGGGAGGTAAAAATCTCAGCTATGTAGTTGGACAAGATGCTTATGAAAATATGGTTATGACATTTTTAATTTATCATTTCTACCACTTTTCCTTATGTAGGCACCAAACATTTTTGTGGTGGTTTGTGTCATAGTGATAGTTTTAGGAATTGAACATGGAAAATTCCTGCTTATTTATTTTAACATTATAAACACATGTTAGACAACCCATGATATACTGGGATTTTCTTCACGCTTCTCTTATCCCCTGCTAAATCTTAAATGAGAATTCCTGGTAAAGCTTCAAGACAAACCATTAAAAAATAACACCAATAACTTTGTCGGGATCTGAGGCTCCACCCAAACTCCATTGACACATGTATTTTCTTTAGACATGTAGAGTTCAGATAAGGTGTGAGATTCTGAATTGTATTTTGTAATAATGCCTGAGTGTCTGTTGTTGCATCATTGAAATTCTTGGTTTTGAGACAGATGTCTGCAGCCAGTGAGAAGCTGCCTTGTCTCCCTCTTCCTGGCAGTGCTACCCTCACCCTGGCTCGGATGCAGCTAGAGCACTGTCTTCTCAATTGCTTGCTGTGTGTTGCTTTTCATAGAATTATAGACTTAAAAGACTTTAGTAAAGCTTTTGAACACAGAGGAAATTCTTTTTTCTAAGTTCTCAAACTAGCCCAAGGAAACAGAAAAAAAGAGGACAATGGGAAATATTTTTCTAAATCTTCAATTTGTAGATACTGAATTATCACTGTTAATATATTTGCATTTCTCCTTGCTCCCATTTGGTCTTTCTTTGGGATCATATGGGGGAGTTGGTAGTTATGTTTCTGAATACTTTCTTCAGTGGTTCTTAAGTTTGGTACCGAGGCCAGTAGCATCCCCTGGGAACTCGCTGGAAATGCAAGATCATGGTCTGTATCTTAGACCTACCAGATGAGAAACTCTGTTGGGGAGCAGGGTGGATGGCAACCTGTGTTTTAACAAACTTTCAGGTGATTCTGATGTATGCTGAAGTCTGAGAATCACTGGTCTATGTAGCTTGAATCATATCTATGTTGGAATTGTGTGTAGAAACCTATATGAGTTCCTGAACTCCTTCAATGTCTTCTTGCTTTCCTCCCAAAGCTTTGGGTTCTGGGATAAAGTATATATTGTGTGGGAAATTGTAGACTTTTATGCCAGCTGACTGTGACTTTGTGGTAGTTATAGTCAGTTGTCAATTAATTACCTCAATGAATTATTGAGGCAGTGGATGAGACAGAGATGTCTTAGGCATTTCCAGAGAAGTCACTTAGCTCTGGCATCCCAGCAGCTATTGATTGAACTTTGAGATATGGCCAAGGGCAAATATTCTCATCTTGATAACTTAAAGTAAATGATCAATGGGAGACAAGATGAATATGTGTCATTCATGTCCAGTTTTTAACTGTAAAATATACATAACATAAAAATTTACCATTTTTATATTTTCTATTTTGGCCAGGGCCACATGGGGCCAGTTTATTACAGTTAGATACCTTTCTCTCTCTGTGTCATTTTAACCACTTTAAAATACACCATTCAGTGGCACTAAGTGCATTCATATTATTGTGCAACCATACCCACTATCCATTTTCAAAAATTTTATATCAGCCCAAACTGAAGCTCTGTATTCATCAAACAGTCACTTCCCATTCCCCTTTTCCTCCAGTCTAGTAACCACAATTCTACTATATTTATGAATTTAACTATTCTAGGTACTTCATAGAACAGGAATCAAATATTTGTGTCTGGTTTATTTTATTTAGCACAATGCTTTCAAGGTTCATTTATACTATAATATATACTAGAATTTTCTTCTTTTTCTTGTTATTTTTTGAGGTACTGGGGATTGAACCCATGACATTATGTATGCTAGACAAGTACTGTACCACTGAGCTATGTCTCCAGCTCCAGAATTTCATTTTTAAGACTAAATATCTTATTGATATTATTTGATTTTTATCTTTTCATCAATGGACATTTGGGTTGTTTCTACCTTTTGGCTATTGTGAATGATGCTGCTGTGAACAGTGGTGTACCAGTAGCTGTTCAAGTTCGTGCTTCCAACTCCTTGGGGTATGTATCTACAAGAACAATTGCTAAATCATATGGCGATTCTATGTTTGGGTTTTTAATAACTGCCGTATTATTTTCCCACAGTGGCTGTACCATTTTACATTCTCACCAGTAATACATAAGAGTTCCCATTTCTCCACATCCTCACCAACAGTTGCTATTTTCTGTTTTTGAATTTTTAAAATAGCCATCCTAATGAACATGAAATGGTATCTCATTGTGGTTTTGATTTGCATTGTCCTACTGATTGGTGATGGTGAGCATCCTTTCGTGTGTGTGTTGGTCATCTGTGTCTTCTGTAGGGAAATTTCTATTGAAATCTTTTACCCATTTTTAAAAATTGAGGGTTTTTTGAAGAGTTCTTTATATATTTTGGGTATTAATCCCTTATCAGATATATTATTTGCAAGTATTTTCTGCCATTCCATGGGTTGCCTTTTCACTGTGTTGATACTGTCCTTTGAGGCACAAAAGTTTTAAATTTTGATGAAGTCTGTTTATGTGTATTTTCTTTAGTTGCCTTGTAACTATGAATATGACATTACATTGGTGTCATATTTAAGAAATCATCATCAAATCCATTGTTGAGAAGCTTTTACACTATGTTTGCTTCTAAGAGTTTTATAGTTTTAACTCTAATTTTGCGGGGATTGAACCCAGGCTAACTTACCACTGAGTTACATCCCTACCCCTTTCCACTTTTTTATTTTGAGACTGGGTGTCACTAAATTGCTTGGAGCCTCACAAAGTTGCTGAGGCTGACCTTGAACTTGTGATCTTTCTGCCTGTCTCTGGAAATATTGTAATTACATGCATGTGCCAGGATGCCTGGCTTATGGTTTTAACTCTTATATTTAGGTCTTTGATCTATTTTGAATTAGCTTTTACGTGTGATATAAGGTAAGAGTCCATCTTCATTCTTTTGCATGTTGATACCCAGTTTTTGCAGCACCATTTGTTGAAAAGACTGTCCTTTTCCTATTGAATGATCTTTGCATCCTTGTTTAAAATAATTTGAACATATATGTGAGGGTTTATTTCTGGGCTATCTGGTCAATTTCATTGTTATTTATTTCTGTCTTTATACCAATATCACATTGTTTTTAAAATTACTGTAGCTTTGAAGTAGGTTTTGAAATCAGGAAGTGTGAATTCTCCAAATTTGTTCAAACATTTTTCACAATTGTTTTAGCAGTTCAGGATCCCTTGAGATTCCATATGAATTGTATATGGATTTTTGTCTGTTTATGCAAAGGCATATTTTTTATTTTGATAGAGATTGCATTGAATCTGTAGATTGCTTTGGGTATTATTGCCATTGTAACATTATTAAATCTTCCAATCCATGAATATGGGATGTCTCACTATTTGCTTCCTTTAATTTCTTTTTTTTTTTTTTTTTAAATATTTATTTTTTAGTTGTAGGTGGACAGAACATCTTTATTTTATTTTTATGTGGTGCTGAGGATCGAACCCAGTGCCTCACGCGTGCTAGGCGAGCACGCTACCACTGTGCCATAACCCCAGTCCCTTCCTTTAATTTCTTTCAGCAGTGTTTTGTAATATTAAGTATGTCTTTTACCTCCTTGGTTAAGTTTATTCCTACTAAGTGTTTTATTCTTTTATACTATTATAAATGGAATTGTTCTCTTATTTTCTTTTCAGATTACTCATTGTTAATGTATAGAAACAATTGATTTTGTGTTTTGATTTTTTATCTTGCAACTTTGCTGAACTTGCTTTTTGGTTCGTGTGTGTGTGTGTGTGTGTGTGTGTGTGTGTGTGTGTATAGGGTTTTCTACATGTATGTCATCCTTGAATAGAGATAATTTTACATCATTACAATTTGGATATTTTTAATTTCTTTTTCTTACCTAATTAGTCTGGCTGTAACTTTTACTACTATGTTAAATAGAAAAGCCAGAAGTGAAAATCCTTTTCTTGTTCCTGATCGTTGCAGAAAAGCTTTCTATCTTTCATTAGTGTCAGCTGTGAGTTTTCATATATGGCCTTTATTATGTTGAAGTCATATTTCCTTTTATTCCTACTTTGTTGAATATATTTTATCATAAAAGGATGATGAATATTATCAAGTACTTTTTCTGCATCAGTTAGGATAATCATGTGTTTCTTCCTCCAGTTTATCTTATGAAGGTAGTATTACAGTGATACCAAAGTTAGACAAAGAATAAAAATATTGAAATTCAGGCCAATATCCTTCATGAATAAAGATAAAAAAGCCCTTAACAAAATATCAGCAACTAGATTTTAGTAATTTATGAAAGGAAGAATATACCATGACCAAATGGAGTTTACTGATTTTTTTAATGTTTGATTTCTTATCCTGCATGACAGTTATACAGATACTTTACTTTGTCATGAATTATTAAGCTACAATCCATTTTCATTTTATATTTTTCCCCGTATGTATGTCATATTTCTTTTGTATCTTTCCCCTCTATATGTGTGTCATATTCTCAAAGATCTTTTTCTTCCCTCTTCCCTTCCTTGTATCTATCAGGATTTAGCTTTGCTGGGGATTTATTAGAGAACAACTGTAAAAATAAATTATTGTTCATCAGAAACACTATGGTAGTATCTGCTTCCTGGTGTCCTCACATAAGCTATGAATATCTTCAAGCCATGCTCTACCATGTAGCCAGAAGGATCTTTTCAAAATATACATCTAAGCTGGATGTGGTAGCACATGCCTGTAATCCCAGCTACTCAGGAAGCTGAAGCAGGAGGTTGTGTGTGTGTATACATATATATCTTCATTATTCAACAGGGGCAACGGACTACCATTGCCCTTTTGCCCATTTTTTGTGTAGTCCATCCCAAAACAGTCTATGGAAATAGTGTTTTAATGATTTTAAGGGTTTTTCTGACCACTCACAAAGAAGAGTTGTGCATAATTCAGGAGGCCAGACAAGTGAATAGTAGTGGATTTCTTTTTTTTTTAAATATTTTTTTAGTTGTTGATGGATCTTTATTTTATTCATTTATTATTTATATGTGGTGCTGAGGATCGAACCCAGTGCCTCAAGCATGCTAGGCAAGCGCTCTACCACTGAGCTACAGCCTCAGCCCCAGTAGTGGATTTCTGATTGTGCAGGACAATTAAGGCATGGTCACACACATTGCAGAATTTTTATTACTTGTGGCCCTTGATTCTTAAATGCCAGTAGCTCCTGGATTGTGAGTTCAGCCAAAGAATAGCCTCTACAGATCTTCATAAATCAGTGGGTGGGTATGGTTTAGAAGCAAAGTATTAGATTGAGAACACTAGAGAAAAATAAAAGAATATAGAGTTATCAAAAAAGTTGGGCTGGGATTGTGGCTCAGTGGTAGAGCGCTTGCCTCGCATGTGGGAGGCACTGGGTTCGATCCTCAGCACCACATATAAATAAATGAATAAATAAAGGTAAATCAACAACTTAAAAAAAAATTTAAAAAAAAGCTTAAGTGGCTGGTCACAGTGGTACATGCCTGTAATCTCAGTGTCTCTGGAGGCTGATGCAGGAGGATCACAGCCTCAGCAACTTAGTGAGGCCCTGAGCAACTGAATGAGACCCTGTCTCAAAATAAAGAACAAAAAGAGCTGGGAATATGGCTCAGTAGTAGAGAACCCCTGTGTTCAATCCCTAGTTAAGAAAAAAGAAAAGAAAAGAAAAGAAAGCTAAGTGGAAAATTAGAGGAAGAGACAACCTGGTGTTTAGAATGGGTTGCATAGAACTGTATGTGCTATACCTTAATAAAGGATTTAACGTATTTTCAAGGATTATTTTGGTCAAAATCAAGGCAAAAACAGATTGCATTTAAGTTCTATCTGGAATTTAAGTTGAGTTCTTAGTTGCCAATTCCAGGAAGCTATTGGGAGGTAGATATGTGCTTGAAAGACTTATAATTCTCATCCTTAGTCTGTAGTGTTGGCCTGGTACTGCAGTGTACCTTATCCCCCAGAGCCAGATTATATATCTCCTTCCTCTCAAAGGAAGGGAAGAGACCCTTGAGAGGAGAGACCAGCTCTGCAGCGAGGAAATAAGATAGTGACTAACATAAGAATTATGATTTGATTTAATGTATTACTGGATTAAACTAAGGAAACCCAGAATGAATTCAGCATAAAGAACTGGCTGAGCATGGTGGTGCACACCTATAATCCCAGCAGCTCGGCTGGCTGAGGCAGGAGGATCTAAAGTTCAAAGCCAGCCTCAGCAAAAGTGAGGTGCTAAGCAACTCAGTGAGACCCTGTCTCTAAATAAAATACAAAATAGGGCTGGGGATGTGGCTCAGTGGTTGAGTGCCCCTGAGTTCAAACTGCAGTACCAAAGAAACTGTCTTGAGACTTGTAACTGTAAAAAGTGTCAGGGGCTTCCCCACAGGAGGGCTTGATGAGATAGTTTTCCTTAATTGGAAATGTTTTGGGCATAGTTAGTCTCAATCTGGCATTAAATTAATAGACTAGATTGTGCCCAGTTTTGGTTACTATGCTTCTAAAATGATGTTAATGGGCAGACATAGTGACACATGCCTGTAATTCCAGCTACTTGGGAGTCTGAGGCAGGAAGATTAAAGTTCAAGGCCAGCCTGGGCGATTTAGTGAGACCCTGACTCAAAGTAAAATAATAAAGGGGCTGGGGATGTAATTCAGTGATAGAGTGCTTTACTAAAATGTACCAGGCTCTGGGTTCTTCCTAGTACCACACAAAAAAAAGATGGAGATAAATTCAGGAGCCCAGTGTAGGTAACCAAAATTATCAAAAGCAGGCAAAGTATTAGCCCTAAGATTGTCTTAAGCATTTTTCTTAGAGTCCAGTCCAGATTAAAAATTTTTAGTAGCAATACTACAAAACACCGCAAGATGGTGACAGAACTCTAAAGTATCTTTTTTAAAACACCAGATTTGGAAGAGATCAGATATTCCTTGATGGGAATGAGGAAAAGAAAGTTTAAAAATGTCTATGTTTCAAAACTTTTGGAATGATTAGAATGCTTGTTCTGGCAAGATTTTACAATGCTTGCCCATTATTTATGTGAAGTATTTAATACATGTTGAAAAGCACTATTGGTCCATGTATTAGGCACCGTGCCTCCTGGGCTCTTGCAGACATTGGTATTGCCTCCTTAGCATTCTGTTCTCCTTTCCTCTCTTTTCTGCCTGTCACACTGTCCCTTTCCACCAATACTTTATAATATAAGGATTCTTGAGGACTGTTCCTTGGGTTCAAATAGAGACTACCAGTTCTTAAAACATTCAGCAAATCCCTTAACTTTGTGCCTTGGTTCCTTTTTCTACCAAATGGAGATAGTAGTAGTGTCCACTTCACTGGATTATTCTCAAGGTTAAATGAATTGATGAGTGTAAAAGCACTTAGAACAGTGCTGGCACATAAAATGTTAAAATTATATGGAATTAAAGTTTCAATTTTTGCTATTCCTTGAGTTGATTTAATTTATTAAGCGGATGAGTGAACTTCTTGAGGATTTTCCCTGATTTAAAAAAAAAAAGTCTATGTCAAAATATAGTCTACTGTCAACCGAAGAGAAAAAAAAAGTCAAGGGCTGGTGATGTCCCTAGCACTGCAAAAATAAATAATAAATAAATAAATACATACATAAAAATAAATTTAAAAAAGAAAATCCTAAATCAGATTACTGGTTTAGGTAGCATTTAATAGCTCCCCCCCCCCCGTCAGTCATCTTTCCCAATTTTACCCCTTTATTTATTTTTTAACTTTATCATTTATTTCTTTGTTTATTTACTTACTTATTTTTATGTAATGCTTAGGATTACACCCAGTGTCTTACACATGCTAGGCAAGCAGCTCTACCACTGAGCTACAACCCCAGCCCAGTTTTACTCCTTTAAGTTAGTCACTGATGAGAAAATGACAGGGATTTTATTTATTTATATGAAGGATTTTTAATTAAAGGGTATAGAAAGTGAAACAAGGAAAAATATTAATGCAAGTTAGGTTTTTGTTCTGTAGATATTTTTATCTATTCAGAAGAAAAATCTTTGCAATAATCAAGATTTTTAAAGGATACTCTGCCTTACTTATTTTAGGATTGTATTAAAATATGTGCTGGTGATATTAAAATGTGTATGTTCATTTTTAAGAACTTTTTAAATGAAGCACTTTAAAAATGAAAATCAAAAATATGATATTTTTTCTTCAACAGTCTCCAAAAGACCCTTACCATAATTAAGCCTCTCCAGTGACCCTGCTATCATAATTAAGCTTCTTGTTGTCAGCAAGATTTTACAGAGCGTTAACAGGATTTCACAGGATTTTTGCAGAGAGCTCAATGTGGTTTGAAGCTTCCTTTCTTGTAAATGCCAGGTTTGCAAACAAAGGATGTGATGGACTCCATTTTAAGAAAGCTCACTGTACAAAAGTTAGTATCTGTGTTTTCTGTGGTAAAAACTTGTGAAACCTCTGTTTGACCTAAAAATATGGGACAAAGAATACTTGCTATGTAACCACCCACTATCACATAACCACCCCCCACTGAGTATAAATCTAAAAGAATTTCCAGACCAAGGGTCTAGAGATTTTTAGGCATTAATCCCTCTAGACTACTACAGCTTAAATAAACTTGCTTCCTGAAAATTCCTCAGGTGTGTACTCTCATCTGTCCCACATCATTTCCACATTTTTTTATTGGTACATTATAGTTGTACGTAATAGTGGGATTTGTTGTTAAATATTGGTACATGCATACAATGTAACAATATAATTTAGCTAGTATCAGTCCCTAGTAAAAATATGAGATATTTCAGATGAAATCATAAAAATAAAATTAATGCCATGTACTTACCACTCATTTAAACAAATACGTTAATATTTTTGAAGCTTTATGTATCCCTACTGATTCCATGTTCCTTCCTGAACATCCCCCAATCTGGCTTTTTGTGTGTATATGTTCTTGGGATTAAACCCCAAGACCTTGCACTTGATAGGCAAGTGCTCTACCACTAAGCTACACCTCCAGCCCTTTAGTTTTTTGATTTCTTATTCCCTTTCCTTAAAAAGTATCTTACCACTTATGGACATATTTATAAACAATGTAGTGCTTAGATTTGTATGTTTGAAAACTTTACACGAATGGATACATATTATAGGTATTCTTTTAAGCAACTTGCTACAAGTTGCTTAAAAAAAAGGTCAACATTCTATTCCTGACATTCGTGTGAATACATTTAGCTAAAGTACAATCCTTTTCCCTACTGTATGGTATTCTGTTTTGTGAGTGTACCATTTACTTTGCTATTTGTCAATGAAAAAAAGTATTAAATTCAAAAAAGCTTTAAACTTTGCTATTAAAAACCAGTGCTGCTGTGAACATGTTGTGACTGTTGCCAGAAACACATGTTCAAGTGTTTTTCTAGGCCACTTACCTAGGAGGGCAATGCTAGGAAACGACACATCGTTTTCTGAAGTGATGGTTGTAATGCACCTGCCTATCAACAGTGTTTAAGAGTTGGCATTCGAATGTACTCGTTGATAAGTGGATGCTGATCCATAATGTGGGGAAGGACATGGGAACAATGGTGGATCGCTGTTCACAGGGGTGTAAGGGAGGAGGGGGCATGGGGACAGCAAGGGTGGTGGAATATGATGGACATCATAGCCCTAACGTTATGTATGACTGCATATATGTTGTGATTCTATACAACTCACAACTAGAGAATTGATATGTTATCCTCTATCTATGCACAATGAATCATTTACACTGTTAACATGTAAGCCTAAATAAAAAAAATTAAAAAAAAAAAAAAGAGTTGGCATTACTCCACATCCTCACCAACATTTGGCTGTTTGGTTTTAGCATAGTGTGTGCAATATGGTTTCTTCCAGTCTCTCTGGCCTGAGTTTTCCTCATGACCTTTGAGCTTACTCTTTTTCTCTGCCTAGAATGTTTTCCCTGTGATCCCTACAGTTTGCTCTTTTACCTCCCTCTGGCCTTTATTCAGTTTTCCTGTTGTCTGTGAGATCTTCCCTGGCCAGCTGTTTAAAACCTGACATTCCTTTCCTTCTTCCCAACCCCTTTGCTGCTTTATTTTTCTCTGAGCACTTGTTGTTTTTTTTTAAGTTGTTAATGGACTTTATTTATTTATATGCGGTGCTGAGAATTGAACCCAGTGCCTCTCACATGCTAGGCAAGTGCTCTACCACTGAGCCACACACAACCCCAGCCCTCATTTCACCATTCTTGTAATGTATTTGAAAATCATGTCTTCTTTTAATGATGGTCCAAATCCATAAATTTTTTTCTATTTCCCATCAGCAGTCAGTCAACAAATATCCTGAACTTCTTTTGCCTGAATGGTTATTCAGCAGAGTCCAAGACAAACATATCTACCCCTTTCCAAGGTCAGTCTTCATAAATGGCATTTGTGCTGATATAAATTACATCTGCTTCTGAGGCACCAACTTTTTACATGGTTGAAAAAGAAGACTGTAGAATAACAATACAATCTCCACAAAACAATTTAAAATCAGTGGCATTAAGCAAATGTATTCAGATCTAATATCAAAAGCTAAGAATGAGAAGACTGGGAAATAGTTGATTAACTTGAGGAGAGGAATAAGCAAGCTAACATTTCTTGACTGTCCATACAATATTTTACCTCACTATCACTCTAATATGAATCAATCTGATAAAAAATAATTTATGATTACTCCATGATTGAAGCTCAAGTCCTGAGAAGCTTCTAGTTCTTTTTTAAAAATTAAGTGCAACAGTATCTTGAAAAACAAAAATCCCTACTTGAATCTCTCATACTTCCATCTTTTAAATTAGGATCTGTGGAAAGTTCCACATAGTAGCCAAAGCAAAAATAAAGGTAGGTGTGTGTAAAAAGACAACTAGAGAGAACTAAGTCTAGGAGTGTTTCCAGAGAGACAATAAATATGTTTAAAGACATTTCTATTTACAATAACTGGACAAACACTATAGATACATTAACTACCAAACCCTATCAATTTCAAAGCTAGGAGAGAACTTGGAAAACAGGAAAAAAGGAGGGCTAAATAGGTTAAGTAAACTTATCAAAGTTTTACAAAGAGGGGAGAAAAGTACCAGTGGCTTGACTTCCAACTGACTGCCTCCACTCTAACATACGTCTAAATATTATTTTTCAAGTAACTCAGTTTGAATCTAAAAATGTTAAAGGAGCAAGAAATTACTTGGATATGTTTCAGTGAATGCTGACATTTTTGGGAGAGACTTTTTCAACCTCTTCCGCGTCCCCAAACTGTCCTGTCATTCACTCAGCACAGCATCAGTGCTACAGGCTATGACTGAAATATTTCTTCCAAATGGCCTTGTTACAACTCCCAGTGGAGGTCTCCCCCTCATATTCCTCGCATTAAAAATCAAAATTACTACTCTTTTCTTCAACAACACAGAAATGAGCTCTTTCAAATCATTTTGTCTTTAATAATGTGGTAATAATTCGAAATATGAAAAACGTGTTCCCTTTAAAGAGGATGCCACCATGATTGCCTCCTACAAGCATGATCAAAGGCAATGAAGAGACTGGATTCCAAGGGCATGGGAAGAAAAAAGGCTTCACGGCTCACAGACTGACGCGTTTGGTAACGGATTCTCTGAAACGGAGCAGGCGACAGAAGAAACATGAAATTTAAGGGACCCTCAGAGAACAGGGCGCGGTTGCTGGGTCATGAGCACCTTGAAGCGTTTCTTGATGGTAATTCGGTGTCTCCAGTATTTGTCGTATTTGTCGTCCAGGGAGAACCGAGCAGGATGGGCTGAGCAGGCCTGTTGTCCCATAGGGTCAAATTTCTTCAGTGTGTATACCCTATCTCCTTGCTCGTTGAGGTAATACTGGAGAAACATGACTACGCTTATCCAAGTCCGTCTGCAGCTCGCGTTTGTCAAGTTCCGTCCAGTCCTCTGAGCACTTGTTACCACTGCTTTTTCCTTTTGGCACAGGAGAGGCAGTTTTGCATGGTCTCATTCACTCTGTAGCCCTAGAATTTAGAGCAGTACTGTGCCTATAGTAGACTTTAATAAATATTTGTTGGCTGAATTGAATGAATCTCATTTGCATTTCCTTGGTTATTAATGAAGTAGAGCATTTTAAAAAATTATGTAGAGCATACTTTTATTGGCCATTTATGTTTCTTCAACTGGGAAATACCTACTCAAATATTTTGTTCATTTTTCTATTGTGTTGTTTAATACTTTCTTATTGATTGTAAGGGGTTCTTTATAAATTCAGATTGTAATCCTTCATTGATCACTTCTATGATAAATATTCTACTTTGTGGCTTATCTTTTAGTTTGCTTCTAAAATTTTTTGGTATCTTTTAATAAACAGTTTTAATTCAAAGTGGAGATGATCATTAATATTTCCCTTGTTGCTTTGTGTTATTGTATAAGAAATTCTTTCCTATCTCGAGGTCATAAAATATATTTTCCTGTTTTTTTGGTAAAAATTTTAAAGGTTTGTTTTTCACTTTCAAGTGTCTAATCTTCCTGGAATGAATTTTGGGTATGATGTGAAATAGAGGTCCATTTTTTTTTTTTCACAATGGAGAGCCAATTACATTTTCCCCACTCATTGACAAGTCAATTCTTTCTCCGCTGATCTGCTAGGAACTGAATGTTTGTAACCTCCCTTTCCCCCAAATTCATATGTCAAAGCACTAATCCCTAATGTGATGGTTTGTGGAGGTGGGGACTTTTGGGAGGTAATTAGGTTTAGGTGAGGTCTTAAGGGTGGATTTGCTTTGATGGAATTAGTACCCTTATAAGAAGAGGAAGAGAACAGTCCTTTTTGTTACTGCTATGTGAGGTTACAGAAGATGGTTGCAACCTTCAAGCCAGAAAGAGATTCCTCACCAAGCATCATATCTGCCAGTGCCTTGATCCCTGACTTCCAGAATTGTAAGTAGTAAGTTGTCTATTGTTTAAGCCACTCAGTCTATGGTGTTATGTTACAGCAGCCTAAGCTAAGATCCTACCTCTGATATATAATCAAGTTTCCATAAATCTTGATCTTTTTCTGAGCTCTCTTCTGTTCCATTCATTTTTGTCTTTTTCTGTACAGTGCCACATTTTCTTCTACATTATAACCTTGATATCTGGTAGCGCAATTCTTCTTTTATTCTTCCATAGTAGAGTTTTTGTCTATTATTGGCTAATCATTCTTTTTATTTTCAAGATGTTTTTATTTTTATTTTTTTAATATTTATTTTTTTAGTTGTATGTTCACAGAATATCTTTATTTTATTTTTATGTGGTGCTGAGGATCGAACCCAGTGCCTCACGCATGCTAGGCGAGCACGCTATCACTGTGCCATAACCCCAGTCCCTCAAGATGTTTTTAAAATTTGTTCTTTTTAGATATATATGACAGTAGAGTGTATTTTGACATATTATACATACATGGAGTATAACTTCCCATTCTTGTGGTTGTTCATGATGTGGAGTTACACAGGTGGTGTATTCATATATGAACATCGAAAAGTTTTATCCAATTCATTCTACTGTCTTTCCTATTCCCATTCTCCCTCTCTCCTTTCATTCCCCTTTGTCTAATCCAGGGAATTTCTGTTCTTCCCTCCCCATTATTGTGTGTTAACATCTGCATATCAGAGAGAACATTTGGCCTTTGGTTTGGGGGCACTGGCTTATTTGCCTTAGCATAAGTCTCCAGTTCATCCATTTACTGGCAAATGCCATAATTAACATTCTTCTTTATGGCTGAGTCCATTGTGTATATATAACATATTTTCTTTATCTATTCATTTGTTAAAGGGCATCTAGTTTGATTCCATAGTTTAGCTATATTGTGAGTTGAGCCGCTATAAACATTGATGTGGCTGTGTCACTGTGTAGTATGGTGATTTTAAGTCCTTTAGGTATAAACCGAGGAGTGGGATAGCTGGGTCAAATGGTGGTTCCATTCCAAGTGTCCTGAGGAATTTCCATACTGCTTTCCAGATTGGTTGCACCAATTTTCAGTCCTACCTCAATGTATGAGTGTACTTTTCCCCCCACATCCTCTTATTGGCTCATCATTCTTTCATATAGATGTTTAATTACCTTATCAAATCCCAAACAATGACTAGGAGAGGTTTTTGGTTGAAATTCTGTTGAATTAAATTCTATTGAAATTCTTTTGAATGTATTTTGGGAAGAATTGATATATTTATGTTATGAATTTCTTATCTATAAACATGGTATATAGCTTATATTTATTTAGTCTTCTTAATATGTTTAAATAAAGTTTTAAAAAGTTTTTCATATACAATCTTGCATATAATTTTAAATATTTGCTCTTGGTATCTTAATTTTTATCACTACCATAAATAATTATTTTAATATTTTCTGACTTTGTTAGGATGTAGAAATGCATTTCACTTGGTAATTTGATCTTATACTCAAATACTTTGCTAAACTGTCTTATTAATTCTAGTGATTTATCTGTAGATTCTTTGGTATTTTATTTTTCTTTTTTTGGTACTAGGGATTGAGCCCAGGGGTGTTTAACCACTGAGCTACATCCCTACCCCTTTCTATATTTTATTTAGAGATAAGTTCTCACCAAGTTGCTTAGGGTCTTACTAAGTTGCTGAGGCTGGCTTTGAACTTGTGATCCTCTTGCCTCAGTCTCCAAGCCATTGGGATTATAGGCACGTACCACTGTGCCCAGCTGGCATTTTCTATACAGACCGTGACATCATCTGCAAAGAAGACAATTCTATTTCGAATCTTCATTCCTCTTTACTCTTACTTTTTTTTTTGTCTTATCTCATTAGTTAGGACCACCAGTGAAATGCCAAAAACAAAAACAAACAAACAAACAAAACCCCCAAAACAAAAAAGCCCCAGTGATTATGGGTATAGTGCATTGAACAGTGTTTCTACAATTTGAGTTTAACCCAAAACCTCAGAATATAACTTTATTTGAAAATAGGGCCTTTACACTTGTAACTAAGGATCAAGATGAGATCCTGCTGGACCTAAATGCAATGCAAGTGTCCTGACAATAGATCAAAAAGAACACACGTAACCCTGGCATGGTGGCTCATGCCTATAATCCCAGCTACTCAGGAGGCTGAGGCAGAAGGATAGCAAGTTTGAGGCTAGCCTGAGCAACTAAGCCAGACCTTGTCTCAAAATAAAAAAGGTCTGGGGTATAGCTCAGTGGGTTGAATGTACAGTACTGCAAAAAAAAAAAGAAAAAGGACACATAGACACACAGAGAAGGTAGAGGCAGAGATTGGAGCGATATATCTGCAGTTCAGGAACACTAAGCATTGCCTGCAACTATCATGGAATAGGTCAGAGTCACAATATGGTTACTTTCTCGAAGTTTCCAGAAGGAATCAGTGCTAACACCTTGCTATTAGACTTATGGTCTCCTGAAATGCAAGAGAATGCATTTCTGTTGTTTTAAGCCACCAGTTTATGGTAATCTGTATTTGCAGCATAATGCAATGGACATCTTTGTCTTTTTTTCTGACATTTGTAATTTATTTAATTCTGTTTGTGTGCGTGTGTGTGTGTGTGTGAGAGAGAGACAGAGGGCTTTAAGTTTGAGAGAAACTGAATCTTATTATAGTCCTTATTTTAAAATAATTTTGAATTGGCAATGTATTTACATAGTTCAAAATAAAAAGGCATAATATACAAAAGGGTATACTCCACCCACACACCATAGTGTTCTGCCTTTGTTGTTATTATTTTCACTAAATAAAGCTTGGTGATTAGTCCTGACCATTATGAAAACAGATTTCTTACTCATTTGTACAATTTTATAGTATTTTTATTGGTTGGGTATATAATTATTTGTTAAATTAATTTGTGTTTGTGGAATTTAGCATGTCCTTAATTTTTTTGTAATTATGAATCGAGCTTAGTGAATAATCTTGTTTGTATAATTATGAGTATCTATAGGATAAATTTTTGGTAATAGGATTGCTATCTTAGCTGGCCATAGTGGCACACACCTAGAATGCTAACGGCTTGGGAGACTAAGGCAGGAGGTTTGCAAGTTCAGAGCCAGCCTTAGCAACAGCGAGGTGCTAAGCAACACAGTGAGACCCTGTCTCTAAATAAAATTTAAAAAAGGGCTGGGGATGTGGTTCAGTGGCTGAGTGCCCCTGAGTTCATTCACCAGTACCCAAAAAAAGAGAAAAAAAAAGCTATTTTGTATGTGCTTTTGCTGATAGATATTACCAAATTGCCTTCCTTAGAAAGATTATAATTTACACTGCAAACTGGAATCTGTGAGAATGCTGATCATCCATACTCTAACCAACAGTCTTTTCTTCCCCCCTAGTAGTGCTGGGAATCAAACCCAGGGCTTAATATGTGTGAGGTAAGTGCTGTACCACTGAGCTACATGCCCAGACCTTTTAATTTTATTTTGAGACAGGATCTGGCTGAGATGCCCAGGCTGGCCTTGAATTTGCCATCCTCCTGTCTCAGTTTACAGAATAGATGGATTATAGGTCTGCTTCATCACCCCTGGCAACATAGTCATGTTTTTTGATCTGTGCTAATCCAGTGTAAAACTATCTCCATGTCATTTCAGTTTACATTTTCTTCTCAGCAAAGTTGAGCATCTTTTTTGATTGTTTAATAGCCATTTGTGATTCATTCTTTTTTCTTATCCTTTGCCCACCTTCCTACTGAGTTGCTTTTTTTTTTGAGGGTGGGGTACCGGGGATTAAACTCAGGGGCACTCGACCACTGAGCTACATCCCCAGCTGTATTTTGTATTTTATTTAGAGACAGTGTCTCACTGAGCTGCTTAGTGACTTGCTTTTGCTGAGGCTCTGAACTTGCAATCCTACTGTCTTAGCCTCCCGAACTGTTGGGATTACAGATGTGTGCCATAATGCCCAGCTTCAGTTGCTTTTACTCTATTTACTTGTAGGTGCTTTATGAGGGTACTAGTTCTTTGTATTGTGAGTTATGGACATTTTCCTGTATTTGTTTACTCTGTAATAATGCTTTCTGCACTTTCCTGTTTTTCTGTACTTGTAAGTTATTTCTTTCCTTAGAGCTAATAATATTGTTGAGATAGGAGCAAGGCCCCCAAAAAGTCAAATTTAGCATGCCCAAGAAAGGGTATTTTCAAAGAATCCTAATGATCCTGCAACTTTGCCATTTTTTAAATCAAAACTTAAGGGCTTTTATTTCCTGTATTTCCTTTGTTTCAGATAAAATTTAAAATCTAAGAACTGTATCCTTAACTACACTTAAGTTTTTAAAAGTTTGATTTTGCCAGATAGAAAACAATGTAATCATTGTAGAAAAATAAGATAGTAGAAATAAAAATAAGGGGGAATATTCCCTCGATTTCCCTGATTGTTAACACCATACTTTTTATGGTATGTACTTCAAGATATATGTACATATATCTCAATATCATTGTTTGTTTGGAAATGAGAGTGTCCCATACATACTTTAAACTTGTCAGTTAATCTTACAAATCTAAAAAATGTTAATAATGTTTTGTTTTATAGATATAAACCAATTGTGTGGTTTGTCTTTAGTTGTTTCTGCAAACTCTTTTCTTCATAGTTATTAGTTATTGCCTATTCTTAGCATTTGGCCTTGACCTTCTCTTTTGAGTGTTATCTCCTAGGTATTTTCATTGATGGCTTGTTTAGCTATTAGATACATGCCTGTGACTTACAACTGATATGTCTAGCTTATAAGCCTCTGCTGAGCCGCAACCTATGTATCGAACCTGCTATGTAGCATTTCCACTTGCTTGTGTCCAGACACCTCAATTCTATATACCTGAGCAAGTGAGAACTATGAAATTCCCCCACCTCAAACCTGACATTCTGCCAGTGTTCCTTATTAAGTGAAGAGCACAATAATCTGTCCACCAAGTAAGGCATAAACTCAGGAATCACCATTAATGCATCCTTCAGCCCTCCATCATGTCTACTGTATTACCAGATTATTGCCCATTTCTTTTCTTTTTTTTCTATTTTCTTTTTCTTTTTCTTTGTTCTTTCTTCCTTCCTTTCTTTTCTTTCTTTCTTTCTTTTTTTTTTTTGACTTCATTGACCAGTGATGCTTTATTCAGCACTGGGGAAGGGGCAGATCATGGGGGGGAAATGGTGGCTCCACCTCAAGGGTCTGGCTTTTATATGGCCTTAGCAGAGCCAGGTCATTGGAGAAGCTAGTGACTTTTGGCAGGCCCTCTTGGTGGGCATGGCCAGGCAATGGGAGGAGTTTTGTTACCCATTTTCCTCCTAAACATCTCAAATCTTTCCATTTCTTAGTGTCTTCACTGCCAACACTCAGTCTATGATGTGACCTTTGGCCAGACCAACTGGTCTCTGTGTGCTCCATTGGACCTCATCTCATAAATTCTCTATAGCAGTGCCTCTTGAAGTATCTGTGGTGAAGGGCCATTGTTTTAAAAATTTCCAATCTGTCAAATTTTGTCACATTTTGTAAAAGATAAAAAAAATAAATTAATAGAAAAATGAAATAAAAACGAAGCCAAAATACAAGCCTCAAATTTTTATTATTACATGCAACAGATATAAATCTTCTCTATCATAGTGATATAAAGGTTTCTGAATACTTACTCTGAGATTTTGCATTTAATTTGATATGTACTTTTAGCAAACAACACACCGTATCTGATTTGGCCTACTATTGAATCCTCAATGCTTAGGGCATTGCCTGGTATACAGAAGACACCTAATGAATATTTGTGAAATGCAAGACATAATTTTACAATTTGGGGGTAAGTTGTTTCCAGTGATTGTGCATTTTAATTATCACATTGAGCATGTCTGTTATTAAGTCTTCTTTTCTTCATGATCAATTCCTAGCCATATAATTCCTATATCCAGGGTAAGACATTTAAAAAAAGGTTTTGTTAAGCTAAATTGCCTTTTAGAAAGATTGTGTTCCCATCAATATTGAATGTGAGAGCCATTTCTGTTCCTTTGGAATAGTTCTCTGTTTAGCTCCTCATAATTTTACTACTTCAGTCTTGGCTTACGTCTTGGATCATCTTTGAGCTGGGGAGAAACAGCTTCTCTGCTCCTTGTCCCCATTCCACTTATCCAAGGAATGGTTCATTACCATATGGTGTTTACCTTTATTTGACCTAGAGTAGTTTGGGATGGGTGGAGGAGGCAGGAAGGACCATGGCCCTTTAGGATATTCTAGTTCTTTGAGTCTTCCTGGGTCTGGATTATTTCTCCCATGGTGTCTCCTTTAATTTAGTTTGGCACAAATTTTGACTTTTGCAGCCAAGCAACACTAGTGATTATCGGACTCATCTCCGTGTTAGTCTGTAAGCATGAAAAGTACCTCTTTGCAAGATCCTATGGTCTTTCCTGTTGACTTTCAGATGAGTTGACTTAAACTCAAAGTTTAAACTTTCTTGTGAGAATTGGATGTCAAATAATCAATTACATGAGGATACTTTTTATTACAAGTTACAGAAAATCCTAATACAGATACATTAATTATCTTGCATAATAGGAAGTCCAGAGGCAGGGTGATCTTTAGGCTGGTAAAGATCAGCAATGACTCAATTATGTCATTATAGACCCAAGTTCATTTTTCTCTTCATTCTTCTATTCTTGACAGATACTTCTCCTAAGACCAGCTTCTTGTGTAGCAAGGTAGCTGCCAATAGATATAGAGGACAAAGACATCCTTGGTGATGTTTTGATATGGAGGCAGGGAGGAGCTCTTCATTAAAATGAATCAAGACTTTTCCTTTAGTCTGATTGGATCAACTTAAATCATGTGTTTCCACTTAAAATGTTTCTAAAAGCCTTCAAAAATGTAGGTTTGATAGAAAGTTAGTGTTCCAAGTTACAATTTAACTAGCTCCATTGTAGCCACAGACCAAGGTTAGTTACTTCATAGCTAGGCATAGAAGAATCCACATGGCACTCCATATTTTACAGTATATCATTTCCAATCCTTCCTTTTGTGTTATCGATGTATGTATTTGTCAGGACTCTGGTTTGAAAAGAGGAGGAGGAGGAGGAGGAAATAAAAATAAAAATTCTGGTGGTGCAGCCAGCAATCATTTCTCCTTCTTTGTTGATACTCTGTTGCAACATTATCATACCTTTTTTAAAACTTAATCATGGGGCTGGGGTTATGGCGCAATGGTATCATGCTTACCTAGCATGTGTGAGGCACTGGGTTCGATCCTCAGCACCACATAAAAATAAAATAAAGATACAACTAAAAAATAAATATATATATAAAAAACTTAATCATGGTTTCTTTTAGATCTTTTGATGTATTTATAATTGCTATTATGAAGTCTTTGCCTATTAAATCCAATAACTGGGCCCGTTCATAGGGAGTATCTTTTGCCAATCTGTTTTCCTCTGTACAGGTTACCCTTTCTTGTTTCTTTCCATGTCTCATAATGTTTGTTGTTGAAAACTAGGGCATCTTGGGTAATATATTGCAGCAACTCTGGATACTGATTCTCCTACTTCCCAGCCTTGTTTTGTTATTGTTTATTTGTTTAGTAACTTAGCTGAACTATTCTAGTGAAGTCTATTTCCCTTTCTTTTGAAATGCACAGCCTTTATTTTTGTTCCACAGAGGTTAAAGTCTTAGAATGTATACATGGTCATCCTGGGATAAGTATTTTATCAGGGCTCTTTTTGTCCCCCCTCCCCCATTCCCAATACTGTGATTGAACCAAGGGCTTTCTTTGTACATGCTAGGTAAGTGTTCTATCGCTGAGCTGCATCCCCAGTCCTTTTAAAAATTTTAGTTTGAGACAGGGTATCACTAAGGCTGGCCTTGCACTTGTGATTCTCCTGTTTCAGTGTTCTTTTTGACTCCCAAGTCCTCCCTTCATCTCTCTGTTATACTGCATCTGTCAGTATCATATCCAGCTATTTTATTTTTTATTTTTTGTGCTAGGGATTGGACCTAGGGGCACTCTACCACTGAGGCACATCCTCAGCCCTTTTTATTTTATTTTTTTATTTTGAGATAAGGTCTTGCTAAGTTGCTTAGAGCCTTGCTAAGTTGCACAGGCTAGCTTGAACTTGTGATCCTTCTATCTCAGCCTCCCGAGTGGCTGGGATTTCAGTTGTGCATCGCCATGCCCAGCTACATCCAGCTTTAAGGCTTCATTGATTGCATGCTGATTTTCCTGTTGTTTTTGACCATGTCCTGAGTCACAAATTTCTCCAAGTCTGATTGAATTAAATTTGTGTTCTTTTGCAGAGATAGTTTTTGAGAATAGTTCCTGATGTTTGTGCTGTTCCCAGGAGGCTCTTTTTAGCTCTCTCTTTCCCTAGTTCTCTCTGGCAAACTTGCTGACCTACATTTTTGCTTATCGATATTGTGAAGCTATCGGCTTCCATTTAATTTCTTATCTAATTTCTCCATTGTCTCTGAGACTGCCCGTAAACTTGAACTTCCCTGCACTCTGCTCTAAATTAAGTCATTTCCCCTGAGGAGAACTTGTTTCTGTTCTTATGGCCTGCCTCTTCCTCTGAACAAAATCTCTGAGCCACTGCTCCAGAGTTGGAATTTGGAATAGTGGTCCACTTCTGTGGAAAGACAACACGGTCTAAGAGCAGAACTCTGGATAGGCACAGTAGCCTTTGATCCTCTCAGCTTACCTCTCTTGGAGTAGGATTCCGACCTAAAAACATCGTGGGAGGAGGCTTAGTATTATTATTATTTTTGAAACTGATGTTTATTTTCCAGTAACCTTATTTCCATTTTGCTTAAGAGCCTGTGGAAGAATAGCCCAAGACCACTCTTGTTTCTGCCCATTCCGTGGCCAGAGCAGTGAGTGCTACAGATCAGTATTCAGTGGCTAGCTGGGCCTTCCACCTTCAGTAGGGAACTGCTGGATAGACATAAAGGGCACCTGCCCATCTGCAGACCAGTCTGCACCCTAAGGTTGAGTAGCAGTGAACTCAGGAGCCAGCACAGTTCATTCACCCTGAAATGCCTCCTTGGTCACAGGCTTTTCATTGGCAGCCTGCTCTTCCTTTCAGCCTCTTCAATATCTTTAGAAATAGAGATCAGGGATGACCTGCAAGGAATGTTCAGAGGAGATAATGCCATGTGTGTTCAAAACTTCCTGGGCCAGCACCTAGGAAGATTGACCACATCAGACCCACTGACTGAGTTCCCTTGTTGTCTCATGGTAGGGCAATGTCCACATAGTGCAGAGGAGAATCTATGTTGCACATAGCGATGGTAGGCAGGGTAAATAAAATGCCTCTGTGAGAGGCTGGTGGTCAGCCTTGGGATCAATAACCAACAGATAATGTGGCTCCTGGAAGATTATCTGGATCTTGTGGGTAAAGGTTCCAGAAGCAAAGTTGCCAGTAAAAGGAGTGGCTCCAGTGGAGCAGCAAACATCAACACAGCCGCTGGTCAGGATTCCTAGGGTAGGACATTGACCTCAACAGCGCTTTTAATGGCTACAGTGGCATGAGTTGCCAGCAGAAGCTTCTCCCAGGTCTGCTTCAGATTAATGATATAGGTACCATTGCTTTCCCTTTGGAAGATGTACTGTTCCATCTGGAAATCAAGGTTGGTACCACCTGAGTGGGTCCCTGCTACAAGGAATTTGAAGACATCTTTCTTTTTCATTTGGAGGACATCAAGGGTTCCGGACACTGTGGAAGTTTCCCTTGAAGTTATCACAGGAATTCAAAACACTGTTGTGTGGACCCCTCTCTGGGTAGCACAGAAAAGCAGGGCTCTAGTATTTCTGGCCTATTTCATCTGGGGTAGAGCCTCCTTCTTATAAGTGTGGCCTAGGCATAATAAAGGGGCCTCAGATTCTCCTACTAGCCTAGATTGAAGAGACATGCTGGTGCCCTGTCTCTCTGAGAGATTGTATCTCTTGAGAGGCAGAGGAAGAGAGGGCCCATCTTATCTATACCAACTAGAGTAAGCTTTCATCACACTGAGCTTTGAGATGACAAGTGAGTGGGTCATTCAAGTGCCAGAGACCCCCACTGTTCTTACCAAGATTTGGTAGATTTTCTGTAGTAATATTTCTTCATTCACTGTATGCTCTTAGAACAATTTATATAACTTTATTATTTATTTGTATGTTTATGTATGTATGTATGTATGTATGTATGTATGTATGTATTTATTTTTGGTACCAGCTATTGAACTCAGGGGTACTTGACCACTGAGCCATATCCCCAGCCCTATTTTTGTGTTTTATGTAGAGACAGGGTCTCACTGAGTTGCTTATTGCCTCAGTGTAGCTGAGGCTGGCTTTGAACTTGCAATTCCCCTGTCTCAGCCTCCCAAAGTGCTAAGATTACAGGCATGTGCCACCATGCCCAGCTCAAATATAACTTTAACTGGCTATTTTTTTAATTTATTTTTTAGTTATACATGGACACGGTGTTTTTATTTTGTTTATTTATTTTTATGTGGTGCTGAGGATTGAACCCAGTGCCTCACACATGCAAGGCAAGTGCTCTGCCACTGAGCCACAACCTCAGCCCCGTAACTGGCTATTTTTTAATAGTAATTTTCACCAGTTATGGTTAATTCATTGAGAAGCATGTCCATGGAACTTTTCCTGCATCTATTCTCAAAGTGCATCATCCATGCATCCCTTCCTTCCCTTCCTTTCCTCTCTCCCTCTCCTTCCTTCTTCCTTCTTCCTTCCTTCCTTCTTTCCTTCCTTCCTTCCTTCCTTCCTTCAGATTGAACCCAGGCCTCATTCATGCTAGACAAGTGCTCTACCACTGAGCTATACCCTCAGCCCTTTTTAAATTTTTATTTTAAGATAGAGTCTCACTGAATTTCCCAGACTGGGATTGAACTTGTGGTGATCCTTCCACCTCAGCCTCCTGAGTAGCTGGGATTACAGATGTGTGACGCCACACTTGGCTTTCTTCTTTTCTTTTCCTGTTCTTTCCTCTCCCCCATCCTCTCCTCTCCTGTCCTCTCCTCTCCTCTCTTTCTTTTATGTTTTTCATATCAGATATTGATATGTTTTTCATATCAGATTTCATATCAGGCACTTAACCACTGATCCACATCCCCAGCCCTTCTTATTTTTCATTTTGAAACCAGGCCTCACTGAGTTTCTCATGGCCTTGCTACATTGCTGAGGTTGGCTTTGAACTGGTGATCTTCCTGCCTCAGACTTCTGAGCTGCTGGGATTATAGGTGTGCAGCACTGCACCTGTCTAGATCTTTCCTGAATTGCTTTTGTATGTAATATGTAGACTGTACATGGTGTTATGAGGATAAAGCATTCATAAGATGATCATCCTCCAGGTAAAGGATAATTCTCATTTTATGCTTGAGAAAACTAATTATAAATATCAGTTAAATTAGAGCTCAGACTAAAATTCTGTTGTTTCTAAACCAAGTCATTACCCACTGATTGTTCATGATTTTGAGTAATGTTTTTAATGAATTAATTCCCCTATTTTCAGATAAGAGTAGGATATGTACTGTTGTATAAAAAATTTATCCCAAAACTTAATGACTTAAAACAACAATATAATATTTTTCATCCTAACCAGTTAATCATTTCTGGGGGTCAGGAATTGAAGATTAATTTAGGCAGTTCTTCTCTTATGATGTTGCTTTCAGGATGTCAATTTAGGATGTAGTTGTGTGTGTGTGTGTGTGTGTGTGTGTGTGTGTGTGAATGTGTATACATAAATACATATATTTCCTTTATTTTTTTGTGTGGCACTGGGGATTGAACCCAGGGGCAATCTACCACTGAGCTATATCCCCAGCCCTTTTGAGACAGGGTCTTGCTGAAGTTGCCCTCGAACTTGGGATCCACCTGCCTCAGCCTCCCAAGTAGCTGGGATTACAGGCATATACCACTGGACCTGATTTAAGGATGTAGTCATCTGAAGATTTAATTAGGACTGGAAGTTCTGTCTCCAAAGTGGCTTATGGAAATGACTGGCAATTGTATAGTGTTGTATAGTGGTTATTGACATAGGCTTTTTTTTTTTTTTTTTTTTTTTTGGTGGTACTGAAGATTGAGCCCAAAGGTGCTTTACCACTAAACTCCACTCCCTTCCCTTTTATTTTTTATTTTTGTAGTTTGAGATAGAACCTCACTAAGTTGCTGGGCTGCCTCGAACTTGCAGTCCTCCTCTCTCTGCCTTCCCAGTTTCTGTGATTACCGGTGTGTGCCATAGTGCTGAGCCCCTGTCGGCCTCTTAATAGGCTGCTTGGATGATCTCACAACATGAAAGCTGGCCTTCCCTAGGATAAATAATCCAAAGAAAGCGGGTAGGTGATTGCTTTCCTTTTTAAAACCTTCAACGTCACATAATGTCAGTTCTGCCACATTTTCTTCATTAAAAACAATGAACTAAGTCTCTCACATTCAAGGGGAAGGGAACTAGGCCTCACCTCTTGAAGGGAAGTATATCATATAAATTAACAAACATATTTAAAAAGCACTTTAATAAGAAGACTCAAACTGATTTCTAGTCACCATTGCATTAGCTTTGATAAAAGTCCAGAAAAGAAACTGCTTATTTTCTTGAATTAGTTTTTGAACTTCTGTGTATATTATGCCTTGACATACTTTATAATCTCCAAACTTCAAGGATCAGTACGAATCAAGTTTTCTTTTTCTTTCTTTTTTTTTCCTGTTTTGGTACTGAGGATTGAATCCAGGGCTGCTCTAACACTGAGCCACATCCTCAGCCCTTTTTATTTTGAGATAGGGTTTTGCTAAGTTGCTTAGGGTCTTGCTAAGTTGCTGAGGCTATGCTCAAACTTGCAATCCTCCTGTCTCTGCCTCCCAAACATGTTTATATTCTTTTGAAAGACAGGAAAGGATTCTGGAATTTCTCAGACTTTTCATCATGATCTTCTGTTTATGCCAGGACTTAGATTTAGAAACTAAAGATAGGAGAAGGGCAGGTAGTTGCCCCAAATGGTATTTATTAGAATACTTGCACTTGAACTGAAATGGTGATGAGATGCTTTATGTCATTGAGACAAAGCCCCATTTATGTTAACAGATCACGGGAGAAAGTTCTTGATGACTCTTCTTTTTTCTAATACTTTTGGGCTTTGAGCTGTAACAGCTGAGCAGGCAGAAACTGAGGACTGGATAGAGTTATTCAATTCTTGTTGTCGGACCAATAGAAAACAGGGTGGATGAAAGAAGAGGGTAGGGAATTGTGGATAAGAATGATGGTAAAGAGACAATGATGGTGGGATTGGTGGGGCTTGGGGATTTAGCTCAGTGGTAGTAGACGGCTTGTTTAGCACATGCAAGGCCCTAAGTTAGGTCCTCAGCCCTGAAAAAAGAAAAAGAAAAAAATAAAGACAATGATGGGTAAAATATCTCTTTTTTTCCCCTTTAAAGAATACTGATACTTCTAGCTTGGAATGAGAATTTATGGAAGCAGTCCAAGGTGACTAGAAAGCATAGAAGCCTATAGTATCATGGGTATAGCAGACTATGATAAAGAGTATTTTTCTTAGAAACACCATAGGTCTTGATGAGTATCTTTTGGTGCACAGCAGATTTCCAGATACATCTTGTGGACAAGCTAATCTAATCACCCCTTCTTCTCTTACCTTTTTATGTAATAAAACTGAAATCTAGCTGGGCACGGTGGTGCAAGCCTGTAATCCCAGCACTTAGGGAGGCTGAGACAGAATTGTGAGTTCAAAGACAGCCTCAGCAACGGCGAGGCACTAAGCAACTCAGTGAGACCCTGTCTCTACATAAAACACAAAATAGGGCTGGGGATGTGACTCAGTGGTCGAGTGCCCCTGAGTTCAATCTCCAGCACCCCTCCCCTCCAAAAAAACCCAAAACCTGAAATCTAGTGAGTTTGGTATCAAAGCAGAGGCCAGAGAGATGACTCTTGTCATTCCTAATCCAGTGTTTTATGCAGTGTTACATATTGCTGTAACTGGCCTATCAGACTTTGCATAATCTGGTCCCTCATTTCTTCTCCATTCTCATCTTATTCTCTTTCCATCACTCTTCTTTGCCTGAGCTGACCTTCTTGTTAGTCCAGGGCCTTTGCACTTGATGTTTCCTCTGGTCCCAAAGTTCTTCCAGGGATCTGCATGGCTTCCCTTGTCCTCCTTTGAATCTCTGCTCAGATGTTGCTTCATCAGAAAAGGCTTCTCTGGCTCCCCTATCTAAAGTATTCTCTAGCTCCCACCTCATCATTTTCCTTTTTACCTGTGTTTTTTTTTTTTAATTTTATGTTACCACATTATATATTTATTTATTGTTTTCTTCTACGAAAGTATAATTTGGTGAAGTCAGGACTTGAATTTTATTCACTGAAATATCTTCCAGTGCCTAGAACAGTGGCCTAGAAGAAGTATTCAATGTAATGCAAGTCAAATTATATTACTCCTTTTCTCAAAACCTTTCACTCACAGTAAAAGCCAAAGCCCCTAAAATGGCCTTTGCCATGGACTGGATTGTGTGTCCTCCACCCAAGTTCATGTGTTGAGGCCTTAATTTCCAGTGTACCTCAAAAAGTGGCCACATTTGGAGATTGGCCTTTTAAAGAGTTGTTGAGGTCAAATGAGGTCATAATGGTGGGCTCTCATCCAATGTGACTGGTCTCCTTATGAGAAGAGGAAGAGACAGAGGGAGGCATGTGCACAGAGAAAAAGCCACATAAGAGCACAGTGAGAAGGTGCTCAACTACAAGCCAAGGAGAGAAGTCTCAGGAGAAACCAAATCTCCTGACACCTTGACCTCGGATCTGCAGCCTCTAGGGAATGAGAAAATCATGTCATTAATGATGGGGATAGCCGAGTGTGGTGGCGCACACCTGCAATCCCAGTGGCTCTGGAAGCTGAGGCAGGAGGATTGCAAGTTCAAAGCCAGCCTCAGCAAAAGTGAGGCACTAAGCAACTCAGTGAGTCCCTGTTTCTAAATAAAATACAATATAGAACCCTGAGTTCTATAATAATAATAATACAATATTGAACCCTGAATTCAATCCCTGGTACCCCCCACCCGATGATGGGGATAATTCTGAGAAATGCATCTTGAGGGTACTTGATCATTTATGAACATCATGGGAGGTACTCACACAAACCTAGATCAATCACTTGATGTGGCCTCTTCATGCAGCCAAAAAACATGATCAACATGAGGCTGCTGTTGGCGTCAATAGCATACTGTTACACAATACACTTTTTTTTTTAAAAAATTTTTTTTTTAGTTGTAGATGGACACAATGTCTTTATTTTATTGCTTTGTATGTGGTGCTGAGGATCGAACCCAGGGCCTCACGCATGCGAGGCAAGCGCTCTACCACTGAGCTACAATCCCAGCCCACAATACACTTTCTTGATGAGTAGGAATATACTATAAAATAATGATAACAAGCATAGGATAGTAAATACATAATCCAGTGGCACAGTCATTTGTTATCATTACATATTGTACACTATAGATAATTAATTATATGTGCTATGTTTTTTTTTTTAGTTCTAGGTGGACACAATATATTTTATTTATTTATTTTTATTTGGTGCTGAGGATAGAACCCAGTGCCTCACGCATGAGAGGCAAACGCTCTACCACTGAGCCACAATCCCAGCCCAGTGTGCTAAGTTTTTATATAACTGGCAGCCTTCTCACAACATGTGAATAATATGCTGTGCTACAACATCACAACAGCTACTATGTCACTAGACAGCAGGAAGTTTTCAGCTCCGTTTTACTCTGATGGGAGCAACATGGCTTATGTGACTTATTGTTGATGGAAAAGTTGTCATATGGCACGTGATGTCTTGTCTAAGCAGTCCAGCCTGTAGTATTTGATTATGGCCGCCCTGGTGGACTAGGATAGCCCATAGTATTTTCAGTTGTGCTCCTCCTTGTCCCCTCATATTCATCTCATCCTCTTATGCATGCTCTTTCAGCCTCTTTGGCCTCTCACTGTTTCTCAAGTGTGCCAAGCTGGCTTTCGCCTCAGAGCTTTCATATTTGATGTTCACTTTACCTGGAATCCTCTTCCTCCCAGATGTCCAGCCAGTTTATTCACTCATGTCAATCAGATTTCTGTTCAAATGCTGCCTTCTTAGTGATGGTTCTCTTGACCTTCTTACTTCAGATTGCAACCTCTGTGGCCTCCTCATTCCCTGCATGCTGCTCTTGCTTTAGTTTTCTCCATGGGATTTATTACCATTGGACATACTATATATTTGCCTGTTGCTTATCTGTCTTCCTGATCACGGCTGTACATGCCATGTGGGCAGGACTTAGTATTGCCTTTTGGTTTGCCACTGACTCCATGGTGACTAGAATAGTTTCTGGCACAGAATAGGCCCACAAGTAATATTTTTTTCTGTGTTCTTTTGGAAGATAGTCAGGCATAGCTACAACAAGGGGAGACATAGGAGAGTCTCTGGAAAACAGAATTTACTGTACTCACAAGTGCCGGAGTCAGGAGGCATGCCATACCATGCAGGTCTGTATGGGGAAACACCCAGGTCAGTCAGGAGGAAGAAGGGTCAGGATGGAGGGCAAAGCATAGGCCAAGGCATTCATTAGTGTTTCTGAAGGAAAAGAAAGATGGGGCAAGGTGAACAGCTGAGGATTGGCTAGTTTGAGTAATTGAGGCAGGTGCTAAGCCATAGGCAAGATTTTTAGTTGCCTGACAACTGACCTTGGGATTATCCTGGCAGAATAGGGCCTCCTTGGGTGTAGGGACCAACGGAGAGAGTAGGGCTCTGGATTTGTTAGTTTGCATATCGAAGGTATTTTCTTGTTGAGCCCTAAGTGATCTTCAAAGTGTTGGCTACCCAGGTTTTTTAAAGTGTCAAACATTATAATGTAGAAAATTAAAAATATATACAAACATATTTGTTGGGTCAGTTAATGAATAACCAAATGGCAATGATCCATGGGTAATCAAGTAGATCATTAAGCCAGAAGGTCCATAATCCCTCCCCCATCCCCTATTGGGGATTGAACCCAGTGGCACACTATCTGAACTACATCCCCAGCCCTTTTAATTTTTGAGACAGGGTCTAAGTTGCTCACGCTGGCCTTGAACTTGCTATCCTCTTGCCTTAGCCTCCTGAGGCAAGGCTTATAAATCTATTTTTATATATAGGGATGAAATTGTTCTTCATTTTTTTGAAGGGGATGACATTTTGAATATGGGGAAAGGATAATTTAATATCTGGAATCTTTATGATTGCGTTTATGCATTTCAAAGAAAATGAAGCTAGATCTCTACTTTGTATTATAAAATTAATAAATGTTAGATGAGGGATGAGGTTGTGGCTCAGTGGCACAGCGCTTGCCTCACACATGTGAGGTACTAGGTTCGATTCTCAGCACCACATAAAAATAAGTAAACAAAATAAAGATACTGTGTCCATGTATAGCTAAAAAACGTTTTTAAAAAATTTAGATGAATTACACATCTAAATATGAAAAATTACAAAGTTGTAAACAAATTTAGAAAAACCTTGGGAGAATTTTATATAATTTTGGGGTGTGTATGCTTCTTGGGAGTAGGAGGAGTCTTTCTAGTCTAAAAAGAAAACTTAGAAGACATAAAGGAAAAAGTTCACAGATTTGATTGCATGAAGATTTAAAATTTATAATTGCAAAAAAACCCACAAAATATTAATGGAGAAAAACCAATTATAATGTGTTTGACAAAGCATTAATATTCCTTATGTAGTTAGAACAACCTTGTAATAAGAGACTATTCATTAGAAATATAAGAATATGAAAAGGAGTTTTTAAAGAAATGCACATGATAATAGATATGAAATGATATTAAATAATTACAACTTTTTACCCATCAGAGTCATTTTGTGTATGGGGGGGTACTAGGGATTGAACTCAGGGACGCTTAGTCATTGAGTCACATCACCAGCCCTTTTTAATATTTTATTTTAGAGAAAGGGTCTCACTGAGTTACTTAGGGCTAAGTTGCTGAGACTGGTTTTGCCCTCACAATCCTCCTGCCTTAGCCTCCCAAGCCGCTGGGATTAGAGGAGCATGCCACCATGCGCTGCTAATAGAGTCATCTTAAAAAGATAAAGCACTGAAAATAATTCCTATTTTTCTCAGTGCAAAGTTTTTCATGGCTAAAATGAAGATTATGAATGTCTACCACAGAGATAGTCTTTTTAGTGTTAAATGATGTATAATTGGATTTCCAGCGTGTTAAGATTTTACCTCAGTACACTTTTATTGAATTCTAATTTTCTGGCATTTTGAGTGGCCATGATATACATCATGTCAGTGCTCTAGGGATTAAGAAAAAAAAAGTACAAGGTGAGAGGATAAAGGTAGGGAGCATAAACTATTTGTACAAAGCATCTTGATATTAAGTGCCAGGCAATACTTATTTTAATGTTATTATTGAAGGGGAAATGATTATGGAAGACTTAATGGAGGAGGTGAAATGATACAGGTCTTAAAGGATGAGTGAGGTTTGGTTGGGCTCACAACAGGCAAAGGCATTGACTGACACCGTGCTCGAGTCGGCAGAGGGCGCCGCGGCACGACACAACGCCGCAGCGCCCCCTTTCGGAAGCAGGCTGCCCCGGGCCTCTGCGATTCTTCGGGCGAGCGCGGTGCTGGCGGTACGCAGGCGCCAAGAGCCGCCGAGGGCTCTCTGGGCTGGAGGGGCGCGCATGCGTGTAGCTCGCTGGAGGCGGTAGCTTCTTCGGCGTCGCGACTGAAGGCTGAGTGCTAGACTGTGTGGGGCGCGAATGGGATCCGGCTGTTAGTCGGTAGGCATAGGTAGGACCGCTGCCTTGTGGGGAGCAGGGGGCTGGAAGGCAGAGGCTCGAAGCGTGGGGGTCCTGCGCCTTTCCTGTGGTGTCCAGGCCGACTATTGTATGTGTGTCGCAGCGGCTGCGCACAAAATGGCGGCGGGCAGACGGCGGGGGCGGGAGGAGCTGGGGGACCCCCGGGATGGCAAGGGAAGGGGTGCTGGGCTGCTCCGCTCGCGCGTTTGCTCGCCTCGCTGCCCAGGAGCGCTCGGTCGGGCGCCGGCGCCGGAGCCTGCGTCGTGAAGAGCCGCTGACGCCGCTGCACGGGCCGAGGAACGAGAAGAGCCCTTTGGCAAGGCCGGGCGGCCCCTTCCCCTTGGGCGCTGGGCCTGCCGAGGCCGCGCCAGGCCTGACAGCCGAGGAAGCGGTGGTGAGGGAGGAGCCATGCCCCTCCGCCCGTGGAGGCGGCGGAGTGTGAGCCGAGCCCTTTGGCCAGCGACGTTGTGCAAGAAGCATGCAGAGAAGAGCGTGTTTGCGTTTGGGGCCGAGGGAGTTGGGGTGAAGGGGAATGATGCGATCCAGCGCCTTTTGCGGGCCAGTGTTCCTTGTGCTTCCTTGTGCGGATATGGAAGCGGAGAAAACGTCACCTCTGTGTGGGGTACGGAGGGCTCGTAAATGGCGGTGATACTTATTTCCACATTTCTTGGAGGAATCATGAATACAGAACATCAGTGATTTGTTTTTGTGCGATTCCTAGCTTTGGAGGGGGCGATCTATTAAAGAAGGAAAATGTATCTACCCCTTGCTCGAATCCTCGAGGACGTTTGAAACATCTTTTGTTGTTTGAGGTAATTGTGAAGGAAGGAGACTTAACAATATTGCAAAATTTTCAATTAAGCTAGACATGAGGGCAGCCGCAAGCTAATTTTTCTTAACCTTAAAATTTGCCTTTAGGCAAAATTTGGAAGCCCGAGGTGGAGAGGAAATATGACGAATGTGAAGGTGTTCTAAAGAAAAATTGTCACCGGCTTATATTGATTCAAATTCTTTTCTTAACCAGCCTCGGAATTATGCACCCCCCCATCCCCTCTTTTTCGTCATTTGTTGTAAAAGGTTAACTTATTTTTCAGGGATGTTGTGTTTGCTGGTTTAGATTAGCAACTTAAAATAACCTGGAAAAAAATTAACAAAATACAGATGAATTTAAAGACGTTTACGCAGAAAAATAAACTTGGATGTTACATTACTTCAAGATCGCTTTAAGTGTCAATGATTTGGCATTCTAGATTTAGTGGGCTTATATTGCATTATTTTTTATGAAATTTGTTTGGCAGCATTTCACATACACTTTGTGTCCTTATATTCTGTAATATGTACTTTAAAATTGTGTGGAATCCACCATGTTAATACGCTAAAACGTGCTGGGCTATTCCTTCCTTGGACCAAGTAGGGGAAGAAATCACAAAATCTTTTGATTTGTTTTTTATTAACTGGTTTTCAGAAAATGTGTCACACATATCTGTTACCTTTCATATTGGTTATATTTAAGTTTCATAATTTTTTTCTTCGTATTTTGTTATGAAGGGTTGTACCATAGAAACTAGTGTTTACAATGTTCTCATAAGCAGTTGTCACTTTGTGGCTGTCATAAAGGTAGTTTTTTGTGTGTGTGTGTGTGTGTGCTCTTAAGGTGATCTCAGAAAGTTTTGTTTTAATGTAATGTAAGAAAATGAGAGACAGCTCAATGGAAAGAATAGGCTTTGAAGATCTGGATTCAGATCCCAGTTTTCCTCTTAACTGTGTGAGACTTGGGGCAAGTTATTTTAGTCTTTATGAACTTTTGTTTCTTTATTTGTAAAATGCTGTTAATGCTTTCTGCTTGAGTTTTTTTTTTTTTGTCACTATTGAGACATATGGAAAGCTATCCTTTGATACATATTAGTTTCTTAATAAATGTTAGTTGTTATTTTTAGTTGAGATTTAAAAATTCTTAGGCAACATTTTTTGGATAGAAAATTACAGCCTGAGAATACTGCTTTTTAATTAAAAAAAAAGAGGTTTAAAAGAATTTAGATTCAATTAATCGAATTCTGGAGTTCAAAGATCATCTTTCATTTAAATATTTTGGGCTTCTATAAACTACATGCTTCTCACACTTATCAAAACATCATAATGTATTTACATAATTGTGTTAGTCTTTGTATCTGTTTGAATGATTGGTACATATTGGATATGCACAAGTTGAGTGAATGAACTCAGCTAGTAGTTCTTAGAGCCTGGACTATATGCCCTTTCCACTGTGCCTTAATGTGTATTGATCAAGGTTTGAATAAATCTGTCCAAATTCTTAAATACTTTACTTAGTAAAAACAGTGCTTCTTGTATAGGTACTCAGTAATACAGTTTGGGCTGTTTTGCAAGGTAACAGGAGTTAATGAATGTTGCAATATGATGGTTTAGAGATTCTCTACTTTGGAAGTATTTATGTTTATGGCTAAAGCTAATAAGCCCCCCCCCCATTTGTATCCAACTTATTTACTCTTTCATTGCTTCAACTTTGTTTAGTCTGAATTTTGTGGTTGAAAGTGGAACAAAAATAAGTATATAGAAAATAAGAGCAATAGAAAGGTGAGGAGAAAGTGAACCCACAGGTTTAATAATGATCAGTGAGGACCAAGAATAAAAGCATTTTGGAATGAAATTAGAAGAAAGTTCAGGGAGCACAGGAGAGACAGCTTTAAAGGTGCATATATTGTCTTAGTAGTTATCTTGGGGTTACATATATTTTGGATTATTTTTCAACTCTTGAATCCTTTAAAGACCAAAATCTATCTATTGTTCCAGTCTGTATTAAGTTTTTATACTTTTCACTTGTCTTATTTCCATGATCTAACTTTCATATCATAAATATTTAAGTCTATATGCTCCCTACCTGCATAGTTACAAACTTCCAACTAATTTTTCTATTGTCTCTGCTAAGTGAAAGTTGCCAACTTTGAGTTGTATTTTAACATTTAAAAAAAATTTAAAGACCTTATATTATGGAAGATTTTAGACATATGCAAAAGTAGAGAATTAAATAATGATTCACCCATTCATCCAACTTCAATAATTATAAGCTAACAGTCTAGGACTAGGAGTGTAGGCCAGTGGTTGAGCACTTGCCCTGGTTTTATCCCCAGCACTGCAAAAAATAAAAATGAATAAATAAAAATAAACAAGCTAATGTTCAGTCTTGTCTCACCTCTACCCTTAAACCCTTCACTCTTTTTTTTTTTTGGTACCAGGGATTGAACCTAGTGGCACTTAACCACTGAGTCCAGCCCTTTTTTGTGTTTTATTTAGAGATGATCTCGCTGAGTTGTGTAGGGTCTCACAAAGTTGCTGAGGCTGGCTTTGAACTTACAATCCTCCTGCCTTAGCCTGCCAAGCCCCTAGGATTACAGGTGTGTGCCACTGCACCCAGACTTTCACCCTGTTTTTAAGCAAATCCTATGAGCAGTTCATTAATGTATAGTTCAAATTTTTTTCTAAAATATGTAGGGAAATTGCGTATTACGTCTAAAATAGCCATTAATAATCATTTTAAAATATCAGATATTCAGATAGTTTTCATATTTCCTAGTTGTATATCATATGCTACACGTGTGTATATATAAAGTTCGTTGGAGTCAGGATCTGGGTAAGATTTGTAATTGGAGCAGTTTGCTTATAATTGGTTGCGGTTAGTTGATACAACTCTTAGGCCTATTTATAAGCTCTTCACCCACCTGTTCCTGTTGAGAAAAACTTTGCTTTTTATGCATTAAATGATATGTTTATGTAATGGCTTTGCCTCATCATCTGAATTCATTAATTTTGATTTGACTTGAAAAATGTACTCAGTAATGCTAGATCTCAATTTAGGAATGTCTGAAAGAAAGGTGGAAATATGCAATTAATTTGTATTTTTATTTCTAATATATTTTCAGAAATTACCCAGTCTTGAACAGATACCCACCTGCTTAAGTAAAGCATTTTATTTACTTATCTAGCATTTTTTTGAGCACTAGTTGCATGTCAGAAGTTATAATTTTAATCTGCCTGACAACATTCTGAGTGTTCTGTTTTTATTTGCATTTTCAAATGATGAAATGGAGACTTGGGTTAATCTGCGTGCTCAAGGTCACAATTGTTATTAAGTAGCAGGACCAGAATTAAAACACTGAATATAAGGTCTAAATTTTTAAACATCAGGCTATACTATCTCTCTAAATCTGAATTAATAGTGTTATTTTTTGCTTATGGGAGTAAACCAGTTTTGTATGAAGTCATTCACTGGCACCCCTTCTAGCAGGGGTGGGTATCTTTGGATCAGTGGAAATTTCCCCAAAGATTAGATTATCATAGATTGCGTAATGGACTGACTAATAGTCAATAGTTAGGGAGGGAACATGATGTAGAAAAAGAAGGGCCAAATAAAAAAATGTGTTTGGGGCTGCTGATCTTTATTATATTGCAAGTTTTCTGCCTCTTGTCATATTTACTTATAATCTTTTTGACCTAGTGTACAATTAAATTATAAAGTCCAATTTTGGACATAAAATGTTGGGTCATTTAACCATTTTTTAATGAATTTAAGCTTTGGGTCACAGGGAATGAACTCCTTTTCTCCCTTCTGAGCATGATGCATGTATACACATGCACATACTTTTTATCTGAACAATTTGATAGTAAGTTGCCTATGTTGTGCTATTTTATCCCTAAGTATTTTAGTGTATATTTGCTAAGAATGAGATGCTTTGGAATGTTACAGTTAACAACTTTCAATTTAAAATTGATAAATTCTTAAATCTGAACCTGTATTTTGGTTTTTGTTATTTGACCCAGTAGAGTTGATTATAGCAGTTTTTTCCCCCTCTAGTACAGGATCACCTAGGATCAGATACTGCATTTAGTTGTATCTCTTTAGTCTTCTTTAATCTAGAACATTTCTGTAGCTGCCTTTATCTTTTTTGAAGTTGACATTTTGGGGTATGCAGTCTTCTTTGCTCTTTTTAGGGGGGGCTATTGGGGATTGAACTTGGGTATTTGACCACTGAGCCACTTCCTCAACCCTGTTTTGTATTTTATTTAGAGACAGGGTCTCACTGAGTTGCATAGTGCCTACCTTTGCTGAAGCTGTCTTTGAACTCTGGATCCTCCTGCCTCAGCCTCCTGAGCTGCTGGGATTATAGGCGTGCGCCACCGTGCCCTACTTTGCTCTTTTTAACAGAACATATTTCATTTTGAGTTTGTCTGATATTTCCTCTTCATTAATCAAGTTTCAAATTATGCATCCCTGGGCAGAAAAATTGCATAAATGATGGTATGTCCCCAGAATATCAAATCTGGAGGTGCATGATGTCCATCTGCTCTTCATAGTATGACTTCATAGGTCATACTGTGTTGGACATATGTTTTGTGTAATGTGTTTGCTGGGAGAGACAGTTTAAGACCATGCATATATCCCACTCATCAAAATTTCCTTCTGGATGTAACATGTGCTAATGATTCTTGCCTGAGCCATTCTTTACTGATCGTTTAAAAATGATTTTCCAACTCTAGTTGTTCTTTAAATTTACTAGTGGATACTTGGCACTCAATATGAGCCTTCCTTTCTCCTCCATTGATTCATACATTGATATGGATTTATGGACTCTTGGTTTTCTCAGTGTTTTATAACTTATTACTGTTCAGATCTTTCTTTCTTTGTCCCATTTCAGTCTTGCCTTCTACATTGTGAGACCCTGGTTCCCAATCACCATTGAAACATTTACTTATTTACTCATTTCTATGATGTAATCTAGAGTAGTTTTAGCATTACTTCATCCATATTACTATCCAAAAACATAAAACAAAAACCAAAAACCCCAAGCCTGCTAAATGAGTGAAGAATTGTTCCTATTTCCTCAGCTCCATCAGAACTGAGGGTATATAAATCGGATAGTGGGTTTATAAGTTACTGGATTTTTCTTTTTCCCCTTCAGTGGGTTGCGGTATTCGTTTGGAATTTGATTGAATTAGTTTTTTTTCAGTTTTGGGTATTTCCCTCCTTTCCAACCTTGTTGATTTAATAATTTTTAAAAGTATGTAGATTGTTAACATGCTTCCAAAGTTCAAAACTATATTATAAAAGCTAATAGAGATAGAGAGGGCTATCAGTGATAGAGAGGGCTTGCTTCCAGTGTGTGAGGTACAAAACAGTCATAAAAACCAACATAAGATGTATTCCAGGGCTGGGCATGGTGGCATGTGCCTATGATCCCAGCTCTTGGTGCTTTGTGAGGTGGGCAGGGCCTTGAGGTGAGAGAGAGTATTGCAAGTTTGAACCTTAGCAATTTACTAAGGCCTTAAGCAACTTGGCTAGACTCTGTCTGAAAATAAAAAAGGGCCAAGGATGTAGCTCAGTGGTAAAGTGTCCCTGGGTTCAATTGCCAGTAGTTCCACCCTCCACAAAAGGATTTATTCCATAAAATATTCTCATATCCCTTAAGTCCTTACTGTCCATTACCTCTTTTTTAAATATTTTTTTATAGTTGTTGATACACCTTTATTTTTCTTTATATGTGGTGCTGAGAATCGAACCCAGTGCCTCACACATGCTAGGCAAGCGCTCTGCCACTGAGCCACAACCCCAGCCCTGTCCATTATATCTTACAAGTGACCCATTTCATTGTTTCCTGTACTATATTCTTTTTGTGTTTTCTTTTGTACCTATAAGGAGATAGATATATGTGTATTTTTTTATTTTCCTTTTTTGACAAATATACCATGTATCTTTTTTTGTACTTTGTGAAGACTTTAAGGCTTTTGTTATCTTAAGACATTTAGTGAGGTACTTTAGGTATGTTTACTTGACAATTTTTGAAACTACTTTAAGCTGAATGGGAATATTTTTTGGCCTATGCCATCTGTGAAAGAAGCGAGTAACCAAATGTCAGGGAAGGCAAGGATGTGAGTAGTGAAGGCATTTAATACCCAATTCCAACTGTTTGTGAGGTCTAATCACATCCTTTACTTTTTACCTCTTTGTCCTATTTGCCTTCGTTATGGTGTTTTTATTTTGTTGCAGTGCTTGTACTTTCTGAGGCAGTGTATGGTTGTCAGAAGCGTTTTGAGTTTTATAAACATCTATATTCTCATTTCTACTTTAAAAACAGTAATACCAGGGAAGGTTTTTTTTTTTTTGGTACTGGGAATTGAACTCAGAGGCACTCAACCACTGAGCCACATCCCCAGCCCTATCTTGTGTTTTATGTAGAGACAGGGTCTCATTGAGTTGCTTAGTGCCTTGCCATTGCTGAGGCTGGCTTTGAATTTGGGATTCTCCTGTCTCAGCCTCCCAAAGTGCTGGGATTATAGGCGTGCGCCACTGTGCCTGGCTCAAGGGAAAATTCTTTATTTCAACTTGGATCAGGTGGTTTCTTTTGAAATGATCTATTATGCTTTTTAGAGGAGTCAAGGTAGGATAACCAATGCATATATATGCTCAGGGGAGCATCATTTACAATGAAAACATTTGTGCTCTAGAGACCCATTTATGTATGTAATGTACATGCTCCTAAAAAAATAAAAAGTTATATGTGCTAGCTCATTTATCAAAAACTCGTTTTTCTGGAAATAATAACTAATAAATTTTTGGTATATGGAGTTGTTAATTCCTGGTTCTCACAGTGATCTGTTTTTAGCTTTGTGCTTTGACAATGGATCTTCCATTGTTCTTCACATTTGAAGTCAAGATGTTTGTGTATCCTTTCAGGTAGCAGTGCAGTTTATGATGCCCTTTCTGATGCCAAGTTATGTTTCTAATTGTTTTTGCTTGCTTTTACTGCTTCCTTGAAAGCACCGTGTTTTAGCATTTTAACATTCAACGGGATATTCTCTTTTCAAAGTCTTGGCCGCTGCAGAATTATGGCATGTGTATCTTTTGTGAGACATGGGAAAAAAGTAATGGTAGAAAAGAGTTGACTGAGTGGTTATAGCTCTATAGTGGTTATATACATGGTAAGGCAGATTAGAGATTCAGTGTAGTTAAACTGAGGAAAGCACAGAATAAACAACTGGACTCTTATATTAACTAGTTATTGTAATAACTGTAGAATAAATTTACAATTCAGATACCTGGGATACAGCATAAAAAGAACACCAAGGAGAGATGTAGGTTCTGTTGTGATCTTGTTTCCTTTCTGTGTTCTAAGGCTTCACTTAATCTGTGCAGTTTATACTGGGATTTTGCTCTTGGTTATGAAGTTCAAATGAAATAATGGGTATTAAAGTTTCTGTAAATCATGAAGTGCTACAAAGTTCAAGTGTAAGTTTTTGGGGGGGGGGGCACTGGGGATTGAATTCAGAGACACTTGACCCACTGAGCCAGATCCCCAGTCCTATTTTGTGTTTTATGTAGAGACAGGGTCTCACTGAGTTGCTTAGTAGTGCCTTGCCGTTGCTGAGGCTGGCTTTGAACTCATGATTCTCCTGTCTCAGCCTCCCTAAGTGCTGGGATTACAGGCTTGCACCACCGCGCCCAGCTAAGTAAGATTTTATATAAATCTTTTTATTGTAAATCCAGGGGATCCATCAGCTGATTTTTGATGCTAAGATATTTTTAGGTCTGTTGATACCTCTAAAAAAATTAAGGGCTTCCTTCCCTCTGAAAGACAGTATCAAGATAATAGGCAGTTGTTGATTGTCCATAGTAGTAGAAATCTCAGAAATTCCTCATGGGATTTAATGGTGATATCTTTTTTTTAATATGTCAGAGCATTTCTTCATGCTTGCCTCAAGAAACCAGCTTCTGCTACATGGTTGTAAAAGAATTTTTATGATTGACATATTGAATTCTTATTTTAGAGTGATATGTTTTTGATGAAAGAGTTCTTGAAGAGTTTTTAACTGCTACTTGTCAAGATAACTGCTTGGTGATCATTAAATAGCCTCTTTTTGAAAAATAATATAGGAAAATAAAATGTCAATTGAAAATAACAAATAGGCTGGGGATATATAGCTCAGTGGTAGAGTACTTGCCTAGCATGTTCAAGCTCTTGGGTTTGATCCTCAGCACCACAAAATAAATAAGAAAGAAGATAGCATGCTTCTGAGTTGTAAAATTGTGTTTGGCATAAACTCTTCTTAAACTCTTGTCTATCACATGTGCATACGCATACACAAAACTAGAAGAAACTGTACCTAGAATATTAGTTTACTCTGGGTGATGGTTTTATTTATTTATTTTTGAATGAGAGTCTCTCTGTGTTGCCCAGGCTGGCCTCAAAACTGCTGGGCTCAAGATGCTCCTGCCTTAGCCTCCTATGTAGCTAGCTGGTCCTTATAGACAGATGCCACTATGACCAGTTTTGAATTTTACTGGAAGATTTTGTTACTTTTTATTTTCTGTGACAAACACATATTATAAGAATAAAAGTTTTAAAGGATTAATAATGTTTAATTGCAGTTGTTTTCAAAGGAGTTAATAATCCATAGCCCAGATCTCAACTTGATTTTTCCAAATTGGTTTAATGATTTCATAAGTTGGCTATCTGTGAATTCCTCTGGGCGAACAAACTTCTTTAGGTCTAGGGCTCCTGGGGTTAAATGTCTGTCTTAATTTGTTTGGTTGTTTTCCAGGTGTTAATGCCAAATATATCCTTGTCTTTGGTTCCTGTTTCTTGTCACATTGTTTTCAGGTTTTATTGGTATCATTCTTAAAAGGCAGAGAAGTTATTTTCTTTGTTATAGCATAACCTAATTCTTAATCTAGAGAATAGTTTGTAAATAAAAGATTAAATTCTGTAAATGTAACTTTTAACATCTAGCAAATACATAGATTTTTGCTTTTAAGGAACATAAAGTTTAGTTATATCCAATGGGTATTTGTTCATAATTACAGTAGTGATTAGATGACTGTGATTGAAATCTGTGCCATTTATCTTTTATTTTGGAGGAGAAACAATATTTAGAAGGGCTTGTGGTCCTGAAGTTCTAAGAGGAATCTTCAGCAAGTGGACAAAATTGTACAGAAAGTGTTTGAGTAACTAGATGACAAATTGCTTTCCAAAGCAATTATTGTTTTTAAGGATTGAGTAAAGACAAAATTGTTCTTAGAAGTAATTTTTATGATGTAGAAGGTAGGTACAGTTTCATATGATTTGTGATTGTTTTAAAAAAACATGGATTTTGTTAAACAGTGAAAAATTTTTTTTGCAGTGAATTTGGGTATCAGTGTTCAATAAGCTTTGTCTGCTTATATCTGGTGAATTTGAAGCTTATGTAATTTTTGTCTTATTTTAATGTTTTACTCTAACTTGAAAATTAATCTATGTAAATAATGAGGACTTTGGAGGCAATAGTTCAGATTAACAGATATTTGAGGGTCTTGTGAAGTAGGAATAAGCTTTATATACTTGGGAGGTAAGTCTTAATGATGAACATATAGCTTTAGTTGACCCTAAATTGTTGGAAAAGATCATACATGTGAGTACAAAAACATTAGCTACTAAAAGGTATGAGTCAAAAAGTGGTAGAAACAATAATTAAAGGTTGGAAGACTCACTTGGCATTGGTGGTCAATGAAAGTTTGATGGATACTGACTTTGAAGGATGAGTAAAGTCAAATCAGTATCCAGGGCAAGGTTATGTTGTTTGCTTTGATAGGGAGATGGGAAAAGAATAAAGGCAGAGGTCTAGCTGGAGTTAAGGGTCTGGTAAAATTAGGAAGGTAGAGATTGACTAGATTGGTTGGACCTTAAACACAAAGCTATGGATAAAGTGAATGAGAAAGAAACTCTTGGGTTTTTGAACAAGAGCAATATGCTAAAAATGTCCTGTTGCAAAGATTGAATGTGTTGACAGTTTAGTTGGAAGGGAGAATTTTCCAGGTAAATTAGCACTTTACTAACATTGGATATGAAGTATACAAAGTTATAAAGTTTACTTATTAACATTGAATATAAAGAAAAAACTACATATAGTAATGAGTGAAATTGTAGCTTGAACCTGAAAGTGATGATCAGTAAGTAGGATCCACAGCGTGGATTTCCATTGATAGACATAGATGCCTCAAGACTTCACAGTGCACTTTGGGTATACAAGTAGGGAACTGATGCATAGCCCAGGCATAATGTATGCTTTAAACAGCAGCAACAAACAAAAACAAAAAACTGGAAGAGGGAAGGCAAGTTAAGGTGGCTGCTGACCTTGGTCCTGAGTGATAACTAAAGTACTATTTCTCTCAGAAATAGTAGTAACATAGCACTTCTGATGGGCTGGTCAGCAACCAGTTTTAACTAATACATGCTTGGGATTTGCAAGATTGTCTTGCTCACATCTGTTAGTCAGTTAAGAGTATGGATTATGGGGTTAAATTACCTTGAATACAAATGTGGACATAGGCACGTGTCTGTGTTTCTCAACTCCTCTCTGCCTTAGTGTCCTCTGCAAACTATACATATCTCAGGGACTGTGAGAACTGACAATCCACATAATGTGCTTAGAACTGTAACTGACACATGGACATACTCTGTAAAGTTTACCATTGTTATTACTAATATATCTAAACTCACTATTGAGGGAATTCAAAAGAAGGATGACTAGTTTTGTTACATATTATCTTATATGTTATAACCAGTTTAATGCTATTGCATCTGCTTTGTTTTACTCTGTAGTCGTTATTGACATCAAAGTTTAACCTTGCAAGAAACTGTTTAATAAACAGTTTAATTGCTGTGTAGAATTTATTAGATGTGAAAGCTGGTTCCAAGGAGGAATGTGTCTTTCAGAAATGAGTCTTATAAAAGTTTAAGGTTACAGTTGTTACTTTCATTGTTTCATTGTATGATTCATGCATATTAAACGTGTACATTTCTAAGTATTTTAATGCCTTCACCTTCTTTTTCCAGCATTAAAACGTGAAATAAATACTTTGTGGTTTTCAAGATTATTTCAAAGAACGTGTAATTACAGCACCCAGCAAACAGTGCATCACATACAGGAACTCTGGCTTGAGGTTTGGGGTTTGTGTTCTGGATTTAGGAAAGAAGAAAAGAGAAGGTTTCAGGGAAAAATTTTTTAAATCCTTGTAAGCCTTTACTCTAAAAATATTGAAATACAGAATGGTTTCATGGCTTTATTTCAAAATGTTTTACACTGGCTGTAGAACCCACTTCATGAAGTAGTTTGAGTTAAAATGATCTAATATTTGTGTTTTAACTTTCAGCTTTGTGTATTTCTTGGAAAATTTCGCACCACTTGTGAATTCCTTGAGCCTGGGCATTGCAAACCCACTTCTGTTGGGCCCATCTCCTTTGCACTTTGCTCAGATTAAGACTCAGTTGGCGCTTCAGCAGCTGAATGCCGTTGCCTCACATGGTTCAACACCACCTTACACTTTATTAAATCAGGCATTCTTGAAAGTAGCCATGTCGAGACCCAGGTTTAATCCTCGAGGAAACTTTCCACTTCAAAGGCCACGAGCACCTAACCCTTCTGGGATGAGGCCTCCAGGACCATTTATGAGGCCTGGATCTATGGGTCTTCCAAGATTTTACCCAGCAGGGAGAGCCCGTGGAATCCCACACAGATTTGCTGGCCATGAGTCTTATCAGAACATGGGACCACAGAGAATGAGTGTTCAGGTAACTCAACACCGAACTGATCCAAGATTGACCAAAGAAAAGTTGGATTTTCATGAAGCGCAACAAAAGAAGGGGAAGCCTCATGGTAGCCGGTGGGATGATGAGCCTCATTTGTCTGCATCAGTGGGAGTGAAACAGAGTTCTATCACACAGGTTACAGAGCAGAGTCCTAAAGTACAGAGCCGCTACACAAAAGAGAGTGCCTCAAGTATCTTAGCAAGTTTTGGATTGTCTAATGAAGACCTGGAAGAACTTAGTCGCTATCCTGATGAACAGCTAACTCCTGAAAATATGCCATTGATTTTGAGGGATATAAGAATGAGGAAAATGGGGCGCCGATTACCTAATTTACCTTCTCAGAACAGAAATAAAGAAGCACTTGGTAGTGAAGCAGTTTCAAGTAATGTGATTGATTATGGGCATGCAAGCAAATACGGCTACACTGAAGATCCACTTGAAGTACGTATATATGATCCTGAAATTCCAACCGATGAAGTCAAGAATGAATTTCGTTCACAGCAGAGCATTTCTGCATCTGTTCCTACTCCAAATATGATATGTAATACTATGTTTCCTGTTGAAGATGTGTTTCGCCAGATGGACTTCCCCAGTGAGTCCTCAAATAATCAGTCTTTTTTCCCAGTTGAGAGTGGAAACAAGATGTCAGGCTTACACATTTCAGGACAGTCAGTCCTTGAACCTGTAAAATCCATCAGCCAATCCATTAGCCAAACAGTTAGCCAGACAATGAGTCAGTCTCTGATTCCTCCATCTATGAACCAGCAACCTTTTTCGTCTGAATTAATTTCAGCTGTAAGCCAGCAAGAGCGGATCCCACATAAACCTGTGATTAATTCATCTAATGTACATGTTGGATCGAGAGGAAGTAAAAAGAATTACCAATCAGAGACTGACATTCCCATTCAGTCTCCCTTTGGGATTGTGAAAGCATCATGGCTACCAAAGTTTTCACATGCTGATGTCCAGAAGATGAAGAGACTTCCAACTCCTTCTATGATGAATGATTATTATGCAGCATCTCCAAGAATATTTCCACATTTGTGTTCTCTGTGTAACGTAGAATGTAGTCATTTGAAGGTGAGTGTTTTTAAAGATCACTGTATAATGATGCTCAGCGCCCAAGTTTTCTCTAAATTCTGATATGTGTGCTGGTGTTAATAGGCATTAAGGAAATCACAGAAACTGGTTTTGATGGCAAAGATCAGTGGTTTTAGTTGTAATCTTAAGTAGTGTTGGCCTTACTACTGAATTGAATGTTCTACATACCTGTGACTGGGCATACCACATAGTTTGTTCATTTATTTTGAACCAGTTATCCCATTTATGCAACATAAAATTCATATAACATAAACTGCATACTTATAACATGATGTCACATGAGTTATGTTTAAATAAGCTCTATTAGCATAAAATATAAAAACTTGGTATATCCATTTGTGCTGCATACTTTGAAGAGACAGTATAACTTTGCACATACTTGTGTTGGGCTAAAAACATTTAATGTTGATTTAAACAGATTCTGATTTTTACATGGACCAGTGATGATTTATTTTTTATTTATTTTTTAGTATTGAGAAGGGGCTTTGTAAAATAATGCAATAGCAAAATGAGTCAAGATGTATTAATTATTATGGGACCAGCTGTGGGCTCAGAAGATAGAGTAAAATGTAGAAATTTAGAGAGAAAAATGTTTCTAAAATAAGCTTAAGGTACTTTAGTGATTAATGTAGTTAGAAGGAAGTGTTTTGCAGAGATGCTGAAGAGTAGTATCATGTAGACTATGTTATTTGATAACAATCATTGGTAGACTTGAGCAGGAATTTCCAAGTAAGTTTTATTATATGTTTAGAACCACTGATTTTTCTGTTTACTGTTGTAATTTATAGATTTAGATGGCAGATGCCAAGTAGGAGATGTTTCCAATAGGAAGAAACTGATTCAAGGCCTCAGCCTTAAATTAGTGTGTATTTTGAAGAGAATAATCTGAAGGTGTTAATTGTCTTTTCTCCTTTTTTTTTGCTGCACTTTTTTCCTCATTTATCCATTCAAGAGTCTGATACCTAGATCTGTTGCTCTTGTCTTAAGGTTAACTCTAGCCAAAGAAACCAACGTTCTGGGTTGGGAGTGTAGCTCAGTGGTGGAACTTTTGCTTAGCATGCACAAGGCCTTGAATTCAATCTGCAGTATGCAGGAGAAGAAAAAAATTAAGTGACATTATATCCATTTTAACCAGAATTATTGAATTCTAATAAAATAATAGTTGGCTATATTCCATCAAAAATGGTAACAAAGTCTTTACCTTGAAAAACCTCAGAATAATTCATAGTGCTTTGTTGTAATCTGTAAGTAGCTCTGGTATGTTGAATTAAAGAAAATATATCTTCACATAAAGAAATTGAAGTTTTAATTTTTGTTCTGTAGAGTAGAAAAGATATACACTTTTTCAATGTATATTTACTGATACTAGTTTTTGTACATTGTTCTATATTAGGTGCTGGGGCAGAAATGAAGAACAATATTAAATTTAGATGTTTTTAAACAATTCATACAGTTACACTGAGGAGAAAAATTATGTACCCGAGGACTTTTTAAAAATTAGAAAATGCAAAAAATGGTTTGGTAATTTATTTAACTTGTTTTCCTGTGGTGGAGGGAAAGATACTTAGTATACTTACTATCTTGAGTTTGGATTTGTATTAGTGAGGCCAGCATAATCAATTGACTAATACCTATTGTGTGTCTAACAGTATTTAATTAAAAAGTATAAATACACTTCCTGGCATCAAAAGACTTTTGTAGTCTAGTTAGATAAGACTAATGGAGTCACAGTTACTAAATGCACTGAGTCTGTCTGGACTAGAATAACTTGAGAATGAAGACTTAATGGAGTAGTTCAAATGATGAGTAGGCTTTAGATATACCTATCTGAAAGGGAGGAGAGATGATATTCTAGGTGGTATCAACATGTGGAGAGGCAAAGGTCTGAGAGAAGACTACATTGATTGCATGGTAGTAGGTGGCAACTGGGAAAGAGTGATGAGCATGCTAGAAATAAGTAGAAAGGGCCTTGAAAAGCTAGCCTAAGGAGTTTAGATTTGAGTTGAGAGGCATTAGGAAGCTAGTTAAATTTCTCAGTACGTGAATGGACATGTTGAAAAGTATTTAGGGAGATCTGACTGAAGTGTGCAGGTAAATGGAAATGAGATGAGAATGAGGGGTAGAACATTTAATTGGAGGCTTCTCTTTTTTATTTAAGCCTGGGTTCATGAGATGATAATAAAAATTTAAGAGGAGAGAAAATCACTTAGTGATCATTAGAGCTTATACAGAGTGCCTTTTAAAAGAAAAACACAACTTTTAACAGCACAACAAATTGGAGCTCATCAAAGTAATGAATTCCACCACTGAATGGCCAAATGATAGTATATAAACATGAATTTAGATGATACAACTACCTCTTGTTTCTCTGATGTATTTTACAGCCTCATAAATGTGCATATATATGACATTATAAATATATAGCCAATAAATGTGAATTACCAACTGCAAGCTTTTTCCTGCTGAGTAAATCTTACAATACTTTTCTCCCCATCCTTGAGTCTTTTAAACTATAGACTGAAGATATACTTTGAGAATGCAACAGTAGATTGTGAAATGTTTCCTTTCTAAATTATGGGTTGGGTTTAAGAGGGGCTTTCCTTGGTTTAGAAATATGTCTTTCTGGCTGAAATAATTTGGTTCAAGAAAGTACTGATCATCCTAAGAATTTTTCAAGGTAGTTGGAGGTTAGAGAGCAAGTGTTGATAAGGGTCTGTATTTTACAGTTCCATTCTGATCCTGCCCAGTCTACAGTCCTTGAAGCATTTTCTGCTTTGGTAGGTATTATCCCCCTTTTCCCTGGAGAGGCAGTATTGCTTTTTAACCAGTTATCTGGTCTGGGTATTGTTACTAGGGAATCTAGAAATTGGGGTGACATATGTATATTTACTGAGATTAAAGCAAGTATTGTCAGTAGATGAAGTAAGCATGTTAGAAGATAGCAGTGTGTTTATATGTGTGTTTATATGTACTGAATCGAAGAGCACATGATTTAAATTAATAGGGCAACTGTCACCTTCAGCTGATAGTTGCTATGAGAACATCTATTTTGGTATTATTATATCTTAATATTTATTCAAGAAAAACTGGAAATTGGATTTGGGGATAAAAATCTCTGAATTTATAAGTGTTGGTAAATTATTCAAATAAAATACTTTATGGTCCAAATAAATCAAGCCAAACTCCCTGACTGCCAGTGTGTCTGTTTGGTGTAAACAATGTCCAGTTAATATCAAAGATGTGGGTTTAGTGTTACTACTAGAGACTCTTAACTGCTAATCTCTTCTAGCTTTCTGTTTGTATTACTGAGGAGGATATGCAAACATTTCTTTTTTGCAGCTCACAGTCAAGCCTTGGGGCTTTATGAAATAGTTCAGATTTTGTCATAACTTGTTGCTCAGTATTTCAGGTAGTTCTTGTCAAGGCAGAATCCAAAATTAGTGTCAAATGTCGGTTTAACTATGGGTATGTCTAGTTTGTCTTTTAGGAATGACCTAAACTAAAATGTTTTTGAAATGGAAACAAGGTTTTCCTCAAGGGAAGTTGTAAAATACAGAACTGTTATTAAGTTTTTTTTTGCTTTTCCAAATGCTGGAGGAACAATAAAACATTGAGTAATACACATGTTGCTGTTAACTAATTGTTTCACTTTGGAGACTGTATCTTTAAAAACTGTATTGGTTTTTGTTTTTGTTTTAAAATCAGATGTATCTCCCAGGAGCTATTTATGGTTATAGATTGTAATTTTAGGGCAGATTTACTTGTAAATGAAGTAATGTATAAGAAAGCATTTTGTTAATTGTAAAGCTCAATATGTAAGGGATATTGTCTTTAAAATGGTGTCACTTTCCTTTAAATCTTGAAAATAAATTAGATTTGATCAGCAGCAGTTTTTCATATTTTCACTAATTTACCATTTCCCAATATACTGAGTACCTTTTTTGGAATGGTACTGGCCTATGAGGTAGTAGTATTTGGTTGTTGATGATGTAAGCATGAGGTATAAATCATTGAGATACTATATTTTGAAGATGGCTGTTTTGTAGATATGGAACTAATGTTCATTCCTGCTTGCACCTTATTTATAGTTTTTATTGTTCTCTGAAATGTTTTTTAATACTTGAAATAAGTTATTTTATGATCTGTGCTTTTATTTTCTCCAAGTTTAAATATGTATTGATTTCAAAATGAGCATCCATGGGTATAATTTTTTAAAACTTTTTTCTATACTAAAACGTTTTTAAATGGGATCAATGAGGTATGGTGTTTTAAGTGCGTTTGGACACCTTTAATTTTTGTTTGTGAAAATTTTATTGAGTGACCAAATGCTACTTATAATTAGATTTATTTAAAATTCTTTGTAATTTAAAAAAATCTAGTTCATTGGTCAACATGAGGAATATTCTAATTTCAGCACCTTTCTCCTTTTACAATAGGATTGGATTCAGCATCAAAACACATCTACTCATATTGAGAGCTGTCGACAGTTGCGTCAACAGTAAGAACCTTTTTCTCTTTTTTTATAAGTGGTGAATTTCAAAATATTTATGTTCAGACATGATTGTTAAATACTTTCAGTATGATACTTTGTAGAAAATATTTTTAAAGATGTTGCCTATTAAAATACGAATTTTGTAGCATTATGTTTAATATTTTTCCAAAAGAGAGAATTCAGTATAATCCTTTCCTCTGACTCAACTCCTTCCTAACTTAATTCCCAATAGGTAGATTTCTTTGGTTTTTTGGCTTTTCTGGCTTGCCTCCCCTGAATGGTTTATTATTTCAGAGCAGATATCATTCCCTTTTATTATCTCCCTCCTTTCTCAAGGGTTAAATAAATAAAAACTAACCCAAGCCATATATTAGTATTTAATTTCCAATCTAAAAGCTTTCTGGCTCAGAACCTGTTATCAGAATAAATCTTAACTAAGGAATGTACATTAGTTCCTTTCTACTTTTTCCTTCTTTAAGACAGGGCACCTCTGAGGATTTACCCTACTTAGGTATGGAGGTGAAAAGTACTACTTTAATAGTATTTTCTATGTGCCTTCCCCACTCTTTTCATTTTCCTTTCCTTTTCTTTCTCTCCGTCTTCCCTTTGGAGAGTATTGACTATTTTTTTTTTTTAATAATATTGGAGATTGAACCCAGAGGTCTTTACCACTGAGCCATACCCACAGTTCTTTTTATTTTTTATTTTGAGATAAGATCTTGCTAAATTTGAGACTGGCCTCATACTTGGAATCCTCTTGCCTCAGCAATTCCACCCTACCCCCAGTTGCTGGGATTACACCACCACGCCTGGCCAGTGTTGGCATTTTTTGAAGAGTTCAGAAACAGTGTCTTGTGGAATGTTTCCCATTCTGTTTGCTTCCTGATCATTAAATATAGGTTGAATAGTTATGTCACAGATACTTCATTGTTGATGTATTTATTGCATCACATTGGGGCATAGGTGTTATTTAGCTTCTTGCTCTTAACCATTATGTTATACTACCTTCATTAGGAATATCATGCTTTTAAAACATTTTTTACTAATTAGGCAGTATATTGGGTGGGCCAAACTCTACTTGCAGTATGTTATGTTTTATCTTTTTGCTTTGGGTTATGGAGATGAGAGCATTTGTTTTAGTTGGCAAGCCAGTAAAGGTCTAAAACATTATTACTGACTTTTTTCTTTCTTTTTTTTTAAGTTGTAGATGGACACAATAATTCTTATGTGGTACTGAGGATCGAGCCCAGTGCCTTACATACTAGGCAAGCACTCTACCACTGAGCTACAGCCCTGGCCCTGTTACTGATTGTTCAATAATAGTTTTCTAGCTCTTATGAACCATAAACTGGAGAGCTTTGGAAATTTAATAATTTTTCTGTATTGTCAACCAGCTTATATTTCAACCTGTGAGAAAACTGATTACACATATCAAATAACCAACTTTAAGTTACATAGCCATTAAGTGACAGCAGCTACATTTAAATCTAGTTTTGTTCAATTACAAAGGTTTGTTTGTAAACCTGTAGTCTAAGACTAGAAATTATCTTGAAAGGTACAGAATAGTGAAAATGTGGGAATAGATAAAACAGGTTCTGTATTGGAAATTATTAACACTAGATTGGTTTAAAGTTAACTTTTTGTCCTCAATAGTTTCTCACCTTATAGTTTCTCACATGTTGCTGCAAAAGTAGGGGCAGAAGCTTTCTCAGAATTCTCTGTCATTTTGCACCTATGTTTCATTGATTAGAACCTATCACTGTGTATCCTCTGGATAGGCTGAGAGAGCAAAGTTTTTGTAGTGGAAGCAGCCAAGAGAAAAGGGAATTGAGAATTGTTGTTAACTTATTAATAATATCTAAAGTAAAGAGCAACAAATAAAAACTACTTTACCAGGGCTGGGGTTGTGGCTCAGTGGTAGAGCACTTGCCTGTCATGTGTAAAGCACTGGGTTCGATTCTCAGCACCATATATAAATAAATAAAATAAGGTCCATTGACAACTAAAAAATATTAAAACAAACAAACAAAAAACTACCTCTTAAAAGTTTTGAGCTAACTTTATTTTCCTGCTAGGTGACTTACTAAAATAATCTATACCTCCATTTCCTTACCTGGGTTCTTTTGTCTTACTACTGAAATTGTATTCTTGAATATTAGTGACTTAATATAATTACTATGTCTGGCTACCTGTTAGTGTCCAGATTTTCTAGAAAAGTTGAAGGTGAGCTGTTTGTACATACTTGTAATTCCAGCAACTCAGGAGGCCAAGACAGGAAAATCATAAGTTCAGGGCCAGCTTGGGCAACTTAGTGAGACCCTGTCTCAAAATAAAATAAAAAGGGCTGGAGGTATAGCTTAGTGGTAGAGTGCCCTGGTTAAATACCCATTACCACCAAAATAAAAGAAAGAAGAGAGTGAAGATGGCTTCTGTGATTTCACTTACTTTTTCTATGATTACTCCTTAATCTTTCATTGTTTTTCCTTTGCTTAAGTGCTGTTGTGCATAGATTTTGATCTCAGCCCTCCTATATCTGTGTCCACCCTGTGTTAGTGTCACTCTCAAGACTATAGCTGTGGCTTTTACATGCCTCATTTCTAAACATCTCAGTTCTCATCTTTTTGCCTATGTCTAGATATTCATGTACAATTATTTTAAAATAATTCCTTTGTTATTCTTGCTTTAGAAATGTTCGTGAGTCTCTAGCCCTTTTTATTTGTGTACAACCTCATTTCAGGACCCTTCATAATTTGTCTTTCCCTGAGGTAGCCTTTCCAGGTTTTGTCCTTTATAATTTCTTTTCATTATTCCTATACTGTAGCTGACCAGTTGGTGGAATAGAACACCAATGTTTTGCCTTCATTTATGTATTGCTAGTATGTGAAATCAGACCTAATCCATACCTGTTGGTAGACCTTTTTAAATGCTATCCACAAAGCAACATTTCTGTGAATTCTCTCCTGATTCCGCTTAATAGATGTATATCTCCAAGTTGTACCATCTCCCGTTGTTCATATTGTGTCTGTGAGATGTCACGTAGAATATGATAAGCATGGTATCCTGGAGAGTTCTATAAAGTGAATGAAGTGTCATCTCTCTTTTTAACCCTGACCTAAGCTTGTATCATGCACCTTTTCTGTGCTTCTAAATACTTTTTGCATGTGCTGCCCATTTTACTTAAGAGTTTGAGGCCTTTAAAGTGTGGGGAATAGGTTTCTCTGATGTACTTACTAGCACAATACCTTATTTATCGAATTAGACACATAAAATATTTTATTTCCAATAAATTTTTATGTTTTAAAATATTAATCACTATGTAAACTTAGGTTTTGAACAATCTTCAGATATTGCAGATAAAGATTAATTGAGCCATATAATCTTATTTTAAATGTCTATTAATATTATTTATTTTCAAAATAGATATCCTGATTGGAATCCTGAGATCCTCCCATCAAGAAGGTAACATTTTTTAATAGTGTTGTTATTGTTAAAACTTGATTTTCAGCTGGGCATGGTGGCACACACCTGTAAGCCCAGTGGCTCAGGAAGCTGAGGCAGGAGAATTGCAAGTTCAAAGCCAGCCTCAGCAACCTAGACCCTGAGCAAAAAAAAAAAAAAAAAAAAGTGTTGGGGATATGACTCAGTGGTTAAGTGCCTATAGATTCAATCCCTATACCAAAAAAAAACCCCAAAACAAACAAAAAATACCTTTAATTTTCTTCTAAGAGTAAATATTTACTTTTTAAAGGGCTATTCTTTCCTGGAGCAGTGGTGTACACCTCTAATCCCACTGGCTCGGGAGGCTAATGCAGGAGGATCACAAATTCAAAGCCAGCCTCAGCAACTTAACGAGGCCCCAAGCAACTTAAAGGCCCCAAGCAACTTAGCAAGACCTTGTCTTAAAATAAAAAAACAATGGGCTGGGGATGTGGCTCAGTGGTTGAAGGCCCCTGGGTTCAATCCCTGGTACCAAAAAATAAAAAGCTATTCTTTGGAATTATGTCCTACTTTCATCACTTTTCACAATGGGCAAATGCAGGAAGCTCTCTGAAATTTCTTTACTTATTCTACATTAAGTGCAATACATTCCTTTTGTGAACTTCAACTTTCTTTAGTCTTTAATGGAAATATTTTATTCTAACTTTATTATAATTTCATGTTTGTAATTATAAAGGCTGGAGTGGTCCTGTTAAGTTGTGAATTCCTTGAAAATACGTACTCAATTTATGTGCATACACATTTACAGAAGTCCAAAAAATGTATGTAGATGGTATACTTATTATAGGAAAAATTTTTGAAAATACTTCTGTATGTAAATCATTTCCTAGATTCTCTATTTAGCTTTATATTTGAAAAACATAATTGGTAAAAGGGAAAGCCTAAGAAATCAATGATGGCAGTCTTTTGTAAACTAGAAAAGGTAGGATTCCAAGCCATTGGAACCATGATCATCTGTTCTGATTGGTTTCTTCCATACAAAGCTGAATTATATCATAACAATAGGTTTTCTTGTTTTAAGTAAATACCTGTTACGAGTTTGGTGTTGGTGGTAATAATTTTTGAGGAGGTACTTCTAGCCAGGTGTGGTGGTGACTTGAAAGGCTAAACAGGAGAATGGCAAGTTCAAAGCCAGCTTCAGTAATTTAGCAAGACCCTCAGCAACTTAGTGAGACCCTGTCTCAGAGTAAAAAATGAAAAATGTGGGAACTGAATGTGGTTGCCTTTAGTCCTAGCAATTTGGGAAGCTGAGACAAGAAGAGTGCAAGTTTGATGTCAGCCTCAGTATCTTAGCTAGGCCCTGAACAATTTAGTGAGACCTCACCTCAAAAACAAATAAACAAATAAATAAAAAGGACTGAGGTAACTTAGTGGCACAGTGCCCCTGGGTTCAATTCTCAGTACTGTAGAAAAAGTACAGAAGTACTTCTGTCACTTAATATAATTTTAATTTACATTAAATTGCTGCATCTTGCTTTTTTTTTTCTTCCTGCTTTGTAGAAATGAGGGCAATAGAAAAGAAAATGAGACTCCAAGAAGACGTTCTCATTCCCCCAGTCCTAGGCGTTCTAGGAGATCAAGCTCAAGTCACAGGTTTCATCGATCTCGAAGCCCAATACGCTACCCATATAGACCAAGAAGTCGGAGTCCAAGAATTTGCCATCGGTTCATTTCTAGATACAGATCTAGATCCAGATCCCGTTCGCCATATCGAATTAGAAATCTATTTAGAGGTAGTCCAAAATGCTATCGATCAGTTAGTCCTGAAAGGACATCAAGGAGATCAGTCAGATCATCAGGTATGCTGATGACCATGAAACAATAAATCTATTTATTTGATTAAATTTTTTAGTTCCTTTTGTTTAGATTTTAAGAAATGAAATGTTCTGTTTTATAAAATTATAAAATTGCTTTGTGAAATCTGAAACACATCTCAGAGTCCATTTTGCTAGTAACTTTGGAAAGAAATATGGGAGAGTATATCTGTCCACCCACAAAACTAAGCATGTGAAAACATAGTTTGCCTTAATTATAGACTTTAGTCTATAATTTTAGACTATAACATTTAAGACTTTTTATAATTTATAATTCATCATTTAGTCTATAACATTTAAGACTGAAAATTACTCATATTTTTATCATTGAGGAAGAACTTTGAATAGTTCTTTTCTCATATTCAGTATATTCGAATCATATTCAGCATATTCAAAAAGATTGAATGTAAATGGAAATACTTGTAAATTTATAAGGCAGCTATTCTCATTGTCATTCAAGACACCCTATGGGGTCCATAGGATTTTTTCAAAGTTCTGTGAGGTTTTTCCTTTTCCAATTACATATATGTACAAGGCTAGATTTTCTTCATGCTTGCAACCAAAATGTTATATCCAACAGAAGCAGATGTAAGAATTTTAAGTATTTCCCATTAAGCCCAACATTAAAGTGTTTGGAGAAATGTACAACGTTATTACTCATCTAATTTTTTTTTTACTTTGAGAATTTTGATTTTTATAAAAATGTTAACATTGGAGTATATTATCAAATGAATTACTGAATTGTTTTAAAGTTCTGTTTTAACTTTTAATATGGTAAATATCAGTAAATACAATACAAATTCTTTGAAGTGCTCAGCATGTGAAGAGATCCTGGGGGCACATGGAATGAAGGAACTACATGTAAAGGCCTTCTGAGTGAACAATTAAGAACTTCTTTGTGTATATATCTTCCCTATTGGGCTCTGTGTGATAAATGTTAGTTTTTTTTTTTTCATGATGTCATGAAGTGGTTCTTTAAGTTCTTTTCAATTGAAGTTGTACTTACATTCTTCTTACTAGATAGAAAAAAAGCATTAGAAGATGTGGTACAACGATCTGGACACGGGGCAGAATTTAACAAACAGAAGCATCTGGAAGCAGTTGATACAGGACACTCCCCAGCACAAAAACCTAAAGTTGTCAGTGGAACAAAGCCATCAGTTAAATCTATAAGCTCTACAAAGAGTGATACAAATTTAGGAGGACATCCTGCTCGTAAATCAAAGAATCCTGAAGATGACACCTTACCAGAATGTAAACAGGTGTCTGGTAAAGCTGTTTCTCTCCAGCGTAAGGTCAGTAATTCTTTTGTTTATTAGTAAAAGTGTATACATATTTGTTGTTATGACAAAAGGAAAACGAAGTTGTCTAAATTTTCTTATTCTAGCATAAGGCCAGTAACTCTTTCATTTATTAGTGAAAGTGTATGTATATTTGTTGTTATAACAAAGAGGAAACAAAGGTGTCTCAATTTTCTTATTCTACATTTCCAATACATGTGAAATCGTAACTTGCTAAATTATTTTGGTATGATTCCATTTTATTGGTTTCTTATAAACTCTCTTATGAGTATAAAAATCCAGTAATTCAAAATCTTACAGCTTAGGAATGTCAGAGATTTAGCATTTGATGTGTCAAAAATAATGTGATGGCTTGGCAAAATTTTTGGCTAGCTTCACAAATAGATTGTTCTCTTCAAGTATTTAGGTGTACATTGCTCTCAAATTTTTCTAAATACATTAAGGACTTTTTTTTTTGCATGGGTGTGGCAGGTGGGGGAGATACTGGGGTACTTTACCACTGAGTTGCTGAGAATGGCCTCAAATTTGAGATCTTGCCTCAGCCTTGCGAGTAGCTAGGATTATAGGCATGTGCTACCTCACCCAGCACATTAAAGATTTTTAACAACTATTTCTTGCCCCAAAGAGGTGATATTTAAAAGGATAAACTTAGAAAATCAACCTATAATTACAGAATTTCAGAGAATCTTTGGAAAAAGTATTGAGTGGGGAAAATTTTTTTTTTTTTTTTTTTTTTTTTTTGTAGATGAACACAATATCTATTTATTTTATGTGGTGCTGAGGATCGAACCCAGTGCCTCACGTATGCGAGGCAAGCGCACAACCGCTGAGCCATAGCCTCAGCCCCAGAGTGGGGAAAATTTTGAAGAAGCAAACATTTTTAGCGTGTCTGAAAAGATAGTATATAAAGTTCTTTTCATTTCGTTTCAAGACTTCTATGGGATGGTAATGAACCTTTTTTGAAAGTTCTTATTTTTTTCCTTTTAGGTAATTTTTAATGTGGATAGTAAATTTGATTATTACAGTGTATTCAAATTGTATATATAACAAATATTTTAAAACATTGTGCCCATATAAGATAACATTTTTAATTATTAGAGCACAGAATTAACAACACTGGAAATTCAGCTTCACTAACTATATGGTGGGCCATATAGGTTCAAATAGAAAAATTTTCTTAATAGCTGTACATCATTCCCTAAGTTTTGTTTGTTACAACATGCTTACACACAGAAAAGAGCACCAGTAAATTTATTATCATTGTTTGGTTAAAAACTGTATATCATATTTCTTATCACTTTTCTTTAGCATTTAAAAATTTAAATGCACCCCTGAGTACAAGCCCCAGTATCTCCCCTACTTGCCCTCTCTATACCAGAAAAATTTTTTAAATTCTTAAAAAGAATCTTAATGGTGAATAAGAATTGTGTTAAATATTTAGAAAAGATCTATCGAAGGACCAAGATTAGAAGGATAGTGTACTATACAGGGAATTATTGTTCTATTCTTTGTGACTTACTTGTTTTCTTTTTATTTTCTTTTCACTCCAAAAATAGATTCGGAAAGAACAGTCTTTGCATTATGGTTCAGTTCTTCTTTTATCTGAATTGCCAGAGGATGGCTGTACTGAAGAAGATATTAGGAAGATATTTCAGCCATTTGGAAAAGTTAATGATGTCCTGATTGTTCCATATAGAAAGGAGGTGAGTCATTCAGTCTGTTTTAAAATTCATGCAGTTGTTGTTTTAGTGATTCTGTAAACTTTTGTTGGGTCTCTCAGCTGCTTGTACTGCTAACAAATGAGAGTTAACAAATGTTTGGAGTGAATGAACGTGTTCCCAATTCTTTGGTACACTTGCTCTGTAAAGGGCCAGATAATAACTCCAAGCTTTTGTGGGATGGCCATAGCATTATAAGTACTCTGCCATTGTGGTATAAAAGCAGCTGTAGTTAATATGTGAATGAGCAAGCATGGCTATGTTCCCAAAACTTCACAAAAATAGATGGTGTGCCATATTTTACACCAGTGGGGTTATACTAAGATAAATGATTTCCTTTGTATGGTAAGTATTTTTTGCATGTGGGAGATATTCTTGTAGCTCACCTGATAAAGTTTAGAACTATGAGAAACCCTTTACTAAAGCAGAACATAGGTGTGTTAAGAAAGGGAACACAGTGGTGGTGTCATCTTTACTGCAGGAAGCCTTAAAAATGTTCAGGTTTGAGCAAGCTAGACTAGATCCTGGCTTCACTCCTATTGTTCAGTTAACCCTGCCTTGTTATTTCTTCTTGTTACATGAGCCTGCCATGCACTCCTGGGTCCCTCTTCCTATCTTGGTAACAATATAGAGATTCTCTGAGGGTAAATATCCTTTTCATGTGTGAAACATGCTTAAGATCAAATAATTTAGTGAAACAAAAAGAGAAGCAAAATCAACTGGGCCTTAAAGTAATTTCATAGTTTTCTGTTTCATAAGGAAGTATTAAGTCCATTTTTAAATGCAGGGGCTTTTAAAGACACATTTTTTGACTGAAAAAGAAATAAATTTCATTTTAGGCTTATTTGGAAATGGAATTTAAAGAAGCAATTACAGCAGTCATGAAGTATACTGAAACATCACCTCTTGTGATAAAAGGAAAAAGTGTGAAAATAAGTGTTCCAGGGAAGAAAAAAGCTCAGGTAAATTGAATTTTGGTACTAGATGTTTTGTTGTTGATTATTTTAACCTTTTGTTTAAGTGTGACATACATACAAAAAGCTTCATGAAATGTAAATATTACCTCAACAGATTATGTGTATAAATTCAGGTACACTGAAATTTTAAAAACTTTATACTTACACATATATAGTACCACAAAACTTTATACTTACACATATGTAAATGACAAGCAGCAGACTAGGAGCATATATATACTTAACCATATGTAAAACAAAATTAGCAAGTATCTGTGAAACTGCTACCAAGGTCAGAAAACAGAACATTGACAATATCCTAGAAGGCCCTTGGCTGCTGCTTCTTAACCCTCCCTGCTGCCCACAGGTAATTCCTCACTTCCTTTCTGAAGCCATAGTTGTGTTTGCCTGTTTTAAACTTTATATAAACAAAACCAGAGACGATATGTTCTTTTGGGCTTTTTATAGAAGTGTTAATTTTTATGAGTTTAGTCTTGTCTAGACTATTTTCTATACTTAGTTGAAAGACAATATCAATAGAATTAAAAATCTTCAATAAGTATTGCCTTGTGTGTGTTATTTTTCTATTTGCTGTAGACTGTCTGCTTTATAAAGGTTCTACATAAAACATTCTCAATAGTCTAACCATATTAATATATGTGGATTTTTCTCTTTACTTTCTCTGTGGTATTAATTTGTATTTACGATTATTTTAAGATTCATTATTGATCGATATTTAGGTTATTTCTGCTTTTTTCACCATTATAAATGAAACTTAGTCAACTTGTTACATGTCTTTCACAGGTCATCCTTTTGGGTTATAGGATGCACAGTAATACATAATACTGGGTTGCCAGCAAAGTAATAGCCCTGTAATTTGTGTGAGAATTGGTATTTCTACATTAGCAATATTTTAATTTCTTCACTTTAAAAAATTCAGTATATCAAAAATAGCTTCTAAGCCTGGTGCAGCAGTGCATGCCTTTAATCCCAGTGGCTCACAAAGCTGAGACAGGAGGATCGTGGGTTCAAAGCCAGCTTCAGCAACAGCAACGTGCTAAGCAACTCAGTGAGACCCTGTCTCTAAATAAAATACAAAATAGGGCTGGGGATGTGGCTCAGTGGTTGAGTGTCCTGAGTTCAATCCCCAGTAACCCCCACCCCCCAATGGTATCTAGTTTTAATTTGCATTTTCCTCATTATTAGTGAACTTTAGTATGTTTTTAATGTAATTATTAACTATGTTTTACTGAATTGTTGGTATCTTCCTGTTGGGTTCTTTTCAGTTAAAAATTCATTTGAGCTGAGTGCAGTGGCACTTGCCTGTGATCCCAGGGGCTCAGGAGGCTGAGGCAGGAGGATTACAAGTTCAAAGCCAGCTTCAGCAACTTAGCAAGACCCTATCTCTAAATAAAAAATAAGAGCCAGGTGTGGTGGCGCATGCCTGTAATCCCAGCACTTTGGGAGGCTGAGACAGGAGAATTGCAAGTTCAAAGCCAGCCTCAGCAACGGCGAGGTGCTAAGAACTCAGTGAGACCCTGTCTCTACATAAAACACAAAATAGGGCTGGGTATGTGGCTCAGTGGTTGAGTACCCCCAAGTTCAATCCCTGGAACATAAATAAATAAATACATGAATCAATCAATCAATCAATCAATCAATAATGAGGGGCTGGGGATGTGGTGTAGTGTTTAAGTGCCTCTGAGTTCAATCCCTGCTACCTTCCCACCCCCCCAAAATTTATTTGAAGGTGTTTATTATCCTAGATACTAATTTTATGTTATATATCAAGAGTATTTTCTTCTACTCTATTGCTTATCTGTGAGTGAATATATACACATACATATATGTGTGTATATATACATGTAAGTTTTTGATTTCCATATGCTCAACTGGTATTTTCTTCTATGGCTTTTGCTTTTTCCCCTTTTATCATGTTTTGGAATACCTTTACTATATCAGTGCCAGAAAGATATGCTTCCTTTATTTTCTTAAGCAGTTGTTCATGGTATAATGTTCATGGAATAATGGTATTATTCATGGTTAGGCTCGGTATTACATCCAAAATGGGTAGCAATTAGCCCATTGCTACTTATACCTACTCTATTCTTATTGATTTAAAAAGCTACTTCTGTGTTTAAATTGTCTTATATACATAGGTCTGTGCTAGATTATTCTGTTATATCAATCTAATCATTTTATGGTGTTACTATGTGGTTTTAATTATTGTAAACAATTATTATGTAACTTTATAATATTTCCTTATCTTTCTGACAAGAGCTCCTCCCACCCCTGGTATTGGGGATTAAACCCATGGGTGCTTCATCACTGAGCTACAACTCCAGCCCTTTTACCTTTTTTGTTTTGTTTTGCTTTAATTTGGAGACAGGGTCTTGCTAAGTTGGAAAGGCTGGCCTCAAACTCGTAATCCTTCTGCTTCAACTTCCCCAGTAGCTGAGATTAAAAGGTATAAGCTAACATATGTGGCATTGAACTCTTTTTCTTAGTTATTATTCAAATTTATTTTGGTTAATCTTGAACATTTACTGACATTGGTTTTAGAATCAGTTTAGAGTCTCTGAAAAGTCTTCCTGAGATTTAATTGATACTATACTTAATTTGTATTTATCTTTATCCAACACTGAATCTTTCTCTTCAAAAGCATGGTTTAAGCTAGGTGCGGTGATGCAAGCCTGTAATCCCAGCACTTAGGGAGGCTGAGATAGGAGAATTGTGAGTTCAAAGCCAGCCTCAGCAACAGCGAGGTGCTAAGCAACTCAGTGAAACCCTGTCTCTACATAAAACACAAAATAGGGCTGGGGATGTGGCTTTGTGGTCAAGTGCCCCTGAGTTCAATCTCCAGTACCAAAAAAAAAGAGCATGATTTCTCTCTCCATTAATTGAAATTTCATTTCATGTCCTTTAGCCAGTTTTATATATTTTTTTTTCAAACAGTTCTTGTACTTTTGTGGGGAGTTAAGCTTATTTATAAAAATACATACATTTATATAAAATGTATTGCTTTTAGAGAAAGAGGTTTTTTATTTCTCATGATTTTTCAGTAGCCACTACTTGAGTAATGCATCCTCCTAGTTTTCTCTGTTATATGTGTGCCATCCATTTATTCCTATTGTCTTGGTTTGGATATTGAAGTATGTGGTGATCCTCAGTATTGCCAATTTTATCATTCAGGATTTTGTTCTGTTTCAATAACAGAAACCTTACCATCAGTTTATTAAATAAGAATTATATTTATCTTATACTAGGAAATCTTCAGGTAGTTTATCCAGAGCTGGTGCAGCAGCTTCCGTAATATCTTGAGGAACCTAACCCTAACCCATCGTTAGCATGTAGCTTTCACCCTCAATTGCTGTATCTTCTGGCATAATTTCTATATTCCAAGCAGAAAGGAATCAATAAATGGATTTGAAAAAATGAGTTACCCAAAACATTTGACTATTTAATTTACCAGAACTATCACACATGGCCATCTAGTTGCAGAAGAGGTTAAGGAGAAGCAAGGACAGAATGCATAATTTCAGAACTTAAGCTTAATCCTATTGACAGGTAAATCTTATTCAAGGGTTTGAGCAAAATGGAATAGATTAATTGGGATGATGCATCTGGAAGTGGTCTGGAGAATGAATTGATCCAACAAGTAACTAGAAAACAAAGAATACCTAGTAGATTGACCAAAGTGGAAAAGAGACAAGAGCATTGAAGTCTAGTTAGAAAATTCATCTAGTCAATTCATCTAGTCTGTTGTATAATGGTATTAGTTTTCTGTAGATTGGTAATCTTGAAAATAGGAAGGTAATGTAATTTAAACCAATGACTATTAAGAAAGACCTAGCTGGTCATTAAATTTGGAGAAGTGTAGGGGCTGGGGCGGTGGCTCAGCGGTAGCTCAGCGGTAGAGCGCTTGCCTCGCATGCGTAAGTTACCGGGTTTGATCCTCAGCACCACATAAAAATAAATAATAAAAGAGATTGCATACAACTAAAAAATATTTAAAAAAAAATTTGGAGAAGTGTGGAAGCCAGGCTTATTCAGTTTTTTTAAAGTTTAGAAAAACATAAGGATACATTTAGTGAATTAGAGTGTTTCAAACAGATTAAAATCCTCTTAGACAATTTTTTGGTAAGATTTGTCAAGGTAATGATTTAAGCCCAAGAGTCCAGCCACATTTGCTATCATGGTTTTTCTGGAAATGCGTAGGGGAAACTGTCAACACTAGAGGCTGGACAGCATGTCATCCACCTGTCAAAAATATTGATGTTCTTCAATTAAATATGGTTTGGATGATGCTGAATTTAAGGAGGCTTAGACGGCTAACTCATAACTCCTCTGTTGTGATAGAACAGCATTCCTAGGCATTGACTGGAGGGGAACTCCAACAGAACTTTGGTTGTGCCTTCTTCAGACGGGAAGTATGTGGACAGTCTTTTTGGCCTGTTAACACAGTAAGTGGAAGACATTGAGTTTTCCTGCCAGAGCAAGCCAAAAATTAACTGGAAACCCAAATTACAAAAAACAAAAAAAGGACCGTGTTGTTGCTTTCATGGTCCAGATCATGATTTTTGGCATCAGTAGTTAGAACCAAGATAAAACTTAATTGACCTATCCAAATTTGATGTTAGAATTGCCTCTGACTCTGGCTGTATTTAACATAAATTTTCTCCATTTTGCTGCTTTTCAGAGTCAATAAAGAAATATATAGAAAAGGTAAAAATTTTTAATATATGTATTAATATTGATTTGCATAACTGATGGAAACTCAGTTATTTATCTTTAATAATAGGCCAGTATAAATCTCTTTCCTTAATAGTGATTCTTTCCTTCTGAACTACTCCCTTTGTTACTCTTACCCATAACCTAAAAACAAGTATTTGCACCCTACAATAACCTCAGGCACATACTCACAAAATTTTCTTTAAAGGGACAGGGGCCCTTGCTCTAGAAAAAGGTGTGATCAGATTGTTCAAAAACAAAACCCTTGGAGCTATGAACTATTGTGGCACACCCTGTACAAACAAGCAAGACTTCAGAAATTTTAGTTTAGTATTTTTAGCAACATGTATGATATTATATCTAAAACTAAAGCAGTCAACTAAGAGCCAAGAAGATTGCATAGAATGAAAAATAATTGAGGGAGAAAGTAAGCATTTGGCATTATAGAAAATCTAATGCGTTAGCAAGGTGATAAAAGCAAAAAATGTGACCAGAATTCAGATGAAGATTTAATTTCATTTTAAATCAAAAACTTTCTTAAGCGTCTGTTAGATAATTGACAGAAGATGCAGTGGTGAACAAGATAGAGGTAGTCCTATCCTTGTTCTTTATGTATTAGAGGAGGTTAAAGAGGTGAAACCGATGTAAGAGGAAAGGCATAAATGTAGAAGATAAATGGATAAATGTAGAAGATAAATGTAGAAGACCCAATCTGCACAGAATTGAAATTTCAGAAAGAGGACATCACTTACATGTTTGTGAAGATTATAATATTTCATGGTTATGAAGGAGAGGGGTGACCTGTAGTGATCCAGGCATAGTAAAATACAAAAAATAGTCCAGGCTTCAGGAGCAGAGCAACACATTAGCAGGGTTGTATGTGAAAAGATTGTGATTTATTGTAATTAAAAAGTACATCTGGGGGGAGGCGGGGGGCAGGAAAGGGGAATGGGTATAGTAAAGATGGTCGATAAAAATATATATAAAAATATATATATATATATATATACTGTTCATTGAAAGTGCATATAAAGATGTTTAATATAAAGAATGTAATCTGCTTATAATTTTGTGCAAAGTTAGAAAAATTATGATTGTAACAATTTTTTTCTATTTGCCTCAACAAATGTTTTCAGTGAATAGTGTGTACAGCTTCTGATAATTTGTTTTTTTCTGTTATGTTTGCCAACATGTATTAAAATGCAACTTTTGGGAAAAAAATAAAATAAAAAAAAAAAATAAATTGGAAATCAAATTGTCCACAAAAAAAAAAAAAAAAAAAAAGTACATCTGTTGCAAGTGAAATCCTAATGTAAGTTAGGGTAGTATTTTCAGACATATGTGGGCTTAGAAAGTTAATTCATTTACATGTCTTTTATGAAACAGTATAATATAAAGAACTTAAGAAATGGAGAATTATGTGAAATGTCTTGCAACAAGCAGTGAAAACATTTTTACATAAATAAAATCAAAATAATCACATATTTATAAATTAGCATAGCATAAATTACAAAAAAAGATAATTTTATGCCAAACTGTATCATCAAAAATTGGAATGTGCTGGGCGCAGTGGTGTGTACCTGTAATTCCTGGCGCAGGAGGCTGAGGCAGGAAGATTGCAAGTTCAAAGCCAGTTTCAGCAACTTAGCAAGGCCCTAAGCAACTCATCAAGGCCCTGTCTCTAAATAAAGTATAAAAAAGGGCTGGGGATGTGGCTCAGTGGTTAAACACCCCTGGGTTCAATCCCTAGTGAAAAAAATTGGAATGTACTGCTGGCCATGGTGGTGTATGCCTGTAATCTCAGTGACTCAGGAGGCTGAGACAAGAGAATCAAAAGTTCGAGGCTAGCCTCGGCAACTTAAGTAGGCCGTAAGCAACTTAGTGAGATCCTGTCTCAAAATAAAAAAAAATAAAATGTGCTGGGGATGTAGCTCAGTAATTAAGTACCCCAGTACTCCCTCTCTCCATCACAGAATTGGAATGCAGCAGGGATAAGGGCTAAACTTTTAAACTTATACAGAGGAAATTAGTAGTTGAGAATTTCTTTTAAAATTGAAGGTAGCAATTAAAATAAAAATAGGAGATGGAATATCTTCTAAATCATTGAGGTGATGGAGACATTTGGAATAAAATCCCTTATAGTATAAAAAGGAAATGCCAAAATTCCCCAGAAGAACAGAAAATGTGAAATTACATGAGAACTATTACAAAAATCATCTTAATTTAGCAAATTTTACTGAATGTTCACAGATTGCACCACAAGATTTTTAGACATTTGAATAGAGTATGGAATATAATAAAGTCCCTGGTATCACAGTTTAAGGAACAGAGAAAGACCATGAAAAAATTAACATGTCATGTCTGTTGGCAACAAGGGCGGTGGTGAAAAACATCAGGAAAGAGAGTAGACGTGTTCTTACTGAGGAACAAGAAACTGTGGAACTTTCAATAAGGTAGTTGAAGAAGGTCTCATTGAAAAGGAAGTATTTGAACAAGCACCTAAAGAGGGTTAGGGAATCAAGTCATGTCCCACAGAGAAGGAACAACACTTAGTTGTAAAACACTTAGTTCCACGCCTGTCTAGCTTGTTTGAAGAGAAGAAGGATGCTTGGGGTTGAGGGTGGAAGATAAATGGTTGGAGAGTAAGTAAAACATCTGGAGGAAACTTTCAGGCCATTGGGGGTTACCTTTTGTCTTCAGTTTTACTTTCTGCAGTTTCAATTATTGGTGTCAGCTGTGGTCCAAAAATATTAAATGGAAAATCTCAAAAAGAAATAATTCATAAGTTTTAAGTGGTGTGTCATTTTGAGTAGTGTGGCAAAATTTCCAGCTGTCGTGCTTCATCCCGCCAGAGACGTGAATGAGCCCTTCGTCTCGCATATCCACGCTGTTTAACTGCCCATTAGTCACATAGTGGTCTGTTATCACACTGACTGTTGAGGTATTACTGTGCTTGTGTTTAAGTAACCCTTATTTTACTTAATTATGGCCCTAAAGTGCAAGGGTGTTGATGCTAGAAATTTGTATATGCCAAAGAGAAGCTGTAAAGTGTTTCTTTTAAGTGAAAAGGTAAAAGTGCAACCAGTAAGATATTTCACAAGACCATGTTCACATAGTTTTTATTATTGTATATTTTCATAATTGCTCTATTTTATTATTAGTAGTAGTTTATCTGTTGTTGTGCCTAATTTGTAAGTTAAACTGTCACAGGTGGGTATATAAGTATAGGAAAAAATACAGTATATATAAAGTTTAATACAGTCTGTAGTTTCAGTCATCCACTGGGGATGTTAGAATGTATACCACACAGAAAGGGGGAGATTACTAGACTGGCTTTTGCTCTGCGTGTGGTGAAAGGTTTCAGGGCTAGGAATGGCAGGTTTAATCTGATTTTATGTTGTCAGTAGGGTGTGGGTAGAAGCAGAGATCCTTCTGAGTCAATTGTAGTAATCAAAGCTAAGTAATTTACACTGATAGATTGAATTGGAGAGCTGGCAGTTAGATATCTGAAATGTTACAACACTATGAGAAATCATATTTTTGAAAGATAATAATTAGAAAAATGTAAGTGATGAGAGAATATAAAATTCTGTATGGTCACAAATTGAAGAAAATATTTTTATTCTATAAGTAGAAAAAAGGGTGATAACCATTTAAGCTTCAGGGTAGGAAGATTTTAAATGTTTTTTGTTTTGAATTCCTTTTGCTTTTCTGCATTTTCTAAATTGATTTTTATAATTGGGAGAAAGCTAAATTTTTTGTTCAAAATATTTTCCCTTTATAGAACAAAGAAATGAAGAAGAAAATTTCAGACTCCAAGAAATTAGCTGCATCTGCTTTAAAGTAAGTGACTCTATGATTTCATATGTGAGAATTAATGTGTATATGAATTAAGAAATTTAAATTTTAAAACTATTTTAAATCACCATAACTATAATTTAAATGGGACATTTTTCCAGTGGAATGATTTTCAACTTTTTTAGTTTTGAACACTGCAGTTATAAAATTTTATAGAACTTCTAAGTTGATGCTAATTTTCTTCTTTTAAATAGAAAAGATGCAGATGCTTCAAAAACTGTTGAAACTGTTGCTTCAACTTCTGGTAAGTTGTTAACTTTTTTTTTTGGATACCAAGTATTGAACTCAGGGATACTCGACCACTGAGCCACATCCCCAGCCCTATTTTGTGTGTTATGTAGAGACAGGGTCTCACTGAGTTGCTTAGCACCTTGTTGTTGGTGTGGCTGGCTTTGAACTTGGGATTCTCTTACCTCAGCCTCCCCAAGTGCTGGGATTACAGGTGTGCGCCACTGCGCCCAGCTAAGTTGTTAGCTTTTAATACTCCTCCAAATGAGTGTATTTGGTCACTTTACTAGAAACTTCTGACAAGATGATGCTTGAAAGACATTATTGTACTTTAAATTGAATTATTTAATTGTATTAAGTGAGTGGTTAATATTTAGTGCTCTGTTATATAGAATCTCGGGAATAAATACAAAGACTATGATTTATCTCATAGTGTATATAAATGACATATTATAATTCCATAGTTAATAGCTATAGCTGTCTTTTTACATGTTTAGGTTAGTTTCATAATACTTCCCTCCAGCCCTTCCCAATAAACCCACAAGATAAAACATAAAGAAAGGTTTGGTAAGATTGTTTACCTGTTTCTCTTTGGTTTTCAAAGTTAGCTGAGACCCAAAAAGTAAACAACAACAACAACAACAAAAGACTAAGTAAATAGATGTTATTACATTCATGTACTAAAAGTTGTTTCTTTGCACTCGGGAAGGTACTTGGTGTCTTCATTATGAATCTAGCTAAATTAATTTTGTATGCAATTTTAATAAACTGTTCTCTTTTTCTCTCAGTCCAGATAGGACTAGAAAAAATTGCTGCCAAAACATAACCTCTTGAGACTAGTAAGAATAAACAGGTTAATAGTGAAAGACAGAAAGCTAAAATAAAGCAGACATAAAATATAATCAGAAAATTAAGTTGGTTTTTTGTGTGTTCTGTTTTGGGATGGCAGGTATATACTGACTTTTGGATTTCTTTTCAGAATAAGATAAGATTTGAGGTACTGAAATTATTAATCAAGTGACTGGAAAATTGGATTATATAAAATATCTTCTTTAATAATGTTCAGTTGAATAAATCTATTGGACATTAATGGAAGTACTGTGGCAGTCATTTTGACTGAGGTTTTAAATTAGACGATGGATGTATTAGAAGTATTATAAAAAAACAAGATTACCTCTTATGGGGAAATGACATAACAAAGGCAATAAAATTGAAGAATCACTCTGTAGAAGGCCTTTAGGAGTCATGCTGGGGAGTTTTTGATTTGACCCAGTTAATAGCATTTTCCAAAATGTGTTGCATGAGAGTAATTTCTAGAGGATCATTTGGGTCAGATAAAATTTGGGATAAGTACTATAGCTTTTTTTGTTTTTTAAATCCACGAAACATTTATTGTCTGGAAGGAAACCAATTAAAGTTTGTTTAATCCGCTGTTTCCTAAGCTTGGCTAAGGTATACTCTGTTTTTACTGTAAAATTGATGGAAGTTGGTGCAGGCCCTAGGTAAAATTGCCATAGAGAATAAGGAGCCATCTACTAGTTGTTTAGGATTCTCATATATATTGGGTAAATGGAGAGATTGAAAAGTCCTGTTGAGAAAATAGTTGGATTCACTTGAGGTAATTGGGACTTTATATGGAAAGGTTAATTAAAATGCCAAATTTCAATTTCATTATGTGGAATTTTTTTTTGCAAGATATATATATTAAAGGAATATAAAAATTTTAAAGTTTTGGGTTGGATGGTTTTGCTCCAAGAGTGGTAGTATTGGTTATTACAGAAAAACTTAACCACAATTTTTTTTTAGTTTGGGAAAAACTTGTGATGTTACATTTCAGTTTAGCCAGAATTCAGCTATTTTAGGATATCTCCTAGAGATATCTTTTTTAAAAAAATATTTTTTAGTTGTAGATCACAATGCCTTTATTTTATTTATTTATTTTTATGTAGTGCTGAGGATCGAATGCAGGGCCTCACACATGCTAGGCAAGTGCTCTACCACTGAGCCACAACCCCAGCCCATCTGGAGATATCTTTAGCAGCTATTCATATAGGATTGAATGTAGAATACAGATACCTGGGAAATTTTCTAAGTGTAAAGTATAAATGTTAAGTTGTTCTAATATAATAAAAGTAATTACTGTAAGGAGAAATGATTCAAGTTAAATACTAAGCATTTCCTCTTTTCTAATGTAAATATAGGGAAAAAAGAGAGGAACCTGTAAATAAGTGTCAGGTGAATGAAGGGTATACAATATTCTTTTTTGAAATTAGCTATGCCAGATTGAAGAGTGATAAGAAAAGTTAATTAAAGATAATTTTGATTATAAGCACATCAGAAAGGGTGAAGCTCTGGGGAAGAGGCTAAAACATAAATTGAATCATAAAGGGAAACTTAAATTCTTACCCAGTACAAATATGAAAGAAATAAAAACATTTAATTTGAGGTGACAAAAATAAAATAATAAAATGAACAGTAAATAATATGTGTTTTAGAAAGTGAGAAGTGCTATGACTAAAAGAAAAAAATAGAACCAGGGTAAAGATGATCCAGGATTAGTTGATTTATAGTTAGAATATAGTGTGTAAATAATAGTGATTTGTTAAGTAAAAGGTTCTATTAACAATCTGTTCTAAAAGAGGGAAAATGGGTATGTCAAATTTTGAACATCTATGAGTTAATGCTATTTATACTGGGCATTTAATGTATTTGTTAGTTACTTTATATAATCTTTGAAACCACTTGTGAATTATAGTCTTTTCTCATTTTTTAAAGTAAGTAAACAGATTCACAGAAGCTATATGATTTATTGAAGACCATATGGAAGAGTTAGGACTCAAAATTATATGATTTCAAAGTGTTTCACCTGTATTAAACTACTGTTATCAAAATGAATTCCCAGATGAGAATTACTTCCCTTTAAATCTAATTATAGGGGCTGGAAATATATAGCTCAGTGGTAGAGCCCTTGCCTAGCATGTGCAAGGCCCTGAGTTCGATTCCCAGCACCACATATACACACAAAATATATAATTATAAAAGTAATAAATGCTTATCAGAGCTTGTTTTTAATCTCTCTGGATCACTGTTCTTTTTTTTTTTTTTTCTTTCCAAAAGCACTGTTTTTATTTATACAGAGTCCTAACCACTTCAGTAGTAGGAGTGGGAGAGGTTCCTTTTTAAATCCAGGGCCTCCATAATGTTGGTTTGTTGTTACCAAACACACAGGCAAGTGGCATCATGGATTTAGTAAACTAATGACAATGTCTAGTCTCTCTCTGCTAGAGCAACAAGGTGAGCATCAATCTCTGCTTCTGTAAGAATCCTGAATTTTGGATTTTCAACTGTAACTACTCCAACTTCTATTTCTGAAGGTTTGAAATCAATTGATAGAACAGTAGACAGGCATGTAATTGCAGTTTCTACTGTCTGTTCAAATGTCCAATGAAATTTCTTCTTCACTTTTTTTTCAAGGAAGCTGGTTGACTCACTTTGTTTAACTCCTGCTGCAGTGGCTTTAAACCCACAGTAGTAACCTGCAGGATCACACTTGTACACCTGAGGGCCTTGTTCTTCATCTATACCAATTAAAATCATACAACAACCAAGTGGCCTCATTTCAGCATTCTGTGTATAGACCTGAGAAATATCAGCAATTCTTTTACACAGCATGTCCACAGGAATCTCATAGCCATACTTGTATTTCCAATTAGCTGCCTCATAGCGTGCCCTTTGTACCTGGGATCTGCTGTCAGCTGTCATTCCGGTCATCACACAGCCAATGTTTTCAGTTATCTTGAATAAGTGAGTCACTGTGCTGGAGTCCAATAATTTGTCAGGTACTTTCTTCTGTGTGACAATTACTGCACAGTCTTTCCCTCTGACAGCTACTGATGTAAGACCACCCTGGTTTATAGCCTTAAAAGCATATTCTACTTGGTAAAGCCGGCCCTCGGGCGAAAAAATGGTAATGTGGCGGTCAAAGCCAGCGCTGGAACCACGGGACATGTTGGTGCACCGACTACTTCAAACACAGTCTCCTGGATCACTGTTCTTTTATCTTAATAGTTTCCCTAAAAGTTTGTGCCACTTTTCATGCCATGCTTTTTTTTCCTAGTCAATTCTCTCCTTAAAGATGTCTTTAAGGACTAGTGACATCTCTTAACACATACATAATCCTCCTGCATACCCTCAGGTGTACTCCTCTCATTTAAAACAGTTACCATGGATTGAACCCAGGGGTGCTCTACCACTGAGCTACATGCCTGGACCTTTCCATTTTTTATTTTGAGACAGGATCTTTCCAGGTTGCTGAGTTTGGCCTCCAACTTTAGATCCTCCTGTTCAGCCTTCCAAGTCTCTGGGATTGTAGGTGTGCACCACTGTGCCTGCCTTTTAACATTTTTTAATTTAGTGTATAATTTAAGAAATATAGTATCTTACAATAAGCTAAATCACATGCTGTGGCTGTTACTTTCTGTCAGAAGAGCTAGTTTTACGTGTTAAAATAAAAAAGTCACCACTGCTCATCCAGTTAGAAACCCCTAAGTAATCCATAACCTGTTTTTTTTTTTCCTTGTGTCCCACCCAATTCAAACTTAAATAGTATCCTTCTTCATTTCATACAATCAGTGGCTGATCTGAGTTGATTCCCTCTTGAACCTACTGCTCTCAAGGTCTTTGCTCCATTACACCTGTAACTTAAAATTCTGCCCCCATCTTCTTGCATTTGAACTTTTGAAGATAGCCTTCTGACTGATGTTTTTATTTACTGTTTATCCCATTATTCAAACTGTTGCCCCAAGGTCTCCTTAAAACATCTGATTATTCTCTTTTTAAAAAAAATTTTTTTTAGTTGTTGATGGACCTTTATTTCATTTATTTATTTTTATGTGGTGCTGAGAATCAAACCCAGTGCCTCAGGCATGCTAGGCAAGCGCTCTACCACTGAGCCACAACCCCAGCCCGGTGATTATTATAATCTTAAAGAGGACCTGTAAAATAAAGTCCAAGTTCTTCATCTTTACATAAATTACTCTTTGCCCTTTGAAGGTCTCATCTTCCTTTTTCTGTCTCAAAACTTAGCTATGTTTCAGTCACCCAGAACATTCTATGTTCTAGGTCTGTCATGCACTTTCATCCCTCAGTTCTTTACTTATGCTGTCCATTTGTATGGAATTCTTGTCGGACTTCCAGTGAACTTTACTTAGTACCTATGTAACAGGTGCCAGGCAAGGTACTAGCATGTGTGAGGCACTGGATTTAAAATAAAATAAATAATTATATTAAAATATATTATTATATTATATATAACATATATTATATAATATATAGTATTATATTATAATATATTTTGAAAAGTTAGTGAAAGGCTGAGGTTGTGGCTCAGTGGCAGAGCTCTTGCCTCGCATGTGTGAGGAACTGGGTTCGATCCTCACCACTACATAAAAATAAGTAAACAAAATAAAGACACTGTGCCCATGTATAACTAAAAAATATTTTTAAAAAAGTGAAGACTTCTTTTAGGGGTTAAGGGTAAGGCCAATTTTAATTCATCCTTTATGGCTCATCTTAATTTCTTCATGATACCTTTCCCAACTCTCCTAGGCTGTGAGAAGTTTGCAATTGTCTTCTAGTAATAATTTGTACATTAAATCAATTGGTATTAATAGTTTGTTAATAAGTCTTCGTCTCCTTTACTGGTTGGTTAAGGGAATATTTTTAATTTTATTTTTCCATTTTTTAAATGATATGTATTGCATGGTGGTGCACGCCTATAATCCCAGTAGCTTGGGAGGCTGAGGTAGGAGGATTGGGATTTCAAACTCAGCTTCAGCAAAAGCAAGGTGCTAAGCAACTCAGACCCTGTCCCTAAATAAAATACAAAGTAGGGCTGGTGATGTGGCTCAGTGGTCAAGTGCTCTTGAGTTTAATCCCCAGTACCCCCACCCCAAGTTAAGTATTTATGTCAAAATAACAGTTGGATCAAAAATTTAATGTGGCACATAGGCTGGTAAGGATATTTTTAAAAATATAGACAACATATTTTTCAAATTCCAAAATAAGGAAATTCTTTCCAAATAGGAAGACATTTGATTAAATTAAAAATATTTTTACATAAGCATTCTGTATAATTGAATTTTAAAAATTGTTACCTGTGTGATATATACTAATTCCTTAATATGTAAAGAGAGCTAATAAATGAGGAAAATGTCAACAACTTAAAGAGAAATTTGGCAAATATAGTAGGCAAGACTGCATAGGGATGTAAGAAATAGGGGTGATTTTTAAATGTGAAAATTAACACAACTTTTCTCATAATCAACAAAAATTAAATGATACCAGTGTTGATGTCATGTTGGAAAGATTTCATAACTTCTGTTACTGAGTTAAGCTTGTGGCCAAGTTACTCAAACATAAGTTAGGAAATGGAGAAGCCCCACTCTCATACATTAGATGGGAATATTAATTGGTACAGCCATACTGGAGGATGATTTTAATATTTAAAAAAATTTTTTTTTAGATGTTGATGGACCTTTATTTTATTTATTTTTATGTAGTGCTGAGGATTGAACCCAGTGCCTCACATGCTAGGCAAGTGCTCTACCACTGTGCTATAACCCCAGCCCCTGTTTTAATATTCATTGTTAAAAATTTAAGTGTGTACCTTTTGACACATCAAGTCCATATCTAAGAATTTGCCCTCCTAATAATTTCCCAAGAAATACAAAGATGACTCTTGGGATGTTTCTTGTAGTGTTCTATCAAAATTATTGCCAGTTTAACTCTTAACTAAACCCAGATGTTATTGTAATGTGTTGTTGAAATATTTTTCTTGTTATTTTAGCCAAAACTGGACAAACCAAGACATCTGCAGTCAAACTAAACAAGTCTACAGGTAATTTTTTGGGAAACAATGTCCTTTTATATGCCAGCAAGTGCTCAGCCACTGGACCATACTCAGTCCTGCAAGTGTGTTTTCAGTTAGGATCTAGACACATTAGCTAACTTTAGCAATTGTGTAGCAATTGTCTTGGATTTCATGTGATAACAGTCTTATTGAATGTATATTAATCCTCAAAATGTATAGTCATCCTGCAGTTTTGAGAAGTGAGATTTCATGCATAATGTTCTTTCCTTATAGTAATAATCAAAGTAAGATAATTTAACTGGATAAAATATTTCTCATGATGAACATCACAGATATTTTCTTCCTTTCTGTTCATCGAGGTTGTCTCTTTTACTTTGTTTTACACAGTAGTTCATATAACAAACATGATCTCTTTGCAGTTTTTATAAAACTAGTTGGTTTTAAAGTAATTATTATTATTTTCTTTACCCTGGCATAATGCTTCCATTTCTGCTAAGTGCAAGTTAATTCAGGGTCATCTGTAAGTGGATAAGAGCAGTGTATTAAATTGTCTTCCTTACAGTATTAAAGAGGAAAGGAAACAGCTTTTTACTGAGAATTACCACTGTTAGTGGCAGACCCAGAATTTTCATGTAGTAGTTTCTTAGAAGCAATCATCTGAGGGGGTCTTGTGTTGAGAGGAAACTTGTCTTAAGGCTGCATTTACTTAAACATTTCAATGTTACTTTGATAGTAAGTGTATGGAAGTCACTGGCAGAGATTTGGTAGGCTGGGAGATAAAGCTGCTCGTCATCCCTTAACTGTTGGAAATAAATGCCGGTTATTTTTTTCTTAAATTTTGGTACCCAAATGGAAATAGGAAAGTGAATTCACTTGTGATAATAATAGGGATAGTAAAAGAAATGCCTGATAGGCTTACTGGGGCAAAGTTACTTTAGTGTTATAAAATTTACAAATTATTAAGAATTGACTAGTTGTGTAAGGATGTGGTGCAGTAGTTCACTGTACCTACAGGGATGTTTTCCAGAACTCAACGGTGGATTCTTGAAACTACAGAGAGTACCAAACTGTTTTTCCTACACATAACTACCTATGATAAAGTTTAATTTAAAAATAGGCACAGTATAATTAGCAATGAAAATAAAATAGTAAAATGTTAAGGGAATATGGTCTCTCAAAATATTTTATCAATTGTACTTTCACCTTTTCACTTAAAGGAAACACTGACATCTTCTTTGGCATGTGCAAATTATAAGCATCACTACTCTTGAGCTTTGGGGCCATAATTAAGTAGTTAAGTAAACACAAGCACTGAAATAATAGTGTGATGTCAGAGACTGCTACTGAGTGACTAATGGACAGGTATATACATTGTGGATATGCTGGATAAAGAGCACATTCACATCTCAGGCAGAATGAAGCAGGACAGATGGAATATTCATACCACTACTCAATGACACACGGTTTAAAACTGATAAATTGTTTAATTTTGGAATTTCCATTTAATATTTTCAACCTATTGGTAACTGAAACTGCAGAAAACAAAACTGAAAGATACTTTTTTTTTTTAAATATTAGTTGTAGATGGACACAATATCTTTTTTATTTTTATGTGGTGCTGAGAATTGAACCCATGCAAGGCAAGCACTCTACCACTGAGCCACAACCCCAGCCCTGAAAGATACTTTTCTATTGCTGTTTTTGAACAAAGATTATGGTCAGTCCTTGAATATAAAGGGTGGATTTGTATACTATTTCCGTTGGATTTTATGGATGTCAGTTATCCTGCCACCCCTGTGTGGTTTAATTTTTCAAAAGTATGGTTGTATTTTCACAAGGTTACTGTTAAGTAGTTATGACAGTCACCAAGCACCTTTGTTTATATGTGGGGAAATGTGCGCAGAAATCAGTTAATGTCCCACATTTTTTGAGGAGGTGGAGGATGGGCTACTGAAGATTGAAATCAGGGACACTCAACCACTAAGCCATATCCCCAGCCCTATTTTGTATTTTATTTAGAGATAGGGTCTCACTAAGTTGCTTAGCGCCTCACTGTTGTTGAGGCTGGCTTTAAGCCATCCTCCTGCCTTAGCCTCCCCAGCTGCTGGAATTATAGGCATGTGCCACCACGCTGACCCACATCTTAATTTAACTTGGAATTCAACTTAGATTTATGGCATTTTTTTGCTGAGTTGTTTCACATTCTAAAATTCAGAGCTAAATTTGAGAACGGAGAGGTTTTGGCTTTCTGTTAATCTTTACTGCAACTTTGATGATCACAGTGTTTATAAATAGCATTATCACAGAAAGTTAAGCAACAGTAATTGATATGTAGGCAAAAAGCAATTAAATAGTCTTGGACAGCTAGAACACATTAGGAATGAGTCAAAAGCTGTCTTCATGTGACACTAGGTGTTCTTGAATTTTTTCAGTCAACTGGGAGCAAGAGAAGCATGAATTGGGAGACTACATGTATAACTGTTTTTGGAACCATTAAAAGCATGAGACTGGGAACTGTTTTTATGTCCTTAGAATTAATAATTTAGCTTCTAGCTGATCCGTACATTTACAGATTCATTTAACTCACCTGAATGCCATTTACCAGTATCCTAGCAGGGGGGTGAATTCTTATTTCAGTGATTTCTTTTCCCCCTGAAGAAAATATCATTATAGCTATACTTTAGAAAATGATCTATGCTGTTAAAGATGATACAGCATTTTATATTTCAAATACAATATGTTCAGTTGTGCTTATATTCTTTCTCTGTGAAGTTCTTTAGAGATTGTTGATATTAGTTAAGTAAACCAATTTTGACTGTAGCTTTTGTGATTTAGGAAAATCAGCAGGTTCTGTAAAATCTGTGGTAACAGTAGCTGCTAAAGGTAAAGTTGTCAAAACAGGTAAGACTAAAGAGGTTTTACTAAGTTTACTTTTAATTCTTCCCTAAAGCATATAAATACAATATTAAAAGCAGATTTTAAACTCACAAAATAATTTTTAATATCTAATAACATCTTGAAGAAATTAATAGATATTTGTGTGACCTGCATAGGACTTTTATTTGTTGGTACTTTTGTCTTTGAGTGTAAACTGCCATTAAAGGTACATTTTTGTACAGTGATATAAGTCATGGCTATATTTTATTTATACACACATGCACACACCTGTATATATAGCTTTACAGATATATAGATTATATTTAACTATATATGTAGTTTTATAGATTGTATGGTTTGACAGATATATAATCATATAATCAGAGGTTACTATGTCAGGCTGCTCTGTTTATTCTTTGCTTTGTTCTTTTTTTTTTAAGAACTTTTGTTTCATATTACCTTCCTTAGCTTGTATAATTTCTGTGATGTTTGTTACTTTAAAAGGATTAGTTTTTTCCATGTTAGCAGAATGAATTTCTCTGTAAGGAAATAGTGCATTTTCTCTATAAGTGTGCTATTTTAAATAAATGTAGCATTTTGAAACTTAGCATGATCTTTTTAGTGGTAGATTTTCTAATGACTAATTTCAAAGAAACTTTGCAGAAATTCTAAAACATGATTTTTTTGTTTTTGTGATTATTTGTTTCTGCTACATGAAGGTTAAATTTATTTAAGGCCATCAACAAAAAATTGTATCTCAGCTTAAATTTATGTTTGCTATTACTGGTAAACAGATATTGAAATTAAATAGAAATAATGAATATATCGAAAGAACTGCTTTTACAATAAAGTTGAACAATTTATTTACTAATGCATCAGTATGAAGCATGCTAAATGATTGAACAGACCTTAACAGTTGAATTGTTTTAAAAGGAAAATCTATTGGAAAGAAGTCTTTAGAAGCCAGAAAGGCCGGGAATGTCAAAAATAAAGATTTAAACAAACCTGTAACTGTACCAGGTAAGCTTGAAGTATTATTATTTTATATATGTATTTTTTGATACTTTTATTGTATATGCAGGTTATATTTGAAATTTCCCTTAAAATCCTCAAAGGGATTATTTTGTTTTCAGAGAGAAATATGTGTTAGGGTTTGACTTGAACCAGGCCAGTGAAAGGAGACCTGAAATGACAAAATAATTTGTTATTGTCTAAATTTACTAGTTTAATTAGATAAGTGTTTTTGTAGACTACTAAAGCAGACTATTTCATGCAGCAAATTCTGAAATAAAGACCAGTGTGGAAGCTAAAACCACTGAAAACAGTGCTAAAGAAACTATTTCAGGTAGGCCAATAGAATTTTATTTTGTTCCTTCATGGTTAAGGGTAGAGGAAAATTTTGAATTTTAAGAAAAGCAGTACCAAGTTTTGTATCATTTGTGTGTGTGTGTGTGTGCGTGTGCGCCTGTGCACATGTGTGTGTAGGTGTAGGTGTGCGTATTTTTCAATGCCACTGTCATACCAAGTCAAATTAAGAATAATATGATTCACATCTTCACCTTATCTTGATTATTCCGAAATTTTGCTCTTAAAAAAACAAAATTAAATATATTATCTAAAAGCCAATGTCACTTTTGTAGTTACTTCCTATTAATTTTCTAGTCTTTTGTCAATTGTAAAATGTGCATATAGCTTCTATTCAATCATTGTAAAGTGGGATTTTGATAAATATATCTACATGAGTTTTAAAAGAATAATTGTTATTATTATTTTGGCATTAAGAAGCTGCTTTGGAAGCCACAGAAAATGCACCAGTTAGCAAGGTCAGTTTTTACGTTTTATTTCTGTAAAACTCAAATTTTGGCAAAACTTTTGTTTTTGTAAAACCCAGAAAAAAAATATAGTATTTGGATTGTAGAAAACTCAGTCATTTGTGACTCCTTAAATATGGTTTCAGTTCATCTCAGGGACAGATTACCAAAAAATGTGTACATATTTGAAGATTACTTTTCCCTAAGAATAGCATATTAAGCTAAAATGGGGTTTTAGGTAAATAATAGTTTGTCAAATTAGAACTCAGAATTTTCTGGTATCTTCTTTCTTCCTGGGAGATATGCTAATATTAAAACTTTAGGGACTGGGATTGTAGCTCAGTGGTAGAGCGCTTGCCTGTCATGTGTGAGGCTCTGGGTTCGATCCTCAGCACCACATACAAAGGAATAAAACAAAGACATTGTGTCCATCTACAACTAAAAAAATATTAAAAAAAAAAAAAAAAGAATGGATTCATCACATATCATGATGAATTTCACACACGCACACACAAAACTTTAGAACGCTCCAGGTTGTTTGGTGTTCTGAGGGTTTTTTGGAGGGGCAGGTGGAGTTTCCAGTTTATGTGAAGGTCATTGATTATTTTCTTGTGGTTATATTTGTTACTAAGAATATTAAAGTATCATTAATTCAGATTTTGTGTAGATTTTCAGGTCACTCAGGTGCCAATAAGCAAAAAAATGTTTATTTTTTTTAATGTTGTTTTAGTTGTAGATGGACACAATATCTTTATTTCATTTATTTATTTATTTATGTGGTGCTGAGGTTCAAACTCAGTGCCTCATGCATACAAGGCAAGCGCTCTACCGCTGAGCCACAATCCCAGCCCCAAGCACAAGTTTATATTTTGCTGTAACAAATCCATTTATTCTTTAAGAAGTCAGGAAGAGTTTTTAGGTACCAATACAGTCCATTGAATCCATAAAGGACTTTAAAAGGAACTTTTCTTTTTTGTTATGGAGTGCTGAACCCAGCCAGGGGTGCTTAACCACTGGGCCACATTCCCAGCCCTTTTTATATTTTATTTAGAGACAGAGTCTTGCTAAGTTGCTCAGAGATTTGCTAAGTTGCTGAGGCTGGCTTTTGAACTCAAAATGCTTTTGCCTCTGCCTCCTGAGCCACCGGAATTACAGGTGTGCACCACAGCACCTTGCAGCAAGAACCATTTTGAGCACATGTGATGTGCCAGTAAATCAGCTGGTTTATGAAAATTAGAACTTTTTACCTCCCCCCCCCTTTTAAACACAAGTGAAAAATTGCCAGGCTTATTATAGCTTATCCTTAGAAATTTTCCCAGTATTTACAAAAAGAAAAATAGGCTTGATGAGAGAGTTATCTTGGGAAATAAAATAGATCTGAGATAGGGAATAGTAGAAATGAAAGAACTTACTCAAAGTGTGGATTAGGTTGTTAAAGTAAGGATCTTAATGAATTGGGTGAACTTTCTTAATGTTGCCTAAAAGTGATTCTTACTTGGGAAGATAAAAAGATAAGATACACACTGATTTGGAGATTGAGGATGTTGGCATTACAAGGTATAGGAAATGGCAGTAGTACATGAAAGAAAAAAGTTGTAAGTGAGCTTATGTTTTAAAACCTTGAGTGGAAAACAAACAAACCAACCAACCCACAGACTGGGTCCAGATGACAGATTGTTTGACTATATTTACTATATGTATTTTAAGAATGTAAATTTACAAATGTGAGGGGAAGGGAGGTTTTTTATTTGAAGTTTATTCCAGCCTCCTGAATTGGTCAGACTTTCCTCAGTAGTAAACACAATTTAAATACTAACATAATGATGTGAAATATAAATTTAAATAAATACAAAAACATGTTAAGAAATTTTAATACCAATTTCTTAATTTGTTTTGAAGGAAACAGAAGAAATGTGTGTGGTACTTATTTCTAATTTGCCTAATAAAGGATATTCTATAGAAGAAATTAATAACTTGACAAAACCATTTGGTGGTTTAAAGGATATTTTGATCTTATCATCTCATAAAAAGGTAAGAGTTGTTAATAGTGTTGATATTGTTTGTGCACAAATTTTGAGAAACATTAAATTTATAAAACTTGATTTAAAAGCAGCATGTCAAAGTAATTAAACTTTAAGCCAAGGGACTTTTAAAATGTAAAACATATCATTTATTTTTAATACTATCCTTATAAGGCATAGTTGTAATGATAAGAGGGAATAGCTAACTAATACCAAAGTTTTGCTTGAGATTGTCTTTAATGTTTAACAAAAAGTTGTTTAATGACTTATAAAATTTTGTAGACTACTCTTTTATCAGTGATAATTCAAATGAGCAGTCAGCATTTTCAGACATAAACTAATAAAGTTAACTATACTTAGAACAACTAAGTTTCCTGGGCACGGTGGCACACACTGTAATCCCAGCCACTGAGGAGGCTGAGGGCTAAGGCAAGCTTATTGCAAGTTCAAAGCCAGCCTCAGCAATTTAGTGAGAGCCTGTCTCAAAATTTTAAAAAAGGTCTGGTGGTGTTGCTCAGTGGTTAAGTATGCTCTGGTTGAGTACCCCCCCAAAAAAGGGGAACAATAAAGTTTATCTGTATGCTACAAACTTTCAATATTTATTGTTTTTTTTTTTAATTTTAAAACAGCACAGTGAAATTTTTTGGTTAATAATAAACAACTTGTGGAAGGTATTTTATAGGAGGTGAGATTTCAGGAAAAGTTTGAACATTGGAAATGATGCCATTAGATTGGTAGAAAGCAGTGTTCCTATCGTAGAAAGGTGTGTTGGAGATCATGAAAGGCCTTTGAGAACAGAATAGGATATATGTTTGGTGACAGTCAGAACCACTGTTCTTAAGAAAATGAGAGGAGAGTGAGAGGTAAGTTATGTAGTTTCAAAATATGTCAAAAGTAGATTATTTGAATGTTTGTACATCTCTGTAAATGTATTAAAAACCATGCATTGTACACTTTTAAATGGGTGAACTTTATGATGTGACAGTTACATTTTTATAAAACTGGTTTTTAAAATGTAGATTATTTGTAATGTTTAAAGATAGATGAGAATAAAAGGGAATGCAGTTTTTAATATTAAGATTTTTTAATATGACAATATATTGAAATAGGGGAAATTTGGATTGTTTAGAAACAATTGAAATTTTTATAACTTTATTTTTAAAATTATTTATGTTTATGTGGTGCTGAGGATTGACACCCAGTGCCTCACAAATGCTAGGCAAGTGCTCTACCACTGAGCCACAACCCCAGCCCAGAAACAATTAAAATTGATTACTGATAATTTACATAATTCAGCAAAGTGTAAATATACATTTTTATAAAAATATAAAATCTATGTGTGTTATGTATATTATATATTCTATAAGTTTGAAATCTAAACACAAAAAAACCTAGGTTATTAACTACCCAGTTTTGATTAGAGTAGAATTATTAAATACTTGGAAATTTAATACTTTTTTAGATATTACATGGCAAATATCAGATTCAGTACAGTAGTTCATTCCCCCTCCATGCTACTGCTTATATAGGAAAATTACATTTGAAGACTCCAGAGGATGCCTGAAACTATGCTATATTTTTCCAATATGTATATATATACAAATTTAATGTCTTTTCCATCTTAACTAAGTACTTAACATGCATGGTGGCTGTATTTTTTGCTGATTTGATTTTGAGCTGCGACAGCAAAACTAGCACAAATTTCTTTTTCCTTCTTCGCAATTTCACAGATAAAAGATTTGTCTTTACCGTAGATCTTAGCAACCTCAGTATGTAATTTTTTTTTTAATTTGTATTATGTATAAACTTTTCACCTTTTTACTTGAAGTACTTTACAGCTTCTGTTTGGCACATACAAATTGTTAGCATCAAACTTTTGTGCTTTAAGGCTGTTATTTAGTAAAATAAGTGTTACTTAAACAAGTGCTGCACTCAACAGTCTGGTAACAGATGGCTATTAAGTGACTATGGGCAAATAGTATGTATGTACAGCATGGATATGCTAGACAAAGGGATCTTTCAGGTCTCAGGCAAGAAGCAGTGGGATGACTGGAGGTTTATATGTGCTTTATAGCATATTATTAGATCAATGAATAAATTGGCAAATGACAGAAATAATTTGTAAAATATTTACAACTGTATACAAATACATAGATTTCTACTACATTATTAGCAGATGTAGACAAGATTCAACTTCAACTTACATAGCCTTGAAAATTAAGACAAAAATATATAGAGCTAAAATTTTATACCTATGAAAAAGGCAAAATTTAAAAAATAACTTGACAGTCATTACACATTTATTTGGTTTTTTCATTTTTCATTTTATCAGTCATTAAATTTATTTACTCAAAATATAAAATGCTACATGTTAGGTACTATTGTGGTACTAAGAATGCAGTGAATAAGTTAAAACTTTAATATCGGTTTTTAGAATGTCTTTTGTTTATATTTGTAATATTACCTTATGAGTTAAGTCATTTATTATTTCTTAGTAGACTTAGTTAACTGTGGGCCTCACCTTGCTGAGGTTTGCATTTTTTTATCTTAGAAATATTTATTAAATTGTTTAAGTCATTTGACTGAAGTATTTTCTTTTCAAGAAAAATTAAGACATTTATTTTTTTTACTTGTAATTTTTATTTTAAAAGGCATATATAGAAATAAATAGAAAATCTGCAGATTCTATGGTAAAGTTTTATACCTGCTTCCCAATATCCATGGATGGAAATCAACTCTCCATAAGTATGGCTCCTGAAAACATGAATATAAAAGATGAGGTAAATCATAGACTTAAACCATCATTTTTATTAGATATTATTAAATTTTTTAATTAGATTTTTATAGTCTTATGTTATCCAGTTTTCTTCTTTGGTGCGTATGTTTTTTTTCTCAGACACTAAGAAAACTTTTTGTCCTTCCAGTAATCACTTAATCCACTGTTTGAGAGTTATTTTCATATTGAAGGAATCCTATACATAGTTTGTTGGGTTAGAAAAAAAAATCAAAAATTATCTGAAACAGGCATATCTTCATATTTTATTATTCAACCTGCTTATATCTTACTATTATCCAAATAGGAATCCTGGAAGTTATCTTAATTTTTTTTCTCTGATTTTTTTTTCCCCTTGATTTCTTACATGTGATCCTTCATGAGGTTTTGTCTCTCTTAACTACAAAATTTGTTTCCTCTTCCTCATTCCATCTACAATGACTTCTCTTAAAAACTTCTATTGGAGCCTGGCACAGGGATGCACGCCTGTAATCCCAGCACTTTGGGAGGCTGAGGCAGGAGAACTGCAAAGCCAGCCTTAGCAACAGTGAGGCACTAAGCAACTCAGTGAGACCCTGTCTCTAAATAAAAACACAAAATAGGCTGGGGATGTGGCTCAGTGGTCTAGTACCCCTGAGTTCGATCCCTGGTCCCAAAAACAAAAAACAAAAAAACCCCACTTTTATTGGACCACCAAAGTAATATTCCTTTACTTTATGCCTTCAGCTATGTCTCATCAAATCCATTCTTCACAAAACCATGAGACTGACAAGGTTCATATATCTATTCAAATTCAGTAAAAACCCTTCAGTGTTTCTGTGCGGCCTAGAATGAAATATTGTATTAGTATCTTTAGAGGAAAGTGGAAATGCAAAAAATTTCGAAATTGTAGAGATTGTTTTATATGTCACTGTGTCAAAGAAAAAGAAATGTTTGAGAACCATAGTCTCATAAGATAAAGTTCTTTTCCTGTACACAAAACCTTCCATTAGTTATCCTTTGCCAGCTTTAACATTCTATTCTCATGTCACCTTGGCCTTTTTATATTTGAACAGCAACAATTTACTACACGTTTCTACAGTATGCGGTGTTTTATTTGCCTGCATCTGTTATTCCTCATCCCATGCCTTGCTTTATTAGCTTTTCTTTTACTATTTAAATTCTCTTCTTTTTGTTCATATTAAGTTCCTTATTTGTGAATTTGAATGTTTTCCCTAAATGGCTCTTACTGATCTTTAATTAATTTAGAGGAATAGGGAAAATGAAGTTGTGTGGAAGAGGTGAGACTTCAATGACTTTTTCAAAAGGAGGGAAACATTTTTGGAAGGAATCAAAGTTTTGTTGCTTATTTGATGAAATAATGGATAATGCATATTTGTATAGTTTTATATTACAAATCTTGACTAAGTACACGAATGAGAAAGAGCTTATGTCTTCAGCCTTTATCTTTTTGACTTTTTAGGAAGCCCTGTTTATAACCTTGATTAAAGAAAATGACCCAGAGGTGAGTTTTGCATTTACATTTTAAAACATTTTATGTACAAGTAAAAACATGGCCTGTGTTTGTTTGTTAGAAACACTATTTATTGGTTTATCTTTGAGGAATTAAAGAAAACCTTAGTAGCAATGTTAAGATACCAGAACTGAAGTGATAGAGATGTCATGTGGGTCTTCTTAGTAAAAATAAGTAAAGGAATATAATAATCCCTGATGTGGAAAATTTTTTCAAGTAGTAGAATGTATAATTAACCAAATAGATCAGTGCCCTGTTTGAGCATATTTTGTATAGACATCATATTGATAATAGAAATATACCTCCCATTTTGGCATATTGTTTTAGTGATTACTCAGATCTAAAATGGAACTGTACATTGGGGCAGATCACATGCTTTTGCATGTACAAAGGCCTGATGTTCTATGCCCAGCAACAAAAAAGAGATCTTCTTACTATCTTTATCTACAGTCATTTTCTTACTCCTGAGAGAAAACATCATCTGGCCTCTGAAATTTTAAAATTACTCCTAATCTGTGTTTCACAGTTGGAAGCCACAACTTTGAATTTTTCTATGCTATCTCTTAAAAAATACAGGCAAATACAGATAAAATTTATAGCCAGTTTGTGCATCTTGATAATTTACCAGAAGATGGACTTCAGTGTGTACTGTGTGTTGGACTTCAGTTTGGAAAAGTGAATCACCACATATTCATGAATAATAAAAACAAGGTAACAACTTCCTCCCTAATTTAGCTGTATAGAATATATAACTGGGGGCTGGGATTGTAGCTCAGTGGTAGAGCGCTTGCCTCGCATGTGTGAGGCACTGGAGTTCGATCCTCAGCACCACATAAAAATAAATAAATAAAGGTATTGTGTCCATTTATAACTAAAAAAATATTAAAAAAAAAAAAGAATATATAACTGTACCCTGTATTCTTGTGATCTGCAACTTTTTGGTGGAGAGGCAGGGTACTAGGGACTTTTAACCCATGGGCATTTTAGCACTGAGCCATATCCCCAGCTCTTTTTAATTTTTATTTTTGAGACAAAGTCTCATTAAATTGCTTAGAGCCTGGCTGAGTTGCTCAGGTTGTCCTCAAACTTGTGATCCTCCTGCCTTGGCCTGCCAAGTTGCCTGGATTACAGATGTGCACCACCATGCCTGGCTGTAGTCTGTAATTTTTAATTCAACTTCTGAATTGAAGCATTTATAAACATGATTCAGTTGCTTAGTAGGATGATAGACCAGGATATTTTCTCCTTGACTGTGACAAGGAAAAAAAGATAATCTTTCTTTGTCTCTCCCTTTCTCTGTCTTTAGAACTATTAGTTTTTAAGGAGAAGTAAGACTCACGCAAGGGAAAAGGATAAAAAAAAAATAGTACAAAAAGTATTATCTAACTGGGAAGTTTAGACCGGAGTTCATTTGAATCTGGCCTTGACTAACTTTGTGACCTTGGCAGTTTGTTTTATACTTATTTGTAAAACCAGCTATAAAACATGTAGATTTAGGTCTGTTCATTTATGAGAAGTATAAATACTCATTTCATGATTTGACGGCTTTTCTTTTTTTGTTTTGTTTTGGTACTAGGGATTGAACCCAGGGGCACTTTGCTTTATCAAAATGAGCACATCCCCAGCCCTTTTTATTTTTATTTTGAGACAGGGTCTTGCTAGGTTGTTGAGGGCCCCACTGAATTGCTGAAGCTGCCCTCAAACTTGCAACTCTCCTGCTTCAGCCTTCCAAGTCTCTGGGATTATAAGTATGCGCCTTTGTGCTTTTTTTCTTAAAATTAAGAACCAAAAATTGTTCATCTATTTGCATTTTTCATACAGTCTATATTCAAATATATAGTTTAGTCTATGACTACTAAAATTAGGTTTTTATCAGTAATATTTTATCTAGAAAGGCAGGATTTCATATTAAAGTTAATGATTTTTGCTTCATATAAAGTACATGTTTGATCAATGACACTTATTTCTTTGGTATGTTCCTAACTGATAAATAGAGCATGTTTGGTACTGTATAAATGGTGTGACAGGATGAAAGGTAGGGCACAGATGGCATGTACAAATTCTGAAGTTTTACTTTAGGCATCCTTTTTTAAATATATATTTTAGACGTCCTTAATATACAGATTTTTAAAATGCATGTTCTTTTCAGTTTTGCTTTGCCTTTTGCAACATTCTAAGGATTGTTTTCTCTCCTTTACATGGGAACAGGATTAGCAATACCTTTGTAGTCACACACCTAAAGCCTGAAAGAAAAAAATAATCAAATTCTTAAAGAATTTTAGAAAAAAAATTTTATTGTGAAATATACAAATTCTGTCATTTGCAAAAAACATAAATTTACCATTTTCACAATGTTTAAGTTCACTGATTAATTTCAGTTATTAAGTATTAAGCACATTCATATTTTGTATGACAATGTCATTGTTATCCATTTCCAGAAGTTTTGCCATCACCTTAAACAGAAGCTTCCTGTCCATTAAATAATACCCTTCCATTCTTCTTCCTCCTAGCCTGTTAGTCAACATTGTACTTTCTTTTCTTCTCCCCCTTGCTCTTATTTTTTGCAGGGGTGGTGGTGGTGGTGGTGGTGGTAGTGGTGGTAGAATGGAACATAGGGCCTCTGGCGTGCTAGGCATTACATGACAAGAACCATTTTAAAGGAGGAAAAGTTTATTTTGGAGCTCCCAGTTTCAGAGGTCTCAGTCCATAGATAGCTGGCTCCATTTCTCAGGGCTCAAGGTAAGTCATAATGTCATGGTGGAAGGACATGGTAGAAAGCAGCTCAAGGAATCAGAGAAAGCTCTGTTTAACCAGGACAAAATATAAACCCCAAGATAACACCCCCAGTGACCCACCTCCTCCGGCCACACCCTATCTGCCTATAGTAACCAGTTAATCACAATCAGTGGATCAACACACTGATTAGGTTAAGGCTTTCATAAACACTTACTTCACCTCTCAATCCTTTAGCAGTGAGTCACACATGAGCTTTTAAGGAACACCTCATGCGTAAACCATAACATAGGTCTTCCAGGTTCATCTATGTTGTATCGTGTCAGAATTTCCATTTCAAGATTGAACAATATTCCATTATATGCATATACCACATTTTAAAAAATTTACTTTTCCATTGGGCAATTTTGTTGCTTCTACCCTTTGACTATTATAAATAATGCTTCTGTAACTTGTATGTTCAAATAAATGTTTGAGTCCTTTTTCAATTCTTTTGAGTGTGTAGAAATAAATGACTGTATCATACTTAAGTAAATGTAATGAATTCTTTTAATTTTTTAGAAATTGCTTATACTTTTTTTTAAAAATCTTGTCCAAAGGCGATTCTTCAGTTAGAAAGTCCTGAATCTGCTCAATCAATGTACAGCTTTCTGAAACAAAATCCACAAAACATAGGTGACCATGTGTTGACCTGCACGTTATCTCCGAAAATGGATTTATCTGAGGTAACATTTTTTGTGTCAGTTTTTGTTCTTTTAGAAAATGCAAAAAGCGGAGCTGGGATTGTAGCTCAGCAGTAGAGCACTTGCCTTGCATGCGTGAGGCCCTGGGTTTGATCCTCAGCATCACATACAAAGCAATGAAATAAAGACACTGTGTCCATCTATAACTAAAAAAAAAAAAATAATTAAAAAATTAAAAAGAAAATGCAAAAAGCATTTACCTAAAGCTCAGAATACTCTGAATGTAGTTTGAATAATTGTTCTTTTTAATCAGTGGTCAAACTAGTTCTGACCTTAAATATTTTTTCTTTTAAAATTTGTTTTGCAATCATTTGTATGGAACAGTGTAAATTTGTCTTCGTGAGAATAAACTGAAATAATTTTGAAAACTATGTATTTTTTAACATGTGGGTGGAGTGACTCCATCTGTGTATCATCATTATCTCTAGGATGTATAGGCTATTTGGGAGAAAGAAGTGTGTATATTTGTTTTAAATTAAATTTTATTGGAAACTCTATTCTTAGCTGGGCACTGCAGTATATGCCTTTAATCCCAGCAACTTGGGAGGCTGAGGCAGGAGGATCACAAGTTACAGGTCAACATCTGCAATTTAGTGAAACCCTGTCTCAAAAAATAAAATGGATTGGGGATGTAGCTCAGTGGTAAAATGACCCTGGGTTTAATTCCCATTACTGAGAAGAAAAAAAAAAGATCAGTGTATTCTTCACCTGAGGAAAGTTCTCCTCTTATTTATTTCTTCTCTTCAATTTTTATTGAATTTTCCTGGGGGTATTTTTTTTAATGTTTGTTTATTTAAAGCTCTACAGTTGTGTGAAATACCTTTCTTGAACCAGTTTTTTGTGCTTATGTTTACTCCTGTGCATTTTTTTTTCTCTTTTATGACTTGGGAAAGAATTTACCTCATATAGGTATCTGTTATAGATTTCCTCTGCTATCACATGGTTTTACTAACAGGCCACTCCACAGATTGAGAAGACTACTTATAAGTACTATCTTTGGATGGGGTTTATTGACTGTCATTAATTTCTGCTATGCCAGTAGGATATAGACTAGACTTCTGTCACATACACTGGTAAAAGAGATTCTTAGCAGATTATTCATTTTATGTAAAGTACTATTCTTTATTGTTGTTTTTTCTGACAGTCTTTCTAGAAAGATAATTTCAACTCAGATAACACATGATTCCTAAAGAAAAGGCTTCCTTTTTCTGTGTATAAGCTCTAAAGGGCAGATATTTTTGCCATTTGTTCACAGATATGTCTCCAAGTACCTAATATAGTGTTTGGTACATAAGCACTGGTCTTTAAATTTCTACTTTTTGGGGGGTTGGGGACCAGAATGTTTTGTTGGAAATTCAGAAAAATATTTAAAAGGATTATTGTTCCAGCATTTCTAAATGTTTTGAGTAGGGAACTTTTTAAGTCTTCCTTATAAATACAAATGTTTTAAAATATTTCTACAAGGAAGATGGTAATATTTCAGGTTTATTGGTTTTCTTCTAGGCCACAGAGAGTTTCTCATTCATGTCAACATTAAAGATTTAATTACTGTATGTGAATTATTGTATAGAACCCAATGTAGTGGTCTTTACTGAGAAAAAAAATTTCTAGAACTTGTTATGTAAACACTGAAAAATATCTATTCATAATATTATTTTTAACTTAGTATGTTCCATCATTCTCTGTGTGGGACACCTTTAAAAACTTAAACTGAGCAATTTTACAGGTGTCCCATAAAATATTACAGATTTTTTTTTTATTTATTGGTACTGGGGATTGAACTCAGGGACACTTAACCACTAAGCCACATCCTGAGCCCTATTTTGTATTTTATTTAGAGACAGGTTCTCGCTGGGTTGCTTAGCACCTCGCCATTGCTGAGGCTGGCTTTGAATTCGTGATCCTCCTGCCTCAGCCTTCCCAACCACTGGGATTATAGGCATGCGCCACTACGCCCGGCTAAAATTTTACAGATCTTTATGTGTACTATATACAGCACAATAGCACATAATGGGTTAAGGATTAGACTTAAAAAAATTTTTTTTAACTGAATATTTAAAATACAATAGAATAGCCTCTAATGAAATGTGGATTATGTTACAGGCTGAAACTGAGAAAGACCCAGAACCAGGAAAAGAAAGGTATGTTGCTTTAAGTTTGCTAACATTTTTGAATAGTGTTTAGTTATTGAATTTTATTTCTGTATTGGTAGTAAATATTCTCACATAGCAAAACATTCCTATAACATTCCTTTTGTGTATATGTGAAATCATTGTGGTTATCTTTTTGGGTTTTGTTGACCTAGGGGTTTTTTTTTTTTTTTTTTTTTTAATCTCATTCAGGTTTTACTGATTATTTAGAGAAACTATAAATTGAATATAAATATTACTGTTTGGATTAATTATATAAATATTACTTCTTTATAAAATGCTTTGCAAAGACTTGAATAATTCAACTTCATGATCAATATTCTTGTTAAATTTTTCGATTCCAAAATAAACACAATAGTAAAAGTTTTAATCTACAAAATACAAAATGTTATTAGTTCAAAACATAAAAATATAATTTTCAGTGTATATTTCAGTATGTTTTTAGAAGCTGAAGTGCTTTGTATTTTCTGAGGATGAAAGCTCATTTTTCAGAGTCCCTAGAAACTATTGATTCACAGACTTGCTTCACGAACTTGATTTGACCACATGTAGTACACCCTCTCTTTACTAATGTTTTCATTCTAATGGATACCCTCTTTGTCACCCCCATATCCTACCAGTTAATAACCTGCCATTCACTGATTTTCTTTGCATACCACTGATTTAGAACATTTCTTTTACCTACATATACCAATTCATTACTGGTATTTGTTAATCCATGTTGAACTCGTAAGCTTGAAACAGCAGTTTAAAAGTATTTAAATATAAAAAGTATTTGTTATTTAATGCACTAATTTTAAGATGCCTGAAAATGGAATGTCTTATGGATTTTTTCTTCTCAGTAGTTTTTATAAAATTATACTATTCTAGATAATAAAGATGACTGAGTACATTAACATATTGGTAATTTTGAAGCAATGAATTTTCCACGTGTCAACACATTACTTTTTTTTTTTAAGTTGTACATCATCATCCCAGTTACATGCACATACCTAAAGAATAATACAACCAACAGTGTTTTCTCTTAAAGCCACAGAGGACTCAATAAATAACAGTGCCACATGTAGTAGTATAGAGAGACCTACAGTTTCCCCACAGTAACTCTATGACTAGCAAATAAATAGGCTCTCCCAAAAATTCACTATATATGTACTTTATTTGATAGTTTTCTTTGCAGTCTGCAAAAGAAAAGCTATTGCCTATAGCAGTAGTAATTGGTCATTATCTTTCTCTTACTGTTTGGATGTATCTTTTAAAGTTAGATATATTAATAATGAATTTACAGATAGTTGTTCAGTCTTATAAAATTAATTTAGAAATTCTAGCATTAATAATTTCATACTTGGGGCTGGGATTGTGGTGCAGTGGTAGCATGCTCGCCTAGCATGCTTGAGGCACTGGGTTCAGTCCTCAGCACCACATAAAAATAAAATATATTCTGTCCACCTACAACTAAAAAAATAAATAAAATTTAAAAAAAAAAAATAATTTCATACTTAATTTCCAGTATGCCATCCATTTTTTCTGAATTATGACATGAAGGAGAAAGATGTGGGATATGGCCAGAATATTTCTCTTCTCTTCTCTTCTCTTCTCTTCTCTTCTCTTCTCTTCTCTTCTCTTCTCTTCTCTTCTCTTCTCTTCTCTTCTCTTCTTTTTGGTACTGGGGATTGAACTCAGGGGCACTCAACCACTGAGCCACATCCCCAGCCCTATTTTGTGTTTTATGTAGAGACAGGGTCTCACTGAGTTGCTTAGCGCCTCGCCATTGCTGAGGCTGGCTTTGAACTTGCGATTCTCCTGTCTCAGCCTCCCTAAGTGCTGGGATTACAGGCTTGAGCCACCGCGCCTGGCTCAGAATATTTCTTTTAGGGCAAAATAATGCTAAGAAAATACCAATGTTTATTGTTTTTATAAAGTACTTACGGTTGCCCATTTATCATGAATATGATCCTTTTGTTTATAATTAATGTAAACTATTTAAATAGATTTCCCATGTAGAGAAAAGGCATTCATAATTTAATAGTAACTCACATTACACCTGTATTCATCCCCTCTCCATGCAATCAGTATTTACTCATCATGTGACTAAGGTTCCAAATAAGAATGCTAGATGAAATTTCCCTAATTCACTAATATTGGAAGTACCTACTGAGCCTCTGAAATAAACACTAATCTTCAGTATTGTGAAGTCGCAGTCTAAAGTTTCTTGGGATATCTGTCTTACAGTGTAAACCTTCGTTCTCATTCTCAGCTTTTGTTCTTTGCCTTTTCTGATATTATGGAATTATGGAGTGTGGGGTAAAACAGAGGAATAGGAAATTAGATACCTGTGATATGAATGTCTTCCTGGAAGCCTTTTTTTATGTCATTTTCCAGAATATGACTATTTTCCTTTGATCTTTTAAAAGAATTCTTTTTAAAGAATTTAAATCTTTTTAAAGAATTCTTGTTTAATTGTAGTGTTAATAATGTCATTTATTTGACATGTCAGACTGACTTTTCAACCTGAATTGATCACTATTGATGCTTTTTATCACATTAGCTACTGGTATTAATTTTTGGTAAATGAATTCTATAAATTTTAAAGAAAGAGGCACAGAAGTACAAATATGGAATTAAACCATTTTCCCAAATAGGTCTATGTTCTCTTTCAAGTGTGGAACTGCATAGTGATTCATTTGTATAAAAGATAATAATTTTTTATAGACAAATGTTAAATATTGTAAAGGAAAATATCTTGCTATATCCTTGAGCCAGGAATCAAGATCTTCTTCATTGTTATTTCTCCAGCCCCATAAATGTTTGTAAAGATGTTAGGTTAATATGCGATTCAGTAGTTTTGAGTTTATTCTTCATCATCAGAAATGAATCTTTTTTTTTGAGAAATAATATTCATGTAACTGTGTATGTTACAACTTCTTTGTCATATTTGTGCTTAGCCCTAAATTTTATTTTGACTAATCCTAAGAATTTGGAACACTTAAAATCAGCCATTGGTGTTGTTAATATAAGGGATGTGAATTATTTCAAATAAAAGCCTTTTATCATACAAGGTGTAGCTTTTACAGTAAATAGAATACATTTTAAGGTCTGTGGTTACTGGCTGTTGAGCTCAAATTACTCAAACTTGGTGCCTTTGCAACTTTTGAACAAACAGGTGTTTCTGGTAGAAAAGTGTTCTGTTCTTCTTTGCAAGCCTTATTGTATTTACCATCCTTGGGGGAGAACCATTTTATTGGCTCAAATGATTAGACTCTGATTTGGACCTTTTCCATACTTCTGAAATGTGATTAACATCTTAGGACACAGGTACACGTCATCTTGCATTGTTAATTGAGGTATATGTAACTGTCCTTGGAGAAGTATGTCAGATCAGTACTCTTGACTGTGAGGTGTTGATATGGTAATCAGTTTTTGGTGTTTTCCTCCAACCTGCTGCTTCTAATGTAATTATGTGAATATATTTGTTAAACTTTAATGTGTGTTGACAGCATGCTAGATGTTGTCTTCAAAAGCTAAGGTGTTCCTTATTCTCCTAAGATAAATTCTGATCTATAGAACATTAATACTAAAAATACTATGTTTTGTCTCTGCCTCAGAGAAAGTAGTGGAATTGTAAGATCACACACTTTCGTTTACTTTGGGTTTGGGAAGACCATGATGAGATAATATTAATTACATGTACTTGGCTGTGTATATTTTCTATTTCTTCTGAATAATTAGAATTTTATATTACTCTTAGTAACTGGAAAGGTTTCTTTTAAGAACATATATTCCTTTTTATAATGTAACCAGAGACCAATGTTTTATAATAAGACAGTATGTTCATGTTAAGGTGATTCTATCAGTTTCACCTCTAACTTTAAATTTCCAACAGAAGTATTTAAAAAATATTTCCAAAGAAAAGTCTTCTTTTAAGTATATATCATTCATGAGTATAATTCTTGGGAGATTAAAAGCAAATCTGTCCAAAAATGAGGGGTATAATTAAGAATGGGATATTCCCCTACCAGTTTGTTTTTTAGGTAGTGTTCACATACAGCATTTTAGTTTCATCATAGAACTGTACACATAATTTCTTATTTCAGTTACCACTGATGAGAGGATAGGACATCTAATAATAATTCGAGGGAACTATCTCAAATTCACATTTGGCTTTCCAGTGTGAAGTACAAACTTGACAGCAGGAAAAAAAATGATTATAACTCAGACGAGTAAAATGAATAAACATATCAATAGTCATACTCCTGTCACTGTTTCCTTTGAATTAAAGAGAAATCTTCAAGCCAGGTGGGATGGCAAATGCCTACAGTCCTAGCAGCTTGGGAGGCCAAGTCAGGAGGATCACAAGTTGGAGGCCAGCCTGGGCAACTTATTGAGACATTGTTTCAAAATAAAAAAGGGATGAGGATCTAGCTCAGTGGTAGATCTCCTCTGGGTTTGATTCACAAAACCACCAAAACCAAAAAAAAACAACAAAACTTAAGTGAGATGAGATGAAGGACCTTTTAAGTTTTTACATTGTTTACATACTTGCAAAACATCTTAACCACTTTAATGCTGATTGGGTGGATTTCCCAGTGCTTATTATGAATGCATCAGGAAATCTTTACAATTGGCATCAACAGAATTATTTATAATGGTTGAATTCTCATCATAGTTTGATTTTTGTTTGTTTTTGTTTGTGTTCTTTTTTGTTTGTTTTTAAATACTTTTAGCCCTGACTTGAAAAACAGTCCAGTTGATGAAAGTGAGGTGCAAACAGCAGCTGATAGTCCCTCTGTTAAACCTAGTGAGGTTGAAGAAGAAACTACTCCCTATATTCAGACAGAAACTTCCATACAGCAGGAAGAGCCTTGTGAGGAAGAACCTGAAAAAGTACTGTGTGACTCTGACTTTGCTATTGAAACATTGGAAATTGAAACTCAAGGGGAGGAGGTCAACATAGAAATTCCTCTTGTAGCATCGACTCCAGCTAGTATTGAATTATTTGTGGAAAATATAGAGGAGTCTGCTTTAAATCAACAAGTGTGTACCACTGACTTTGAGAAGGAAGAGGCAGAAATCATGAACCCTGAAACAGAATTACCAATATCAGACAGTGTACTTATAGAAGAAAGGAATATCAAAGGAATTCTAGAAGATTCTCCATCTGAAGCAGAAGATTTCTTTTCTGGAATCACACAGTCTGTGGTAGAAGTTGTAGCTGAAGTGGACAAACATGAAACTGTTTCAGAAATAGTGCCATCTGCTTGTGTTATGACTGTAGCATCAGGAATTTGCACTGAGGATGAGAAGATGGGGAGCAAAAAGGGTATTTCTGAAAACACCATGGGTGAAAAGGAAGAGAATGAAATCAATACCAAGGAAACCAGAATGGATCTACAGATAGGAACAGAGAAGGCTGAAAAGAATGAAGCTAAGATGGTTGCAGAAAAATTGGAAAAGATTATGGTAGCAATGAAAGAAAAGCCTGCAGAAAACATTGTAATCAAGGCCTGCCCAAATAAAGGAGTGGGTCAGACCAATAAGCCTGAGGAAACTGGTAAAACTAGTATGCTGGCTGTATCAAATGTGTCTAGCAGTAAATCAAACATTAAGGCTGCTATGGTCTCTTCCCCTAAGGCAAAAGCTACAGCGTCAAAAACTGAAAATCAGAAAAGTTTTTTAAAATCTGTGCTCAGAGATCAAGTAAATACTGAAAAGAAACTTTCAGCCAAGGAACTTGGTCTACTTAAAAGTACCAGATCAGGCTTGGTAGAAAGCAGCAGTAAATTCAAACCCACTCAGAGTAGTGGTACCAGAGGAGGCAGTGGAAAGATCTCAGCCCTGCAAAGCAAGGATTCCAAACTGGATTACAAGGACATAACCAAACAGTCTCAGGAAACAGAAGCTAGACCTTCCATCATGAAACGGGATGACAGCAACAATAAGGTGAGGAGAGTAAGAAGAATGACTCTGTGTCTTTGAAGTGCTTAGTTCTGCTGCTATAGCTATGAAGTAGGAGATGTAACTGTGTTTCATACTTTCATCTCCTCACTCTGCCCCCCAAGCTCTCATTTCTCTTTCTTAAACAATTCCATTGAGTTAAGCCAACAGGCATTTAGAATATCAAGCTCAAAGTTCATAATTAGTTGGAAAAGCATTATTTGGTCAAAAATACAACTGTGGTTTAAAAGGGAAGTCTGTAGTGAATCTTCTAAGGTGATTTAACATTTTCCTTCTGAATGAAAAATCTGTTCCTTCTTTTAAATTGAAGCTTCCTTTGTGTAGTCACATAATTGCCCAATTTAGACATTGTGGATATACTAAAGAAAAGATCTGTAAAACTGAATGTAGCTACAACTTTTAGAGACTAGCCTGTGCTATTAAATGATCAGTATTTAATTTTTATACTTGTTAAATATTTGTATAATCGTGTTTAAGTTATTTTTTTAAGAACATTTAATAACCTAGATGTTTTTCTATATTTCTTACTTAATATTTCAGGCTTTGTCTGGGCAAAACACTAAGAATTCTAAAAGCACCACTGGTAGAAGTTCCAAATCTAAAGAGGTAAAAATAATTCACTAACACCAGCCCTTCATTTCCATCCTCCCATTCATCTGTCTTTATAACTTGAGTCTGTCTTAAAATAGTTAATAAAATGTTTAGAGGACAGGTATAGAATAAGGGATAATAATGGGTTTTTTTTTTCTGACCCTAACACTAATTCTACCGGCAATATTTTTTATCTACAAGTAGGCTAAATATTTTATTACATGTACTTGCAGCTGATCATTGATAGCATACTAAATGTAGGAACACTGATGGAAGTTGGTTTCTGTAGGCACTGTTTTTCAAATTATAGATCTATTTTGTTTTCAAATAGTTACATTAACTAGTAATAGTTGTTTTCATAAAATAAGTTTATCTAAGTGTGAACTTTATTTTTTAGCATTGTATAAGTTAAAATATCTATTATAAGTAAATTGATCAATAGAACAGTCTATTGAGTTGTTTACTTTCTAGCTACATTTGCGGTGCTTCTAGAAGTCCTGTAAGTCTGTCAGAGCACTTACTAAGATATTTAACATATGGAACAGTAAACTCTTCATATTAATTGTTTGACAGATACTTAAATATAGTATTTTTGTGCCATTGTTGTATTGCAAAACTCATCTTTTAAGAAGTGATTGTAATCGTATTGAAATTATGTGAAAGTGGAATTCGATGGATGTCATTGAATCCCTTTAACATTTACTTTATGAATTGCAGTAAATCTGTGGAGGCTTTTTTAAAAAATGATCTGCCTGCACATTTATTGTGACTATTTGCAACTCGAGTGGTCAATAGTTGTTAACACTGTGATTTTTAAATTTCCAACAGGAACCCTTATTTCCATTTAACTTGGATGAATTTGTAACTGTGGATGAGGTTATAGAAGAAGTGAATTCTTCTCAAGCCAAGCAGAATCCATTCAAGGGAAAAAGGAAAGAAGCTCTTAAAAGTACTCCTTCCTCTGAACTTAACTTGAAGAAAAAGAAGGGGAAAACCTCTGCCTGTCATGGTGTTGAGGGAGAATTATCTTTTGTAACATTGGATGAGATCGGGGAAGAAGAAGATGCAGCTGCACAAGCTCTAGTCACTGTGGATGAAGTAATTGATGAAGAAGAACTAAATATGGAAGAAATGGTAAAAAATTCAAATTCACTTCTTACATTAGATGAGTTAATTGACCAGGATGATTGCATTTCCCACAGTGAACCAAAAGATGTTACTGTTCTGTCAGTGGCTGAAGAACAAGATCTTCTCAAACAAGAACGCCTGGTAACTGTGGATGAAATTGGAGAAGTAGAAGAGCTACCTTTAAATGAGTCAGCAGACATAACTTTTGCCACTTTAAATGCTAAAGGAGATGAAGGAAATCCTGTAAGGGATTCCATTGGGTTCATTTCTTCTCAGATGCCTGAAGACCCTTCTACTTTAGTAACTGTAGATGAAATACAGGATGACAGCAGTGATTTGCATTTAGTGACTTTGGATGAAGTAACTGAAGAGGATGAAGACTCTCTGGCTGATTTCAACAACCTTAAAGAAGAACTTAATTTTGTTACTGTTGATGAAGTTGGAGAGGAGGAAGATGGAGATAGTGATTTAAAAGTTGAGTTAGCACAAAGCAAAAATGATGGTCCTCTAGATAAAAGAGGAGATAGAAAGAAGAGAGCAGTGGACACAAAGAAGACAAAACTTGAAGCCTTGTCCCAAATGAGTCCAGTAAATGAGAATGTTACAGAAGATCTGAAAACCATGATTGAAAGACACTTAGCAGGTAGATTCTTGGAAGTGGTAGTTTTCCTGTTTTATGAGAGGGTTATATTTAAAATTAATTTTAAAATATATATTGTGGCATTACCAAAAATTTCACCCTGTATTGATATAATAAGCCAGCAAATAAGACTTATACCCTATAATATTTTCCACAGAAATGTGTACAGGTTTCACATATTTCTCTTAGTTATAGAGCAGAGCTTGCTTCAAGTTGTTAAACCTCAGGAAAGGATGTCAAACCAGAAAACAAGCTAGAGTAGCCAAATTAGAATTGGAATGATACTGGTATATTTTACATTGTGGACAAAGCAGCTTTTGATAATCAAAAGGACCTTTATACCATGCTGCCACCCATATTTTGTTTAAACTTAGGATTTAGAAAAATAAATGTACAATTTTACTTAAAGTAGTATTTTGATGGTATAGAATATTAGAGCAGCTCACTTGTAGGACTTGAGGAAAATAAATAATTTCTGTTAAAGAAAATCTGGGAAGATTTAAACCAACTAAGAATAAAATATTAGGAAGGTCCCCACAGGCTTATGTAACAAATTAGAAAAATGTGTATATCTACCTTAAGTAAAGAAGATAGGGGGGCTGGGGTTATGGCGCAGTGGTAGCGCCCTTGCCTAGCACATGTGAGGCACTGGGTTTGATCCTCAGCACCACATAAAAATAAAATATTCTGTCCACCTACAACTAAAAAATAAATATTAAAAAAAAAAAGGGAAGAAGAGTAGTTTGGAACGTGATAAATGGGAACGTAGGAGGATGTTTTAACTGTAAGAAATAGTTTTTAAATGAATTCTATTTTATATTACAAATAGGGTTCCTTCTCAGCTTTGGATATTATTTGCTAAAAACTAAGATGTTGAAATTATTATTCAAACAATTTAATATGCTTCATTTAAAGCAATTTAAATATTGTTACTAGAGCAATAAATTTAGTCTTTCTGTTTTAAAGCTAAAACACCAATGAAGAGAATTAGAATTGGTAGTAAAGCAACACCCTCAGAAAAAGCTGTTGCAACAGAATCAGCAAAAGGTGAAGAGGCCTTCCAAATTAGTGAAGGTAAAGCAGGATTGTTGGGGTGTGGAGAGAATTACATAGCATGAGATGGTGTTAAAAGTTTCAAAGATTACCATCTAAGTAGAAACGTAGCAAGAGAGGAAAATGGCAGGTTTAGAATTAGGTCCAGATACAATTTTTATCTTCATAATTTAGAAAGATAATGGAACATTGATAACAAAATGAGACGTATTTGTGGAAATGATCTGTAAAAGGTTCTTTTGACCATGTTGCAGCTTCAGGTAGAAATAATTTATTAACCAGCTATCTTAAATGCTTCCAAGCAGCCAGCCAATGACACAAAATGTCTGAATAACATTAATAAAATTTAAGTTGAAACAAAAAAGGAACAGTATCCAGCAAGGGAAAATACTTCACTCAACAAGTATTTGGCTTTGTGTCCATTATATTGGATACTGTCTGTAGTAAAATACTGAAAAGCATAGAAACGAACACAAAGTTCCTCATATCAGGGAATTTATTGCTGTATGACTTAAACAGCACTACAAGGGTATCCCTTTTACCATTCTCTTTGCAGCACCCTCCTTGCCTTCCTGTTCTATTTTCTCTAAGGAAAAATTATCAACCATGATTCAGTCCAAGAAGTTCTTTGAATGTTACCTCAGCTGGGCCCTCAGTGCTATCCATAGTCCATTAGAGGTTATTCACTTTGCTGAGCTTTAATATTTGTAATTTCACTTTTAATTCTCTCTTAGGCTCTTAATTTAGGCTCAGTTTTCTAGGTTAGGGGGACATCAGAATTATTCTCTGCTGGTATCCTTTCCCCTAATTTCCATTTAATACCTCAACCCAGCACCTTGCATAGACAAGTTAATTCTTCCCAGTTACTGCACAACTTGACTACTTCTGTTCCTCTGTAAATTTTTTCTGAAACTATATGAATACAATTTTCTGTTAGCTGTAGCCCTTTATCTCTAAATGCATTTAATTAATCTAAACAGATTTACCTATATATTTTTTGACATCAGACAATCTAGGATAATAGTATATGGAGAATAGTCAGGTGGTATTAATCAAGGAAGATTTCCTTTGAGTTTTAAGTTAGTCATTGAAGGTAGGGATTATCCAAAACTAACTTTACAAAGTCTATAAATCTATGTTGAATAGCTTCCTTTTTTCCTTGAAAAATTTTAATGACTTTAGTTGATGAAGAATCTGGATTAAAGGATTCAGAACCAGATCGAAAACGCAAGAAGATTGAGGACCCTTCTTTAGGCAAAACAGTGGCACCTGATGTCCCAGAAGGTAAAGTGAAAGTTACATTCCTTTCCTTTTCCCTATGAAAATTCTGCACCATAGTAATTGTTCTGTTGTTTAAATGAATTATTGAGTAACCTTGCTTGGTAGTTTTGAAGACAGCTTAAGAAGTAGACTATTTTTTAACCTGGCAGGGATATTTTTATTGCAGTCTTTAAAAAAGTCTGGCATAGGGGCTGGGGCTGTAGCTCAGTGGCAGAGCGCTTGCCTAGCATGCATGAGGCACTGGGTTCGGTTCTCAGCACCACATATAAATAATAAATGAATAAAATAAAGATCCATCAACAACTAAAAAAAAAAAAAATTAAAAAAAAAAAGTCTGGCATATATGTTTTCTGTTTTATTTCTGGTGCTTTCTTTACTGCTGTGGTGAGAATTGAGTTATACTTGCTTAGTCAGAAACTCCAGTTAGGCAGAATATGCAGAAAAGCTTAAGTTTGCAAACTATTTTCATGACCATATCAGGTAAGCTGAGGAGTCCTTGTTTGTTCAGCCAGTACACTCCACAAACAGTTGCCCATCATTCTGCCTCTTCTCTCTCTTTTACTTTTTATCAAGATATTCCTAAAGTTTTTATTTTAGACTGTCAGATTCTATTCTGAAGGATAATTGAACAGTTCTTTCTAATCTAGCTTTCTCCATGGGAATCTATTCAGTTTGCATTATACCACTTAAGTGGAATTCTGGCATTCCTGAGAATCAATTTTTTGGGGTTTTTTGGGGGGGGTTGGGGGGCATGGGTTACTAGGGATTGAACCCAGGAGATTTTACCACTGTGCTGTATCCCCAGTCCTTTTTTTTATTTTGAGACAGGTTCTCCCTAAGTTGCTAAGACTGGTCTTAAATTTTGATTTTCCTGCCTTAGCCTCCCAAGTCTCTGAGATTACAGGCATTTGCTACTGTACCTGGTAATAATTTCTTTAAAAATAAAGATTATGTTTTGTAATTAAGTTATTGCTCTTGATCCCTAAGTATGTAGGAATGTTTACTATCCTTGTATATAAGTATATATACTGTGCTTAATATGTTTGCATAAAGTGACGTAACTGTTAGTACATTGTTAATTTTCTTCCTTCCTCTTTTTCACTCTCTATCTTAAAGATTTAGATTTTCTTGTACCGAAGGCTGGATTCTTCTGTCCAATTTGTTCCCTCTTCTACTCAGGTGAAAAAGCAATGACAAATCACTGCAAGAGTACACGTCATAAGCAAAATACAGAGGTAATTTTTAATTATTAACACTTAAAAATCTCCAGGTGCTGTTATGTGTTGTAATTGAACTAGTTTAATATCCATCCAAAATGTACATTTTTTCCCCTTTGTGAGAACTTTTGGATGTTCATGCCAGTTTATTCCTCTAAGTCCAAAATCCTATTTTGTCTTTCACTATACCTTACCAGTAATTTCTAGCTCTTATTTCTTTTCCTTGAACAATAGAATTTACCAGAGTAGATTCTGCAGCTTAATAGTATCACATGACACTCCATTAATGTGAGATAAACTGCATATTCTGACGCCCTGTTACAAAATCATGTACATGTTAGCATACTGACATTTCTTCCAATAAAAAGCATATGGGGGCTGGGATTGTAGCTCAGTGGTAGAGCGCTTGCCTCGCATGCATGAGGCCCTGGATTTGATCCTCAGCACCACATACAAAGCAATAAAATAAAGACATTGTGTCCATCTACAACTAAAAAAATATTAAAAAAAAAAAAAAAAAAGCATATGGGAGGGCTGAAGTTGTAGCTCAGTGGTACAGCGCTTGCTTAGTATGTGTGAGGCACTGGGTTCGATTCTCAGCACCATGTATAACTAAGTAAAATAAAGGACCATTGACAACTAAAAAATTTTTTAAAAAAAGCATATGGGAGAAAAATAAAATTTCTGAATTGCTAGCTAGAAAGAATCCTATGTAAGCTTATGTAATGCAGTTTCCTAAATTGATTGATCACAAAGCCCTCTTTTTAAAGTTTTACATGTTTAGGCAGTGCTGCTCTAGAGTATCATCCTTAGTCATTGAAGCTAATGGTTCTGAATCCTCTTGAATGTTTGAGATTGTTTTACATGTCATTTCCATTGATATTTGTGCCACAGACACTCATTAAACACTGAGCTGTTATGTGCTGAAAGCTTATTTAATCTCCTCATCGACTTTAAAAGGTAGACATTATTCCAGCTTTAGAGTTGAGGACCCAGACCCAGGATTACATTTCTAAGCCCAAGGTCACATAGCTAGTTAGTGGCAGACCTAGGATTTGAACCTAGCTATTTTATTCTAGCCTCAAACCCTTACACATTTTGCTTGTGTTCCCTGTGTTTTTAACTTAATTGTGTCATTTTCCATTTAAAACCACGCTGAATCATACGGTACTTGGAATAATATTTAAACTTCTTATTGTGAGTCCACAGAAAGCCCTACCTGATCTGACTTTTAAACTTCTCTGAACTCAGCTTTTTATTACTGACTATATCCCAACTTTTCTGGCTCTCTGTCTGACTTTTTTTCCCCCCTGCAGTACTGGGGATTGAACCCAAGTGCACCCTACCACTGAGCTGTATCCCCAATCTGGTACCTGGCTCTTTGTTCTACTTTTTTTTATACATGAGAGTTCCTTGCCTGCTTTACACCTTTATATTGCTGTTCCTTTGCCCCCCTCTCAATTCCACTTCCTTGACCAGGTCTTCCTCATCTTTTTGGTTTCAACTCAAATACTAGCTCTTCAGAAAGACCTTTGCTTAAGAAAGACCTAGCTAAAGTAGGACATTCCAGCCTACCCACTCCCTACAAAAGATCAACCTAATTAGTTGCTTTGTTATAATTTTAGAGTGCTTACTACTACCTAAAAATACTTGTTGTTCTTTGATCATTTGTCTTTCCTAATTAGAATATAAGCTTCATTGTATATAATGCTTGTCTTCCCTTGTTGACCACTGAATCTTCAAGTACCAAGCATAAAGCCTAGTATATTGTAAAATATACTAGGAAGACTGATGAATGAAAAGAAGGAATACTAATATAAGGCACTGTGTTTGTAATCTTTATTTTGTAGAGTTGAGTAGTTTTAAATTGTAAATGCAATGAAATACATTAAAAAAGTTTTCACACACAGGAAAATAATATCTAATTAAGTATTTCATATTGTAAATTGTTTTCACAGAAGTTCATGGCCAAGCAAAGAAAGGAAAAGGAGCAGAATGAGGCTGAAGAAAGAAGCTCTAGGTGATTGGGAGAAAGGGGAAAGAATTCATTAGAAATTTGTTTAGGGTCCAGTTGATTTGTGTATTTTTGTTATCACTTAATTTGTAATTTTTGTTTCAGAAGCAAATATTCATGTTGTACAAATTTCTGATTGCCCTTGATGTAGAGAGACTGATGGGGAAAGTATGATGGGTTTGATTTTTATATCAAATCATCAGGCATGGAGAAAAGTCTTTTAGAGGTGTTAAAATAAATGTTCCTACTGTATATTTAAAATAGCGTGTTGTTTGTGGCTGCTTTATTAAAAACTTGCTTGCCTCTGATTGCAGACAAGGTTCTCCTCCACAACCCCTGGGATTCGGGATATTTGGGAATTCTGGATATTTGGGAATTCTTCACATATTAACATGATAAGTGTTTAACTTTGTTTCATCCATCTATATATTATGGGTCAAAGATTTCTTTAAATGCTCGGTTTTTCTAGGTAAAATCGTATTACATCATGCTTGACCCAGGTAAGTTTTGAGTAAAGTATTGCTTTAATTTAATATTATCTATTTATTTATTGGTACTGGGAATTGAATCCAGGGATGCTTAACCACTGAGCCACATCCCCAGCCCTATTTTTTTTTTAATTTTGAGATAGGGCCTCACTAAGTTGCCTAGTGCCTCACTAAGTTGCTGAGGCTGATCTTGAACTTGCAGTCCTCTTGCCTCAGCCTTTTCAGTCACTGGGATTACAGGTGTGCGCTACCATTGCCTGGTTTGCTTTAATTTTTAAGTGTGTTTGGTTTTTTCCTCCCTGCTTCTGTTAACAGTATTTCTGCCAACACTATTTCTGCCAGGAGCCTTTTAAAGTAGCACCTCTCAAGTCATTATTAGCTTGAACTTACAGAGCAGCCTTTACTTTCTGTGACCTTTACAGATGATTTTTAGACCCTTTAGATTATTATCTAATGTGTTTGTAAAAAGTTGTTAGAGTAACAAAAATAATTAAGTGGATTGTTAGAAAGTGCTAGACACAGTCCTGTACTATATATTTTTAGATTAGGCCATACTTCAGAATTGTTTTAGTATTGATTCCTCAGGATGTACCCAGTAATAATAGAAAGTGAATGAATGGAGAGAAACTATACCAACTAAAACAACTTTTTAGATCTCTTATTTCCATGACAGCACAGCAGTTACATCACAGCCAAAAAAAATGGAGTGAAGATCAAAAAACAGCACTTCTTGCCAGGTGCTGTAGCACATGCCTATTAATCTCAGTGACTGAGGAGGCTGAGGCAGGAGAATCCCAAGTTCTAGGTTAGCCTCAGCAACTTAGTGAGAAGACAGTGCCTCAGATATGTTGTAGCTCAGTGGTAGAGTACATCTAGGTTCAATCTCCAGTACAAAAACAAAACAAAAAAATAACAGCAGTTGCTTGTTACTGCCCACCAAACTCATTGCACATTCAGTTCAAATTTAGCCACAGCCTCAGCAGTACTACAAAAGACTACATAGAGGCTGAGACAGGAGAATCGTGAATTCAAAGCCATTCTCAGCAACTCAGTGAGACCCTGTCTCTACATAAAACACAAAATAGGACTGGGGATGTAGTTCATTGGTCCAGTGCCCCTGAGTTCAATCCCTGGTACCAAAAAAAAAAAAAAGGCCACATACCACAGATAGGAAGTGGAATGAGGAGAGGGAAGTGCCAAGAGTCTGTTGGGATTACAACCCATATAAGTGAATGAGGAAATAGGAGAAAGAGGAGCTATTAAAAGGCTGGAGAATAAGGTGCTGCAGTCTAAAGCACTGGTCAGAGTGAATGAGAATCTTCCATTTCTTCTGGGTCTGCTTTTGGAATTTTAGCAACCTAGGAAGTTACAAGTTTCTTTACTTTGTCTGGATCAACATTAGAATTTAATCTTAAGTTCCTGTCAAACTCTTATTTCCTTCTAAGTAATTATTTGGAAAAAAGCTATTTTTTTTTTTTTTTTTGTGGAATTGCTATCTACATTTGAATAAAAGGAACTGCTAAAGCCTAAAAATTACACAGATTTTTGTTGTTGTTTCTTCCTAATGACTGATATTGACGTGATAAATGATGTTCCTTTCTGGTGCTTCTTGCATTTAATTTTTTATCATGGGGCTTCAAGTACAAGTTTTTTTGTGAGTTTTTTGTTTTTTTTTTTTAAATAAGCACATTCTTTGCATATAATTTTCCAATTCTTCATGTTTTCAGAAAACCTTGAAATACCTCCTTCCTTTAGTCATACCACACACATGGAATATACATGTTCATAGCAGTTTCTGCTTATTAGTGGGTTGAGGGATGTAATTTGGTTTGCACCCTCCTTTATGGGTTTATCATTTCATCAACCAGATGCCAAAGCAGAAGCAGATGGGCATTCAACATGACCTCTATAAAAGTTTGGAAATTTATTCCTCTTCTTGTTATAGAATGCTATGGAAACCTCCCTCTCCAAACTGCTCCCTTGTTGTTGTTTTGTTTTTAATCTTTAGGAGTTAAGTTTCTACAACTGAAATTTTTTATTTTAGTATTATTTGTGGAAAAAAAATCAGACATTTTTAAAAAGACAGGATAATTTATCCAATATATCTTCACACTAAACCCAATTTCAACCATAATTAACTCAAGACCAGTAAGATATATGTGAATATGTATATACTTCTCACTACCTAACTCTTGTATTATGTTAAAGTGAGTCTTAGCATGTTATTTTACCTATAAATGTTTCATTGTGTGTTTCTAAAAGATAAAGATTCATTCTTCCTTTTTGGCGATGCTGGGTATTGGACCCAGGGCCTCTGAAATGCTAGGGAAGCTACATCCTAACCCCCAAGCTTCTTTTTAATGTAACCAATATCATTAAAAATATTTAATTCAGTTCCGATTTTCAATTTTGTGTGTGTTGCTTTTTTTTTTTCTTTTTTTAAACTATGTCTTAATCCACATCCAAATAGGGTCCATACATTGTGCTAGCTGATAGATCTTTTAAATTACATAGTACAAAATATAGGCTCTCTCTCTCCTTATAATTTATTTGGTTAACAAACTTGGTATTTGGTTCTACAAAGAAGTTACACCAAATGTGGTCTTTGGGGCTGGAGGTATAGCTTAGTGGTAGATTACAGGCCTGGCATGCACAAGGACCTGTGTTCAGCGCTGAAAAAAAAAAAGTGAAGAGGGTGAATAGGTCATCTTTGGACCCAGGACCAACCCACAAACTTTTCGTATTAGTTTATGATGACTTAAGTACAGAAGTTGAGAGTGTTTATGAGCATTTTTATGGTGATTTATGTCTATACATTGACAATTTAAAAAATTAGAATTTGCATTATTTTATGGGGATTTTTAATTTCATTTTGTGTATTTTACAAAATGACCCAGCACATAGTTTGGGAAACACTATTGATAGGCTTCCTGTGGTCTGGAGTTTGGTGATTGCAACCCTATAGTTCCTTTAATATGTTTCTTGTACTCTGTAGCACTTATAGGTTGCTAGCTGAATGTGGACACTTCATTAGAATTTGCCTTTTTTTCTTCTCTTTTGGCAAAAGCGGTCTTCTTCATCAGGAGGCACCAGATTTCTGACTGCTTTATTTGAAATTTTAGTAGCAGTTGATGCTTTGTTTCAATTTACTTAGTAACTAGAGATTGAAAAATAGTAATGTTTTAATTCTCTTTGTTCGTGTATTAGTTGGAATATTTTTATAAAGGGAGATACTACTCATCTGCAATTTGGTTACTTAAGGGTGTCATTTGTGTAAGAAAGACATGACAGATATTTGATGCTTTTCCTTTATTTGCCAGATTTTCAGAATTAGTTGTTTTACTGGTACCTATCGATAGTGATGAGTTCTTTTTTAAAAAATATGAACTTTTAAAAAAAATATGAATTTTAACATACTTGATATTTCAAACCTTTGCAGTTTTAGCTTTAATGATGATTAAATTATCCCATTTTTCCTTTAACTCCTCACTCCTTTCACTACGACACTACTAGCTTTTATTGTCTCCTTACTGTCTATACATCAGGGTGTTCCAGGAGCATCTGTACATTCCCTGCCCCAAACTTGAAGTCAGCCATTTCCCTAAGAAATAGTGGGTAATTAGGGGTGTTTATTGCTTTTGGATTGGTCACTGCTTTTCAGTGGATGGAATTTGAAAATACATGGCTTTTTTTCCACATTTTTTATTGATGCATTGTAGTTGTACATGATAGGATTTGGTGTTTCATATTTGTACATGCACACAATATAACAGTATAATTTGGCCAATGTCACTCCCTAGCACTTTCCCCCTTCTTTCCCTGCCTCCCACCTGCTGGTCCCTTTACTGATCTCCGTTTGATTTTTGTGGGATTTGCCACCACCATTCTTTTTCTTTTTCCCTTATAACTTCCACATGTGAGAGAAAACATATAACCCTTAACCTTCTGAGTTTGACTTATAAAAATACACGTTCACACATTTTTGTTTTTAAGATAAAATGTATAGCTATCATATTGGTTCTTCTCAAATTTAGGATTTCCAGGTTTTTACCTCTTCTATCTTAAATCAAGATCTTTGTGCTATGAGAATCCTAGGGACATTAGAATTCAGGGACATTAGAGTGATAAAACTAAATTGTCAATTTAAAATTAGATTCTCAGCACCACATACAAATGAATGAATAAAATGAAGGTATTGTGTCCATCTACAACTAAAAACATATTTTAAAAAAATATCAGTGCACTACCCAGCTGCTCAGGCAGGAGGATGGTGAGTTTAAAGCCAGCCTCAGAAAAGTGAGGCACTAAGCAACTCAGACCTGTTTCTAAATAAAATACAAAATAGGGTTTGGGATGTGGTTCAGTGGTCAAATGCCCCTGAGTTTAATCCCTGGTAACCCCCACCCCCTAAAAAAGTAATATACTAAAAATAGAGGAGCCTTTTGAATCTCAAAGAGGATTGTTTTAGCTTTGCAGTACCATAATAGAATACCTGAAACAGCTAACTTATAAAGAAAAAGATTTGCTTAGCTCAACAGTTTTGGAGGTTATAAGCATGGTGCCTGCATTAATTTTGATGAGGATGATAAATGATAGCACATTGTGACAAGACTCAAATCTTGAATCAGAACAAAAAGAAGATGAGCTGAGTCCCACAGTCCTTTTACAAGGCATGCCCTTAGTGACAATTCTGAGCATACACTCTATCATAATAAATACAGCAAACAATAAGTAGGAACTATTTATTATTACATGTATCAACAATCATGCCTGTACAAGTAATAATATATATTTCCTACTTATTGTTTGCTAAGTGTTTATTATGGTAGATTTCTCAGGAAAGACTCTGTCATGGGAAATTGAAACCTCTTGACACTACCATGAGTATTTCTCCTCAGAGGAGGCAGATGAGGTAGGTGGCTTCAGAGTACCACCAGAGTCTCTGATTCTTAGTAACCTTGTGCACAAGGATCTGTGTGGACTTCTCAGAAGATAGGGAACATAGAAATCATGTAGTGTTTTCACATGGCCTCTTTGGTCAGAATTCTATTTTCTGGGGGTTTGGTCAGAATTCTATTTTCTCTTATATTAGAATGGTATCAAACATGTCCCTTAATTTCACAATGTGGTTGAAGAACTAACCTCTCCAGGACACTTCCCTGAAATAGTAAGCAGTAAAAAATGGTTGGAACACCTATCCTTCTCAGCACTGTTCTGGTTATATTGTCAAAGGCTTGGTATATTAGTTATAGCAAATGTTCACAACCTGGACACCTTGAAACAACTTTATTCTTTGAAAATTCTGGAGACAAAAAGTCCAAAATCAGTAAGCTGGGGATGTGACTCTGGTTAAGTACCCTTGGGTTCAATCCCTGGTACCAAAAAAATCCAAGATCAAAATGTTTGTAGGACCACACTCCTTCCAAGGCTTTGGAGGAGAATTGGTTCCTTGCCTCCTCCAGCTGCTAGTGGCTACATTCTTTGACTTGTGGCTGAATTGCTCCAAACTCTGCCTGCACCCTCACATGTTTTTCTTTGTGTATAGGTATCTAATATCTTTGTGCCTCTCTCTTCTATGGATATATGTGGTTTTGTGTTTTTGACCTACTAGGGACATTGAAGATAAACCCCTCTCAAGATCCTTAATCACATAACGTTCACAGGTCCTGGGGATTAGGAATTTAATATATCTTTGCTGGAGCATTTTGTTTTCTACCTGCTATACTTGGCTATGGGAAGTAGGTACCCTCTGTTGTCAGCCCCCAGTGATCAAACAAGCAAAGCACACCCCATGGCCCTGGATAATCCAGACTATTGAAGAATCTCACCTTCATGAAAGGGCAGGAACAGAGGGGATGTGTCTGCATTTGACAAGTGGGCAGAAAATAAAATCTGACCAGCTTTAGTCTTGGTGTGCTGTAATTTCTTAACCTGCTGTGGTTTATTTTTTTTATTTTTTTATTTTTTGAATGTTTTTTAGTTGTTGACGGACTTCTATTTTATTTATTTATATGTGGTACTGAGAATCGAACCCAGTGCCTCACACATGCCAGGCAAGTGCTCTACCACTGAGCCACAACTTCAGCCCATGTGGTTTATTTTTTTATTTGTTGTTTCTAGATATATGTGACAGTATATTTTGACATTATACATACATGGAGTATGACTTATTCTAATTGGGATCCCATTTTTGAAATTGTATGTGATGTGAAGTTTCACTGGTGGTAATTCATATATGAACATTTGAATGTCCATCATTCTACTGTCTTTCCTATTCCTGTTCCCCCTCCCTTCCCTTCATTCCTCTTTGTCTAATCCAGTGAACTTTTTTTCTTCCCTCCCCTACTCCCTTACTGTATCAGCATCCGCATATCGGTGAGAATATTTGGCCTTTGGATTTTTGGGATTGGCTTATTTCACTTAGCATGATAGTCTCAAGTTTTATCCATTTACCAGCAAAAGAATTTCATTCTCCTTTATGGCTAATATTCCATTTGTGTGTGTGTGTATGTATGTATGTATACACATATATATACACATACATACATATATACATACACATTTTCTTTATCCATTTATTTGTTGAAGGGCACCTAGGTTGGTTCCGAGGCTTAGCTATTGCTGTAAACATTGATGTGGCTGAGTCACTATAGTTGCTGCTTTTAAGTCTTTTGGGTATATAGCAAGGAGTGGGATAACTGGGTGAAATGGTGGTTCCATTCCAAGTTTTCTGAGGAATCTCCATACTGCTTCCCAGAGTGATTACACCAATTCACGGTCCCACCAATGCACTGTGATTTAAAAGAATAAAACTATCATCTAGGCCAGAGAAGAAAGACACTCCCTCCAGTTTGGGATAACCTTAAAATAGCGCTTTACAAATGTTTTATTCTCACCACAAACTCTCATTATGTGTGTCTTAAAGATGAAAATAAGGTCATGTGGAAATAAGGATCTAACATGGTTATTATTTATTCCCACTTCTCTTCCCCTAGTGTACTTTGACCTACCAGATCTCTCTGCCCCAGAGCAGAGTATATGGTCCTAAAAGACTTGAGCTTATAGAAACAAAAATGGATTGACCTTCATGATTCAAATAATTTTTCCTTAAGTTGCTCATGCTGGGAACTTTCCTAGAGAAAAAAACAGATAAATCCTGAGATAGTTAAGAATGAAAGTATAATCAACTGATAACTATGGGTAAATTTAGGGCTATCTGTATAAATATGTAATCTTGGGATAAGTCAGCAATCATTTATTACAACAATAAAGGTAGAAGCTATAAAGAAAAGAACTGAAAATTTTAACCGCATAAAGACTTGTAACTTTATTATGTCATAGCTGGGCTGTCTAGAGTAGATTTAATTGGTGGGCGGGGGGGACTGAGTTAAAACTAACTGTTGTTTAGTTAGAAATCTGACTTTGACAGGTATTGGGAGCTCAGAAAATTAAACCCCAAAGTGAAGGCCTCAGATACAAAGTTCCTTTCTGCCTTCTCCTGCCCTCCTGTCTCTCACTTCTCACTTTCCACCAAGACAAGCTGTAGAAACTAGAATCCCTCTCCCCTAGGGCAAGTCAGAAACCAGAACCCTTTTCCCCCTAAAGCTAGCCATGAAACCTAAAAATATCACTTTAATTTTTCCCTATTTTTCTTTCTTGGAACTGACCATAAGGAAATTCTCTGGCCTTTCTTGTCTAATAGTAGATCATAAGACCTTCATTTCAGAAAGGACTCTGCCCTGTAGCCAGGAGAAAGGGCTGTCAAGGTCTTGCTGGGTGTCCTTGCAGTCTGTTAGCATTTGATCGTATTCTTTTTGTCTGATAACATTTCTGCATGGTTGTCTGTGCTTTGTCAAACCTAAGCATAAAAATGGATAGTTCATCCTGGGGCTTCAGTCTTTATTCTTAAGGATCTTGTGTCACTTAAAATGACCATCAAACCAAACCAAAAAAAAAGGATGTAGCTTGCCTAATGTGCACAAGGCCCTGGGTTCAATCCCCAGTACTGGCAGGTGGGGGATAGCGGGAAGACTCAAATAAACTTCTTACACTTTTCTCTCATAACCTCTTTTTGGTATAGGAGAGTTGGCCATCCTTTACAATGGGCAGAAGAGGGATTAATTACTCCCTTTTCTGCTCCTGTATGGGACTATGGTCTATGAAGTGACCATGTATAATTGTTCAGTGCGCTATCTGTGCAGCCACATATGTATGGCAACTCTGAGAGTTATTCCTTTCATGCTGCCCCAAGGTAGACCTCACCTCATAAAAATCCCCCTGACACACAGACATATACATACACCCCTAGACTTCACCTCATCCTCTGGAAAGTTTTCTGGGATACATCAAAACTTTACTCCTAATATTCTACTGTACTCTCCCTCTCTACTCTCCTGGTCTGGATCCTAATCATAATTCCAAAGGAGAGGAGAAGGTAGGCAGAAATACAGAACATTAGTGTGCTTAATATGCTATGACTATTATGGCCAAAGTTCTGCAGCAAAAACCAGAACTGTGCTTCAAATTACTCCAAGCAAAATGTGAAGGGACTCACCACATAGACACTGTCAGTTGGGGTTCCTGGCTGCTAGCTACAGCAACCCCACCTGGGCATCAGAAGCAAGGAAAGATTTCAAAGGAGATTTGGAGGCTTTGGCTTGGAAAATGGATGGGACTTGAACAGCAGAAGCCAAGGCTGTTATTCTTTGATCTTCAGCAGGAAAAGTTGATTATTTGCTGCCATTGCAACTACAACATCTGACTTCCTAAAGCTCCACAAGGTCTTTAAGTCCTAGGACAGAACATCCATCTGGCTTAGCCTGGGTAAACCTGCACAGTGACAGAGAAAGGAAGGTCCTGGCTCTGCAGCTTCCAGCAGTGAGGCAGACACATCATCTCTCAACGCCATTCGTAAGGGGTTTGGAAGAGAGTATTTTAGGGAAAGAGACCTTGAAAGCTGGTAGCCCCAAATGGCAACCACCACAAGGACCATCTTAGCACTCATAGGGAGACCCAAGAGGAGTGGGTCTCAGTCTCTTGTTTTCCCACCTTATTCCCTAGTCTTGATCTCTCTCTCTTTGCAGAGAGATCTCCATGTACCTAGCCACTTATGAGCCTCCCTTTGTATTTGAGCTCCAGTCACACACACAGACTAGCATCTCTTGGTCCCAATTCCAAATTCTTGGGAGAGAAAATCTGATTGGTTAAGCTTGAGTAGTTTCAGAGAAAATGGTCCTTCTAAATAAACATGTTAAACATGTCCTACAACTTGAGGAATAAAGTTAGCTACATACATGTTCATTAAAGTTTTATTTCTGCACAGATTAGGCTATGCAGAAAAAGTTTAACATAGGCTGCAGTATGAATAAAATACAAAAGTTTAGCCCACAAAGAAATCCAATTCTTTTCAAATCACTTCAATTGCACCTCTTTGCAAGCAGATAGGTACTTCATAGATCCAATTTTAGCTCTGCCGTAGATCAGGTTCATGTTACTTTATACATAGATAGAGCCAAACTGTACTTCTTTAAAAATAGATTATAATTTGGGCTTTCCCTACATAACAGGGCCTCTTGCCCTTCTTCCCAGTGCAATTAAATTGTATTCCCTTCGTGGTACCCTTCTCTAAAACCTTAATATGGCAAGTGCCTGCCACATACAAGATGCCTAAAAATGTTGATGAGTGAATGAGTGCATCAATCCATCTATCACTTTTATCCAAGACAAATCTGTTTTATCCAGCCACCCAGAACCACCAAGTTCTGTAGTAAGAGATTTGATTACCTGATCTGAAGAATTTTCCTTCCAGCTTGGCCTTACTTTACTTATCCCCACTTTCACAACCTTGTTTCAAGTCCCCCTCATCTCTCACCTTGAATCTCTGCTGTCACCTCTAACTCTTTATCAGAAATTTCATCATGTTTTTGTGTGTGTGTGTGTGTGTGAAAATTAGCATGTGTGATTTTCACAACCAGAAAAGAGAAGGCAAAATTCTAACAACCCCTGACCCCACTCCCATTGGGGCACTTTACCACTGAGCTGCATCCACTTACACTTTCTTTTCCAAAAGACAACCAGAGGGAGCTTTTGTGAGATAGATGAGATCCTGCCACTTCTCTGGATTAGTCAGCCTTTAAGCAGCTTCCCACAGATCTGCAGTCTTCCCATATACCCCTGCATCCCAACATCCCTTAATTTATACTCCAAACACTGTGTTCTCTTCTCCCCGACTCCTTCCAGGGCCTTGACACTGAGCACTCCCTAATTTTTCCCAGAACACTCTCTTCCTCTACTCCCACGGCAGTCTTGCCCAGAGAACTAATTGGCCATTGGGTCCAGGGACTAGATTAGGGCTCCCTGATGCCTGTTCTCACACTCCCCAATTTTCTGAACTTAATTGCACTAACAGATGTGTATTGGTGTATGATTGACTTGATCATTCAATAAATGGTATTTTCTCCCACCAAAGTGGAAGCTCCTTGAGGCTGGGAACTGTACAAATTCACTAGGGTTGTCAAAATGAAATGTCACAGATTGGGTGTCCAAGTGGAAGTCTAAGATCAAATTGTCAGTAGGCAGGGCTGCTTTCTTCTCTTTCTCTTTCTCCTCCTCCTCTGAATAACCCCAGGGGCACTTAATCTCTCAGCCATGTCCCCAGCCCTTTTTATTTTTGTTTTTGGTACTAGGGATTAAACTCAGGGGTACTCGACCACTGAGCCACATTCCCCAGCCCTATTTTGTGTTTTATTTAGAGACAGGGTCTCACTGAGTTGCTTAGCGCCTTGCCATTGCTGAGGCTGGCTTTCAGCTCGCGATTCTCCTGTCTCAGCCTCCCAAAGTGCTGGGATTACAGGCGTGCGCCACCGTGCCTGGCCCTTTTTATTTTTTATTTTAAGACTGTGTCTTCCTGTAAGTTGCTTAGGGCCTCACTAAGTTGCTGAGGCTGGTCTTGAATCTGTAATCCTCCTGCCTCTGCCTCCTGAGCCGCTGGGATTATAAGGCATGTGCCACCACACTCGGCTAGTTGACATTTCTTCTAAGGCTGACCCTCACTTCCTTTGACTTGCAGATGGATGCTTTCTTACTGTGTCCTCACGTGTTCTTTTTGGTGTGTGCACATATTCCTGGTTTCTCTTTGCCATATTTCCATTTTTTATAAGGACACTAGTCAGATAGATTAGGGCCCACTCTAATGGCCTCATTTTACCTTAATCACCCTATCTTCCATGTATTTATTTAGTAGCCGTATCTTCCAAATACAGTCACATTCCAAAGTACCAGAGGTTGTTTTCAACATATATATTTTTGAGGGACACAATTCAGCCTAGAACAAGGACATGTCACTTCTGTTCATCATGGCTTTCACATCACTCAGGATGGTGCCTGGCTTGTCCTTTTTACATACCCATTACACGAATAAATGAATTTCAGCACCCTGCTCTTTGTTTTCCCCACCATCATGTATTATGCTAGAGACAAAAAAAGCACAGATCGCTGCAGGAGGATCTAAGTGACCACAGGGAATATTTGCTATCTCAATCTTGAAAATATGGACATTTGGGGGAGCATTGCTTATTCTTGGGACCTCCAAACGGGTCTAAACCAGTCAGTAGCTGACTTTTTCCTGCCTTGGGTGTGTCTGCTGTCCTCATGAGCTGCTTGGGGAAGTTTAGTTGACAGCTGCACACCCATCCAACAGGCCCTCTTTTGGAAGGTGAGTCAGGCTGCTGGGAGTGTGGATCTACATAGCTCCGGGAAAGCACTTTAGCAACAAGTAGTAGAGCCTAAAAAAAGTCACGTCTTGTAACTTTATAATTCTAAGACTAGGAATCTAGTCTAACAAAGGAGGGCACAAGATAGGTTCGTAGCCTACTTTTAATTACTTTTAAAAATATTTCTCACTGTTATAATAGTGAGGATCTTGGAAGAGCTTAAGTGAGTACCAATGGGAAAGCTTTGTGAGTTTAGTATGTATGATAGAAATTGAAAAGATTGTTTATGAAAAATGTTTAATGATACAATAAAATGTTACACACAAAAGTAGGAGGCAGGGCTGGGAATGTAACTGTTGGCTAGCACACAAGAGACCATGTTTGATCCCCTGTACCACATTATAAAAAAAAGTGAAACACAGATTGCATATATGCTCTGAATCCATGTATTTAATAAATAATTTATATGCATGTATCCATTCAGAGGGGAAAACCTGGACTGGTTAATATTCAAATGCTAATATATTAACACGTACATTTTAGAACCAGAGATTTTTTTGTGTTACTTTTACAATCAGAAGAATGAAAGCCATTTTTTTTTTTTTTTTTGAGCTACATCCCCAGCCCTTTTTCATGTTTGTTATTTTGAGACAGTCTAGCTAAATTGCCCAAGCTGGCCTCGAACTAGCGGTCCTCCTGCCTCAGCCTCTCGAGTGGGTGGGATTACAGGTCTGTGCCCTCGCACCGGATAAAGCAAAGTTTTAAGGCAGCTATGCTGTCTGCCAATGAAATTCTAAGCTCCTGGAGAAAGTGCCGGCCCTGCGCGTGCTCCCCAGCCCTACCCAGGGAACTCTGGCCGGTCCTTCTCAGGGCAGTCGTGTGGCTTCTGGAGAGTTATCAAATCCCTGCCGCAGGAGCCGGTGACGGGCTTGGAGCAGCTCTCCGCTGGAGGTAAAAGGTCTAGAGAAGGGCCGAGCATTTTCTCCTGTCAGTGAGAGGGATCTAGGCAATGCAGGGTGCTGGATCCTGGTCCAGCCCCAGGCCATCGCTGTCGCCGCCCAGTCTGCTGTTCACCGGTCAGGTGCAAAGTGCCGTGTCATTGGGAAAACTGGTGGCCGGAGCATTGAATTACAGCTCTCTGGGGCCGACGTAGGGCTGCGGGGGTGGAAAATGAATGGAAGCCCCTGCTCTTGCAACGCCCGCTGACTAGAGTTGGGCGCAGCCGGGGGCGGAGACCAAGCCTAGCCCACTGGAGCGGCTTGGGCTTGGCCTGTTCGCCTTTAAGAGCCGCTGCTCTGATCCAGGAGCCAGAGATCCTGAACCGGCCTCGCTCCGCCAGCCCTCTCCAGTGAGGGCACCCGCGAGCTGCGCCTCTGCCAGGCCCTGCCGGTCCTTCCCCAGCCCTCTGCGCTCTCGGGGCGCACGGGACACTACGCGCGCCAGGCATGCTGAGGGTCTTCATCCTCTACGCTGAGAACGTCCACACCCCGGACACCGACATCAGCGATGCCTACTGCTCCGCTGTGTTTGCAGGTAGGAGGGGCCAGAGCTCCCTTCAGGGTTTCGGGTGGGGTCAGGGAAGGAGACGCCAGGGCTTTCTACCCTGGAGAGCGCCTGGAGGTGGGAGAGAAGGCTGTCCCACCCGCCAGACTGCAGTTGAGTGTTGCAAAAACATAACATCCGCAAGGAGGGGAGACTCAGAGGGAAACTGAGGCAGAGGGAGGAAAAAAAGGGAGGGAGGGAGAGAGAGAGAGGGAGAGAGACAGACAGACAGACTGAGCAGCTTTCTGGGGCTTGGCCCTGAGATAGATCAGGCAGGTAGCATCTTTCCCTTCACCTCTTCTGGACTCTGGAAATATGTCTTTCCGCGCTGTGCGCAGCAAAGCGCTGTGTCGCAGGGCTCCTCTCGGATCCCCAGAAGGCCTGCTCTCAGGCCTATTTATAACCCAGCTCTTCCCGCCCCAGGCCTGGCTTCTATCCTCGGCCCTTATTCACTACCAGAGTCTGGGCTGAGCAGACTTATGGCCACTGGGGGCAGGAGCACGCCCACCTCTCCAGGAATCATATTCTTGCTTTGGGCACAGGATGGAAGAAATATAGCAAATGGGCACAGCTGTCGCCAGCACCAACCTTTAGGGATTTTCTCTAACCCTTCCCATCAGACAGGTGCCTTGCCTGGATGGTATCTGGTGTCCATTATCCTATCCGGGCCACCTTGAACAATTCAGCCTGCTCCACTACAAGATTGGGACCTCCCATAGGAAGGACTTCACAGGGTTGTGTCTGGAGTTTTCTTCCAGGAAGTGAGAGCCAGGTCCTGTCTGCTTCCCCAGGACCTCCTCAGGGACAAGTCAGGGATGGAGTCTACCCAGCTGGGCCTTTGGAATTGGTGTCATAGTGGAGAAGGAAGGAGGTGGGGTCTGGGAGGCAAGAGTTTAAGCCAGTCTCCTGACCCGCTCTGTGGGTTCCTTTCTCAGCCTCTGGTCTGCTACTCCTCTTCTCCCCAGAGGTCTGACTTGCAATCTACCTGCAGCCCAAGCCCCAGAAATCATAGCATCAGGGCTGGGGTTGTGGCTCAGTGGTAGAGCACCTGCCTAGCATATGTGAGGCACTGGGCTTAATCCTCAGCAACACCTAAAAATAAAAATAAGTAAAACAAAGGCATTGTGTCCATCTACAACTAAAAAAAAAAATTTAAAAACTAGCATCAGCTAATCCCTGGACCTTTAGCACAGACGTTCCCTTTCCATTTCATCAGCTCAGAGGTACACCTGTTCCTAGATGCCACTGTACACATACTCTCTATGCACAGCTTGGAGCTCATGGGACATCCTACATAATCCAAGGAGTGAAGGCCTCGAGAATGCAGACTTGTCCGTCACAGCACACGCAGACAGTCTGTCTCAGGCACTGCTGGCTGTGAGATTCAGGTCTTCTGTCCTTGTTGGGCCAGGGTAGAGCTGGGAGCTGCTGAAGGGTTCTGTGGCCTGGAAAGCAGCATGTACCAGAGGAGCCTGAGAGAATGTCCAGCTGTATTTTTTTCCTAACATTCTGCTTTAACCTGTTCTCAACCAGTTTTCTACAGCAGCCTCCGGAAATGAGCTTTAGCAAGATGTTTCCAGTCAGGAAGACAATGGTGTCTGTAAGGGGGTTTTCGTACTTCCTCTCTGCATCCTCAGCTCTGGGCAGGCCAGCGGCCCAGTTTAATTGCCTAGCTGATGGCTCCAGGCTCCATGTTGCACAATTTCAGGGGGCACCATTCACACTGTAAACTCCTGGCTGAGGAGAGGGAGGATCCTCTTGCCAGGAAGAAAGATGGGCACATTGTGCATTAAGCAACTGCCCCCTCCTGCAGCACCCCTGCCCCATTCAGTAATTCAAGTGCAAGGCTGAATGGTAAGAGCCCCTCCACAGTTGTGCAGTGCCCAACATACACTCTGGTCCACAGAGTCTCTGGTCTCGGGGGCTTTGTCTCTAGTGTCCATTCAGCCTGAACCACATCCTCCCATTCAATACACCAGCCTCCTGCCTCTCCCTGTGTCTCCTGCCTGCAGGCCAAACCAAACTCTAGTAGGAGAGAGGAAAGAAGAAATAATGAGGGAAGCATTTCCTAACCCCAGAAGTGCTTTACCCACAGGAAGTACTGCTGGTGTGGCTTCTCTCCTGTCGTTATTTCAGCCCCTGGGGCCTGTCTGAGGAGCAGTCTCCCCTTCCTCCATCTTCACATTTACACATCCCTCACTGAGCCTCCTTCCCTGCCCCACCTGTCTGAAGGCAGTCTCCAGTCTTGCCTTTTGACCCTGTCTGGCTCCTCTGGGTGGGCTCCCCCTCCCCAGAGCCCAGAGCTAGCTGTAGAAAAGCAAGTATATTGTCCTTGATGATCCCCTGGGCCTGAATGAACCCTGATTTGCAGTGATCAGTGTCAACACCAGGCTGTGGGGAATGCAGTCCTTCCCCTCCCCCATCTCTGGCCACATTCCACCTCCTGCATTAGCCAAGCTCCAAACCCAAGTCCAAATTTGGCCTCCTTGCGCATTCAGGCCTGTTCCCCCTTCCTTCACCAGGCCAGGGCCAGGTTAGTGAATGATTACACAGAAGGCTCTGGTCTGGGACACACAAAGGAAAGCAAAATTCCCTTCTGAGAAGTCACCCTCACTGGCTGTTCTGGATCTGGCTTCCCAGACTGTATGTTTTTGTCTCATAAAGTCCCTCCTCTGGATACATGATTTTAACATCCTATAATAACACCTCATTGCTCCTCTGTGCAAACATAAATTCACTTCATGCTTACAGCAGCTCTGTGAGGCTGAAGGGCAAGGATAGTGTCCCCCTTTATAGGTAAAAATTTGGCCCAGAGAAGTATAGGGGCCTGGCCTGGGTCACACAGTGGCCAGAGCACCCCCTGCCTGGCAATGTCCTTTGTTGTTCTCAGCATCTTTGGCTCATGGATTAGAAAGTGCTTTGGAATGCATACCATGAGCTGCCCACACCCAGAGTGCCTGGACTGAGTCAGCCAGGGAGGGCAGTGCTCTGGGTCTCCAGCATGGAACTGAGTTGAAGTAGGGGGAGTGCAGGGCTGTGGGAAGCATACTGGGAGACAAAGGGTGAAGGATCCTGATTTTTAAAATAAGTCTTCATCACAAGAAGAGGGAATGGACATTCATTATGCACAAGTAAGATGCCATGTTCGGATGCTGGTTCTTTGAAACCTCATAAGGATCCTATGAAAGAGACCTATTTCACTGATCCTATGCTTATTAGGTGCCAGACACTCTTCTAAATAGAACATTTAACATGAGCTACATCGTGGTCCACTTCAAATTGGTGACAGGCACTTAGATATATTTACATCAACCTCATTTAATCCCCCTAGCAAGTATTTATGGTAGCAACTGTCATCACCTTCATTTGACAGATAACAAAACTGAGGCACAAAGAGCTTAAGTAACTTTCTTAAGATTATACGTTGCTAAGTAGTGGAGTTGGGATTCAAGCCAAAAGAGAGTGGCTCCAGAGTCCTCCCTCCTGTCTTTGCTCCACTATCTACCTCTGTTTTTTAGCTCCAACTTAGTAGAGACAACGATAATATGTGGAGAGCCAGGATTTGAACCCAGGACTGACTCAGACCCTGAAGTCTGATCTCGGGTTGCATGTTGATGCCTCCCATTTGGTCACATCACTCACACTGTCCCTATTGCCACTCACCCACCCAGGCATAGACATCCTCGGCTCTTGGTGTCTGGCCTAGGATGCTTTCTCACCTCAAAGGGCCTCTGCCCTTCTGCATCAGTCTATCTCATGGGACCTGTCGGACACCATTTGGTCCAGTTGCTTCCTCTAGGCAGTGCCTTGTGCAGGCCAGCCCGTGGGGCAGGCCTATGGTGGCTGCTTAAGGTCTGATAAGCTGAGGCCAGGATGGATCTTGTGGTGCTGGGGTGGGCAGCCTTCAGTGGGTATGGCAGGCACTCTGAGGGGCTATAATTGTGGATCCAGTCTATCTATGTGTAATCAGTCCAGGATGAAGCAAATGTTGGGAGGAGGGTTCAGGAGTATAGATAACTGGAAGTCTTGATCATGATCTAGTGGCATGGGAACACAAATGAGGGAGAAAAAGACGGTAACTGAGAGTATTGGCTATGCACCTAGACTGCTTGGGATCTTGGATTTGACATTCCAGCTCTGCCACTTTCCAGCTGTGTGTCTTTGAGCAAGTCACTTAACCATTCTGTGTCTCAGTTTCCTCATCTGCACTCAATCCATGTTAACTAAATTATTATATGTAAACACAGACACAGACACACATACACACACACACATATCAAGGATTGAACCTAGTATGATTATTATAATTAATATATACAGTCCATGGTAAGAAGACATCCAAGAGTCCTTTCAAGATCTTTTTTGCCTGGTCAGTTGTATCATCAGCTCTGTTTGTCTACCCATTGTCCTTCTAGGCTGGTCACAACCAGCAGAGTGGTTGGCAACTGTCCTGTCTGCAGGGACCCTGGCCTGGGTCCTCTGGCTGCCCCTCCTACAACAGCCCCCTCTGAGGACTGTCTGCCTTCCTGGCTAGCCATAGCCCTCATAATGGTTCTATGCCTTTCTTGGGACAAATATTCCTCTGGTGACTCCCCCAGTGCCCACAAACATCCTCAGCCTTTTCCAAGTTGAACTCTCTTTCTCACTTCCTGCATGCTCCTCTTTCCACATTTATTGATTGGCAGAACGTGCTAGCAGGGAGGGCACTGACATCTGTCACATACATGCTGCTCAGGCATGGTGCAGGAGGCACTGATGTTGTGCTCAGTCCTCCCAACACCTGTGTGAAGTGTCATCTTCTTGCTTTCACAGACGCCAAAACAGACTCTGAAAGGTTGAGTCACATGCCTCAGGTCACACATGCAAGGGAAAAGTGGACTGGGCTGGAAGCCCAGGGTCATTTCCACTCTGGGCAGGTTGTTCCCTGGCAGTCGCATAATCACAGATGTAGCTGAAATCAGGACTATGTGTGCATTTGACGCTCTCAGTGGACACACAGATGCCTGCCAGTCTCCACTGGTTGCATTGTGACGTCTGTGGGACACATCCTTAAATGAATGGGAGAGGAGGGGGAAGGATGCTGTGAGTCATCCATACTTCTGGAAGATTTTGTTATTGTAAATGTGCCCTAAAGGAATCCTATACACAACTAGGCCTTGGGATGACACAAAGACCCCACAATATTAGGAGAAAGTGATCAGAGATGGTGAATTGGTCCAACTCCAACCTTTCTCCATGATCAGGGAGGTAGGGCCACAAATAGATGACAGAGAGGAAATGGCTCACAAACTCAGGTTCCTTGGGAGCCTGGCAGGTGGTACAGCTGAGAAGATAAGGCCAGAGGGAAAACCAAATGTGCCTATTGAGTAGTGGGGGCAAGTGTGCAATCACCCCTCCCCAAAACCCTGTTCACAGGTGCCAGACAATCAGTGTTAGGCAGAAATTTTGGGGTCCACCTGTCAGCTTGTTTGATTTTTCAAGAGAAACTATAAATTGAAATTTGTACAAAGAATCCCCTAAGGGTTAATTAAAGCAGGATTTTGTTATAAAACATTGTATAGGTCCAAAATGACACATCTGTAGGCTAGTGTCCTGGGGGGCACCAATGGCAGTCTCTGAGGCACAGTGTCTTCTCCTTTGGCATATCATACTGTAACCATACTGATAGGGGTTAATGGAGGAACTTTGATCTCATCCCTCCTTACCTGTGACAGCTCTGAGAATCACAATAAACATGCCCTTGAAAACCCAGCTTCTAAACAGGTCCTGTTCCTGCCAGATTATGGCTCCTAAGCTGACCTCTCACTTTCCTAGCGGGGCTGGAGGAGTCTGGGATGCTGAGGAGTTCGTCTCGCCTGCAGTCTTAAGTGGGATGCAGATCCAGCTGTTGGAATCCTAAGTAATGGTGAGATAAACATGATAGTTTCTCTCACTCATGTGGTAATTGAGATACACGTCATCCTGGCTGGTAAGATTCTGGTCCATTCAGCTGTCCAGGATCCTAGATTCTCCTGCCTTGTTGCCCTGCAATCCCCAGGGATCCCCTTGACAACTGGATCCCTGATGGCTCACCACCATGGTTCATATTCCATCCAGAGGGAAAAAGGGTTGAGGAGATATGTCCTTGCTTTGTAAGGCAGTTACATATGTCCCTCTTTCTCATATCCCATTGGTTGTCATTTAGTATCATGGCCCTATCTAGCTGCAGGAGAGGCTGGGAAATTAGTTTTTCTATTTGAGTGGCCCTATGGCAGGTAAAACACTCTTGAAAATGTCTATAGAAGAAGAGGAGGACAAGACGGGCACAGTGGTGCAAGCCTGTAATCCCAGCACTTAGGGAGGCTGAGACAGGAGAATTGCGAGTTCAAAGCCAACCTCAGCAATGGCGAGGCGCTAAACAACTCAGTGAGACCCTGTCTCTACATAAAACACAAAATAGGGCTGGGGATGTGGCTCAGTGGTGGAGTAGCCCCGAATTCAATACCTGGCACCAAAAAAAAAAAAAAAGGAGGACAGATATCAGGGTACAAGTTGAGAGCTCAAACACACTGTCCATTAGAGCTTTATTACTGATACAAGTCCCTTGGGAGGAAGCCCCATTAAGTTCCTAGGCCCTAGTTTGAAGCTTGCAAAGGGAAAAACTCCCTGTTTAGGGAGAATTCCCAGGCAGTGAATAGTGGCCAAACTGGGAAGTTGGAGATTGGGATGAGAAAGAGGACTCAGGAAATACCCAGGGCTCAGGTCACCAGCTGTCACTTTTCTGGTTTGTAGAAGTGTGTGGAGCCCTTGTTCCTTGGACCCAAACCAAGAGTTTGTTGAAATCCCTTGGAATGTTCCTCTGGGAATATTAGATATATCCCCTGGTGATATCCTGCGTGAGGGGCATGGGGTGTGGATGTATGTGGGGTAGGGTGAGGAGACAGAAATCAATGTGACAAAGAAATAAATTTTATAATATCTAAAATTTCCTCTAGAAGGTGGTACTGTCCTCTGTGGACCAGTGGCTTAGGCAGATCATGAGGTGGAACCCATTCCCAGAGCCACATGCGATGTCCATTATATCAACTCCAGGCCAGACCTGACCTACACAACAGGGATACCTGGGCCATCAAGCCTTGGTCTCTGCCCTCATTCACCAACTCCACAGTCCAGCTAAACATTCAACAATTACACAAATAGGTGCTCCTTATAAATGTAATGAGCACTGGCAGGTGGTGGTTATTTGCTAGAGGGCACAGACTATACCAGGAGGCAGGGACTGCTTCTCTGGGGAAGCAATATTTGAACCAAGGGACAGATGGAAGTGGCCCTGCAGAGACAGCAGGGCAGGCAGCTGCAAACAGAGGGGACAACCCACCTCAGAGGTAGAAGGGAGCTCAGTATGTCCTAGAAACAGAATTCCCTGGAGCCAGAGCTCAGGGTCGAGGGGTTGAATGGCCTTACCATCTGGGCAGAGGAAAGGAATCTGGGATTTATACCAAGAGCATAAGAGGGTTTTGAGAACTTTTTGGTAGGGCAGTGACCTGATCATATTTGTTTTAAGATTACCTGGCTAAAATGTGTGTGGATATTGCCACAGTGATTACAAGGCGGCCAATTAGGAGTAACTGCAGTAGCCTGGGCAGAAGAGACTGGTGGTTGACCTGGTAGGGGCATTTGAAGGCTGTGGGCACCCAAGTGGTGCTAAAGTGGTGGGAATCGGGAAGAATGACTTGGGCTGCACATGACTTGGCCTGTCCCTGAGGAATAGCTAGAAGACTAAAGTGCTTGAAGAAGGCAGGACAGAAGGTCAGTGAAGTCAGGCAGGGTTTTGAAGGTTTGGGTTTTATTCTGGGGAGCCGTTGAATGTCTTTGGATGAAGGAGTGACACCAGGTGGCGCTGAATGGATAAAGAAAAGCCTGTGGTGGGGATCTAGGGCAGGAGCAGGAAATGCTTAGGGAATCTGTTGCTATGATTCAGACAGTGGCTTCAACCAGGGTAGTCACAATGGAGAATATAGGTGGTGAGAAGTTGTGGGATTTTGGACATATATTTTGTACTTTTTTTTTCTTTGTGATACTGGGGTTTGAACTCAGGGGTGCTTTACCACTGAGCCACACCCCCCTGCCCTTTTTATTTTTTATTTCCAGACAGGTTTTTCCAAGATTGCTGAGGCTGGCCTGGAACTTGGAATCACCCTGACTCAGCCTCCTGAGTCGCTGGGTGTGCGCTAACACGCAGAGCTTCTTTCTTTTTTTTTTTATTTTTTATTTTTTTTAGTTATAGATGGACACAATGTCTTTATTTTATTACTTTGTATGTGGTGCTGAGGATCGAACCCAGGGCCTCACGCATGCGAGGCAAGCGCTCTACCGCTGAGCTACAATCCCAGCCCAGAGCTTCTTTCTTTTAAATGATTTTTTCTTTTCTTTTCCTCTGCCCCTCCCCCTTTGGACATGTTTTGCAGTAGTAAAGTTGATAGAATTTGCAGTTTAGATAGCAGAAGGTTGAAAGAAAGACTGGGTGGTTCTAGAGAGATTAGAGAAGAAAGAGTGAAGACAAGTATGAATATCTTTCAAAGGATATGGTACAAAGAGAACAATGTTGGGGGAGATTCAAGAGGGCAGATTAGATGAAGACTGCATTTCTAGTCGTTCTGTGCCTTGGGATTCAAGCAGTGGGAGTCCTGCTTCTCAGCAAGGTATGATGAAATTCATTTGTTACAGTTTTCATTAAAGCAAGGGATGATCCCAACATGTTACATCATGCCTTGGGAAAAACATATGGGATTCAGGAATGTGAATCTGAAGCAAGCAGAAGCATGTGGGATCTGTACTGGATCATGAGAAGACTCTGTTTTGGGATCACAGTGAAAGGCTTTGCCATGGGGAAGATCATAATGTTGTCTTGAAAAAGGCCCACCAGAAATAAAAATTGCTGATATGCCTTTGCATTCATTTCTCTGCGAATACCAAAGCACTGTGATTTCCCACACCTTCAGGAGGTGACTGGTATGATGAAAGAAGAATAAAGTGGTAAAAATGGGCCGGGGTTATAGCTCAGTGGTAGAGCATGTGCCTGAAATGAATAAGGCTCTGGGTTAGATCCCCAGTACCACTAAAAAGATAAATAAAAAGATAAAGGATTTTAAAGAGAGAAAGAGAAAGAATAATGTGCCTGGGGGTGTACCTCAGTGTGCTGGAGGCCCAGAGTTCAATCCCAACACACACACACACACACACACACACACACACACACACACAGCAATGAGTGGAAACTGAAGGAGTCGTGAGGTCAACAGTGTGTTTTATTAAAAGCAGTAACATAATATCTGTAGACAGAGAAAACTTGGTATTATGAGGGGTGGGTAGGATTGTCTAAGCCTTGTCACTGAGGGTAAGAGGGGATGAGCTCTATGCTCCAAGTGTCCTCATGGGTCTTAAGTTTATTTATGAGAATGTGAGAGAGCTGGGAGCAGTGGCCCACACCTGTAATCCCAGTGGTTCAGGAGTTTGAGGGCGGAGGATGGCGAGTTCAAAGCCAGCTTCAGCAACTTATTAAGGTCCTAAGAGACTTGCTGAGATCCTCTATCAAGAAAAGGAGGGAGCTGGGATTTGGCTCATTGGTTAAGGCCCCTGGGTTCAATCCTCAGTACCCACTCCCCCCCCCAAAAAAAATTGTAAGAAAGTGAAGGATTTGGGCACAGATGCTGATGGAGGTCAGAAGAAACCCGGGAGCTGGAGGACATTCTCTCCATAATGGATGGATGGATGATTGGTTGTTGTAGGTTTGGGGACAGAAAAAAATTGCTATAAAATAGCTGTCTATGAGAGAGGGAGGCTGATGGACTTAGGGAAATGGAGTATGATTGCCTGCAGCAATATGGGTCTACTTGAGTTTAGAATTATGACTATTAAGTGACACCACTCAAGGCTGCTTCATTATTCTCTAACACATTTAGCTGTCAGGGTGCCGGTGTGAAGAAGGCAGGGTTGGATTCCCCAGGGTTGTTATAGCTCAGCCCTGTGAAAATGCTGTATCCCTCAAAGTAAGTGAGGAGGGGAGGTAATCGAGATTTTGCTCAGCCGAATGATGCTAACAACTAGTCACCAAATTTAGGTTAATTAAGGAGGTGAGTACTCGAGAAGCGGGAGAAGGGACTGTGCCCTGTCCTGAGTAGGTGCTGAAGTGTTGGGATTTAGAGGTGAGAATTCAGAGCCCTGTAGTCAAGAAGCTCATAAGCTGGAAAGGGACCAGACAACAGGGGAAATTGTGCTAAGGACTGTCACCCCTCAGGGCTCACGTCATAAGCAACTTCCCTCCCCCATGATGGGGTAGGGAGTGTAGAGATTGTTGGGGGTGGGGAATTTGCAGGCGACGGAGTGGGCAGTGGCTGAAGTCCTGGGCTCCAGATAATGCAATACGAATTGAACACTGACCTCCGTCTCTGGAGACCAGCGACTCTAGCCTGTCACTGAGAGAACTCCGAGGTGTGTGCACAGGGTCTAAGGCTTCGAGGTCTTCTTCCAGCACGGGTTCCCAGCACAGGTTCCCAGCACATCAGAACAATCGTTTTGGCAGCCAGCTGGACGGGAGAAGATCAGCTGGCAAGCGCGGGGGATGAGGCGGGTGGGAGCTGCAAGCGGCGCCCAGGCCGAGGTTCCAGGCTCCAGGCTCCAAGCTCCAGGCGCCCGGCGCTCGCCGCTGCGCAGACGCGTCTGTCAGCGCTCGATCCAACTTGCTGTTCCCGTGGACTCGCTCTCGTCGCTGCTGCCTGTTCTGCACCCTCCCGCCCGCACTCAGTCCAGGTTCCCACCTACTCTCTAAACGGCCCCGCGGCCCTCGAGGTCTGCGCTGGTGGAACCCTGGGCGCTGGAGGCGCTGGCGGCGTTGGCGCAACAGGACTGCTGCGCAGAGTCGGTGCTCTGTGGCTAAGCTCTGCGCTTCCAGCCAGCTGCACTGCTATTCCAGCCGCGGGCGGAGACCCTCGCAGTGAGGGACCAGGGCGCCTGCAGGACCCCGTCCGACCCCTGCCCCGCTCCGCCCACCGCGGGCAGGGCGGATCTGGGCAGGGGCCGGAGGGGAGGATCCGCCCAGCGGTGTCCGGTGTCCTCTCTGAGGTCTTACACCAGGGGTTGGCCACTTCTCCGCCTAGACGAAGCGAAGGCGACAGCTCCTTTTTGGCGTGGCTGCCCGGAGCAGATCGCTTGCTCGGTGGGTGCCTGGACCCAGCATTCCCGCTCCCGCCCTATCTGTGCGCCACTGCGCACCCGGGGCTGCTGAGCCATGCTGTGCTGCTTGCTGGTGAGGGCCAGCAACCTACCCAATGTGAAGAAGGATCGGCGCAGCGACCCAATCGCCAGCCTGACTTTCCGAGGTGAGAGCCCGGTAGCCACCGCTTCCACGCTTGGGCACCACTCCACTCTGAACCTACTGCTCAGTCTAGGGCCCCTGCACAGGAGCTAACCCGAATCCAGGACAAACTTTGTTCCTCTGTCATCAGGGTCAGAAATCCCAGCCTGAAATTGACTAGGATGAAACAGCACAGTAAATGCCACAAGACATTGAAATTGTGGAAAATCCAAAGCGCCATAATATGTCAAAGGTTATCACTCTTCTAAGACAATACCCAGAAGGAATAAAGTTTAAGTTCTTACGGGTAATGGGCATAAGGGTGAGTTGCAAGATGAGGGCAGAAGATAGGACTCGGCCACTTAACTGGGAGCATAGACAGTGTGCTTTGAAAGTTGCCTATTTCATTCATTCATTCGTTTATTCAGGTGTCTGTATTGAATGACGACCATATCCAATCAGCCACTATCAACCAGGAGGAAGAGAAACAGAATAGGATGGATATGGCCTTTACCTCGGAATTTTGAGGAATGTCTAGGATGTTTTCCCAGATTCAAGGAGCTAATCCCCTATAGGCAGTGCTTAGACTAGAGAGGGTCTCTGATTGGGACAGGGAAGGAATCACTCCCTTCCTTTCTTCCCAGCTCCATTACCCCCACTTCAGGCAGATACTCCTACGGGCAGGGGCGGGGGGCGGGGGGGCGTCTCAGAAGGTGAAAAGGAAAAGGAAGGATCTGTCAAAATTGAGAGAAGGAACAATAGCTGTGAGTCAGGACCCCATTCTGCAGAGAAAGATAAATAAGGAGAAGAGAGAGGGCTTCCTCTTAGCCCAGAGCCATACTTTGTGGCTTTGTGGAATTGAAAACATGTGTATCACAAAAATAGCCAAATGTAGAGAGGACAGAGGCAGGGCTTTTCATGAGAGTTGAGCACCCAGGGGGCTCTTTAGCTCTGACCCATTTTCTCCACTGTATCCCTAAGCAGTCTCCAAATAATAATGATAGATGAAAGATACAATTTAGCCAAGTGAGTTCTAAGTGTGGTTGTTATTCTTTGTTATGGAACAATTTACATTTTCCCTCTTGAGAAGTGTGATTTGAAACATTCTAGACAATGTAGCCATTTTCATTGATCAGTAACATGCCAGGGTGTTCACTATGCCAGAGCAACTTCAAAGCAAGGTCCTTTGTTCTTCTGGATGATAGATACTGTCTAGGCTTGGCTATATAGAAATTGTGGGGCAGGGCCAGGGGTGCAGCTCAGTGGTAGAGCACTCACCTGGCATGTGCAAGGCCCTAGGTTCAATTTCCTGTGCGAGTACATGCAGGAATGCACACACGCACAGACACTTTAATTATGGGCCCACCATTGCGAGGAACAGAAGTTCCCTAAGGACACTGAGTACTTGGGACCATATCAGCCTAGGATTCTTGTTTGCTTTGAACCCAATTGGCTCTGTTTTCATAGCCCCTTCCCAGGTTCTGCAGCAGTCCGGGGGTGGCAGCTGTTAATGCCCATTCTGCAGATGAGAAAATAGAAAGCCAGGGAAGTCACATGTGTGTTCATGTCAGTGGTCACGCCAGGGAACTACCAACCTCTGAGTGGGCACTGCCCTTGAGTCAGGCGAGTAACCAGATCTGTTGGGGCCCCTTTGGGCTGTTGCTCCTGCCTGTGGAACCCTGAGCAGGTGCAACTTCTGTCTTCCCCAAATCTGTATTCCCCACACTTTAAAAAGCCTTATTTTTTTTGCATTCATAAGCCCCTAGGAAAGCTGAAATATAATAGAACATAACATCTCCAACTGTTCAGTCTGTCTTTCAAAGCTCAGCTGCATTGCCGCCTTCTCCACGAAGGTCTCCAGGATTGCCTTGACTGTCTAGTCTCTTCTCTGGATGCAGCATCGCTTCATCAGGTCTGCTAGCACACTTACCCGGTGCCTTGCTCAGTACTCAGCTCCTCGCCAGGACACCAGGCCTCAGGAGCAGCCACCTGTCTTGTTTATTCATTGGCATGTCCTAGTGCTAAGGATGAGTGGGCCATGGGCAATGTCTGTGCCTCTTCTGGCTCAGCCTCCAGCCATCCTCCAGATGTGTCTGGGCGTGGTCTGGGCATGGTCCTCGCACTTGCATTGTGCTTGAGAATCACTTGGAGGGTGTTTGAAAAACCGGCTCATGGGGCCCCATCTGTACAGGTGCTGATCCAGCAGGTTGGGAAGGTGACCTAAAAATCAGCATTTAATACATACCTGATGCAGGACATGGTGAGAGATGCTATGACATGTGGAACTCATGTCACGATCGAGTTTGGGGCTGAGATGATACTGAGGGAGGGAAGTCATTAGATTCAGACCCAGAACTTACAGAGCTCAGGTGAGGTATGGTACCCGAGAACAGTGTATGGGGGAGCTTTATAAAAGATTGTTGCCAGCCCACCCATTATCCTTTCTGGGAGCCAAGTCACTCTGGGTGGGGCTCAGGCGTAGGTGTTTCTGACAAATCTGAGTGCTCTGGATGCACAGTCAGCTTAGAAGCACTGAGCCCAACTGTCTCATGGCACAGAGGGGACAGTGACCAGCTTGCAGAGAAGCCAGCCTGCCCTGTATGCTTTGTTCCAACATGTAGCCTGAAATGTATGGCTCCAGGCTGGCCTGGCTTTCCTTGCAGTTGTTGCCTGGGCATTCCAGCCTCAGATGTAATTTCAGGACCTGCCTCCCAAAATAGAAGATGAGCTGTAGGACGCTGGACTCTGAGCACACTCTTTGGCTTCCCTGTTTAAGGACCTCAGGGTAGAGGCTATTAATGAATACTGGCCATGTCTTTGTTCTTGTATTCATGAGTTAATTAGTTAACTAAAAATGCCATGAGTAACTACTTGTGATGGGTACTCATGTGTGTGAGCAGCTTCGTTTCCTATGGCATCTGGTCATCTCTACCTCTCTTCTGCCTTGACATTTTCCATTCTGTAATGTGATTATTTATATCTTTCTATTCATACATTTAGTTCATTGAAAAATTATTTATCAAGCACTTACTACATGCCTGGTACTGTTCTGTATGCTGGGGATGCATCCAAGGACAAAGCAGATCCCTGGTGCTTTGGAGCCAGATCTGCTGTGCCCCCCACTTGGTGAACTTCTGCCTTGAGGCCAGCAGCCTGGGAGTCATTGTCTATTTTCCCTCTCACTCATTCCTCCAGGCCTCCCCTGCCTCTCCAGCCTCTCTGTCTCCTTCCCTTTTACTCTTCCCTTCACTCTGTCTCCTGGGCAGGAGCCTGGGGGTCCTATAGAACCCTCTGTCCTCAGGGAATACTCCTGCCTCACCTGTCAAGGCAGGTGAGCTGTTGGGGCACTGACCTCTCAGCACCTGACTTTTTAAACAAGTGCATTAACTTAATATATTGAAAATAGCTTTCTGTTTTCTTTCTTTTTCAGTGGGTGGGTACCAGGGATTGAACCCAGGGGCCTCAACCATTAAGCCACATCCCCAGCCCTATTTTGTATTTTATTCAGAGACAGGGTCTCACTGAGTTGCTGAGTACCTTGTTTTTGCTGAGGCTGGCTTTGAACTCATGATCCTCTTGCCTCAGCCTCTGGAGCCCTTGGGATTACATCTGTTTTCTTTTTATAAACATAGCATAGTATAGATATTCACTATAAGAAATGATAAATTCCAGAAAGACATGAGGCAAAAGTAAAATAGACCCCAAACCCTGCCACTGTCATTAATTTGTGAAAAAATTGGCATATTTTCTTCAAGATGCTTTTTTTCCTTTAAAAAATCTTTAGTTATTGGGGCTGGTGTTGTAGCTCAGCGGTTGAGCGCTTGCCTCACATGTTTGAGGCACTGGGTTCAATCCTCAGCACTGCATAAAATAAATAAAGACATTATGTTCATCTACAACTAAAAAAATGTTTAAAAAAATCTTTAGTTATGAAATTTAACACATAATTAAGTACATAAAATATAAATGTGTGATTTTACACTGTGGCTCTCGACTAGAAGTGATTCTGTTTGGTGATGGGGTGGTGACATTTGGAAACATCTGGAACCATTTCCGGTTGATGCCCCTGGAGAAGTGGGGGTGCCACTAACATCTAGAGGGTAGAGGCCAAGGATGCTGCTGGACATTGGCACGGGACAACCCCACAACACTCACAGCAAAGGTTATTTGGCTCCAAATACTCACAGTACCAACGTGGAGAAACCCTACTTTAGTGAATACATTTTTTTTTGGCAATTAAAACAGCAATTTACTAGGTAATGAACACTAGAACATGAAATGGAAACAGCAGCTGTGATATTGCTGCTAAAGAATTTGTTTTACCTTTTTATTTACTGATTACTCACATTTCAAAAGAGAAAGATGAATCCAAAGTATAGTCATCTTTCCATATCTATGGGTTCCACATCTCCAGAGTGAATACATTTTGAATGGAATACCCAGGTAATATCCCCGAGGTCAGGGAATAGAACCCCGCCAGCCCCACCCTCCACCACTATTCCCCAGACCCTTGCTTTCCTCTCTAGAGGCAACCTCATCCCAGAATCCCCCCTCCATGTTCACATATTTGCATTTTTACTCCAAAAGGGAGTATTTTGTCAGTATATATTCTTCTACATCACCTTTCAAAATGTCTGCAGAATATTTTATTATATGGGCACATCACTATTCAACATCCTATCAATGAATATTTAGGTTACATCACATTTTAAATATTTTATGACATTCTTAACCTATACTGCCACTGCGAGGAGTGTCCTGGTGACTAAATCTTTGCCTGCATAGTAATTATTTTCTTTGGATAAGCAGCAGAAATGGAATGCTGTGTCAGAGCTAATAGATGTACTTAAGGCTTTGCTGCATTTCCCAAATTGCTCTTCTGGAAGTCTGTACCAACTTTACCCTCTATCAGTCAAGCAAGAGGGCTTCTTTTCCTTTTTATTAACACATATTAACTGTGCAAATTAATGGGTTTCCCTGTGGCATTTCTATACATGCATATACCATTCACTGATCATGTCTAACTTCCTTTCTGTCCCCTCTCCCCTTTCCCTACTGGTCCCCTTCCCAGGCTCTAATGGTCCCTCCTCTACTTTCAGGTCATTTTTTGTTTTGTTATTTATTTTTATTTTCCACATCTGAGAAAAAAACATACAATACTTGTCTTTCTGTGTCTGGCTTATTTCTCTTAATATGATGTCCTCCAGTTCCACCCATTTCCTTGCAAATGGCAGGATTTCATTCTTTTTAAGGGCTGAATAATATTTCATTGTGTATATGTGCCATATTTTCTTTTTTTTTAATTTTTTTTTTTAGCTGTAGATGGATGCAATATCTTTATTTTATTTATTTATTCTTATGTGGTGCTGAGGATCGAGCCCGGTGACTCACGCATGCAAGGCAAGCGCTCCACCACTGAGCTACAGCTCCAGCCCCCATATTTTCTTTATTCACTCATCTGTTGATGGTTACTTAGACTGTGAATAGTGCTGCAATAAACATGGATATGTAGGTATCTCTTTTGTATGCTGACTTCACTTCCTTTGGATATATAACCAGGAGGGAGATAGGTGGATCATATGGTAGTTCTACTTTTAGTTTTTTGAGAACCCTTTAAACTATTTCATAGTGATTTGTACTAATTTACACTCTACCAACATTGGGTAAGAGTTCTTTTTTCTTCTTCTTCTTATCTTCCATGGGGGCTTATTTTCTTTCTTTCTTTTTTTGGCACCAGGGATTCAACTCAGGGGTACTCGACCACTCAGCCACATCCTCAGCCCTATTTTGTGTTTTATATAGACACAGGGTCTCACTGAGTTCCTTAGAGCCTCGCCATTGCTGAGGCTGACTTTGAACTTGCAATTCTCCTGTCTCAGCCTCCCAAAGTGCTGGGATTACAGGTATGCGTCACCTCACCTGGCTTTCTTTCTTTTTTATTGGTATATTTTAATTATACAGGATACTGGGTACCATTATGGCATTTTCATACATACATAAAACACAATTTGTTTGGTTTGAGTCCTAACTATCTCCCCTTACACTCCTCATCTCCCTCTACCCCAGTAGTCTTTCTTCTACCTTAATGACTTCCTTTTTTTCTTTCTTTTTTTTCTCCCTCTAGCTTCCACATGTGAGAGAAAAAAAATACTTGTCTTTCTGAATCTGGTTTATGTCACATAATATGATTACATGAGGGTTCATTTTCTTAAAATCATCTTTGACAGTGTCTAAAGGTTCAATTAGTATTAATGATATTTCAACATTACCTATTAGTTTTTATTTCTTACTGAGTAATTTTTTAATTTGTCCATTTGGGCTATTTGTCTTCTTAATTAATTGCAAGTGCTCTTTATATATTAAGAATAGGGGCTGAGGCTATGGCTCAGCGGTTGAGCGCTTGCCTCGCATACGTGAGGCACTGGGTTCGATCCTCAGCACCACATAAAATAAATAAAGATATTGTGTTCATCTACAACAAAACAAAATAAAAAAAAGAATATTAACATTTTGTCATTTCTGTTTCTAATAATTAATTGCAAGTACTCTTTATATATTAAGAATATTAACATTTTGTCATTTGTGTTTCCAATATCTTCCTCAGTTAATTTTATTTTAATGGACAAACAAAAAATTGTATAGAAATACCTTCCTCAGCTGTAATGGGCCTTCGAGTTTAAAGACCTCTCAGAGTGCATTCCACTATAGTCAGTATCTACTGCCCACTGTCCTTCTTGGCCACTTCTTCCTGGGATGGGTGGTTCCAGCAGGTTTAGAAAGATAGGGAGGGGGGATCCTTGTGGGTGAGAAGAGCAGTGCTCTGCTGGTGATGGGGGAGTGATAGCTGCCTAGGTCTGGGGGTGCTCAGGCTTGAGTACACAGACAATGTGACAGGTATCAGAATGTACCTACCCTCTGTTTGTGAGTGGTGTCTGTGCCAGGAGGTAAAGCAGACTGTCCTTCAGCAGAAGCCAGGTCTGTCTTCTCTCCTTTCAGTTGCTGCTGCCCTCTGGTTTTCTGCTGATCCTCGAATTTCTAACACTTTCTTCGTCTTAATGGGTATCCTAATGGGGTGTCAAAAGAGGTTCTGTTCAGATCAAGCCCTCAATGAATATTTGTGGGATGAATGAGAGGCTTCCTCCAGGCAGCCTGCAGGATCTGAAGGTCCTCTGCAACTTCTGAGGAGGGTAAGACCTGTCCCTCGATGAGGGCAGAAGCAAACATCCTTCTCACTGTCTCTGGGAGTCCCCAAACCTCCATCTTCCCTCCCACTTTCTGTGCCTCTCTAGGTGGAAACACAAGCAGCCCCCATGGGCTCTTTCAGTCAGAACCTCAAAGTCATCCTGTCCCTATTCCCCACCTTGACACTGGCTGGTAGACCCCAGGACACCTCCCTGGACTTTTTAAAAAGTTGTGGTAAAATGCACACCACATAAAATTTCCAATCTTAGCCATTTTTTAAGGATACAGTTCAGTGATATTGAGCACATTTACAGGCCTGGGGGTATAGCTCGGTTGTAGGGCACGTGCTTAGCATGCATGAGGTCCTGGGTTCTCCAGCACCAAAATCAAACAAAAATAAACAAATACACAAACAAAAAACCCCCAATAAAATACAAAAAAAACCCCCCCAACATTCATATCGTTGTATAAGCATCACCACCATCCATCTCCAGAATTCTTACTTTCCCAACTGAAATTCTGAACCCATTAAACACTAATCCCCAAGCTCTCTCATCCCCCAGCCCTGGCAGCCACCACCCTACTTTGTCCTTATGATTGTGACTACTCCAGGTACCTCATTTAAGTGAAATTTGCCTTTTTGTGATGGCTGAGTCATCCTGTCTGGAGGAACACCCCAGCACTTCAGCTCAATCTTCACGGATGATGCTGGAACCCAGTTTTGCAGAGCAGTCTGGGAGAGGGTATAGCTCCCTCTCTCTCCCCTAGCATGAACTGTGAGCACCTGAGTCTGTTAAATGTCACATGTAAAACCACATCTCTCAAGGTCAAAAGTGATTCCCAGAGACAGGACAGGTCTAAATTTATGATAAGGATGGAACAATTTTCCTTTTCCTCCTCCTTCTTCTCCTCCTCCTCCTCCTTCTTTGAAATTAGAACACTTTATTATAAATACTTCCAGGGCTGGGGATATAGCTCCGTTGGTAGAGTGCTTGCCTTGCATGCATAAGGCCCTGGGTTCAATCCCCAGCACCACAAAATAAATAAATAAACAAACAAATTAATTAATGTATTAATACTTCCAGAATGTAAACTGATTTTGTATCAAGATTCTTTGAAACTTTCAAACCTATATGTTAATAGACATAGGAAATGAAAATAATGTAGCCTGAGAAAAAGAAAAAAGAAAAGCTATGCACTGACAGCTTTTACCTCCCAAGATAAATGTTTTACTGGTGCTAATCACATGCAAGAAGGAGGTATCTCACCACACTGGGGTGATATCCTTTGGCAGGGACTGACCTGCAAAACACAAGACCCCAGACCCAAGAGCTCAAATTCCTGAGCACTAAAACTGATCATTTCATTGACTGATGAAACAAACCCCAAATTCCTAAATGTCCAGGAAAACTGATATACTCACCAGACCACCTCCTGGGATAACCCAGTCCCTTTCTTTGTTTGGTGGCTCATTTTCCACCGGGAAAGTGGGCACATCCCTGTAGGTATAGTCCTGTTCCTGAATAAAGGCTGAAATGATCTGTGAAGTTTGCATTCTTCTCAGTCATTTCGCGCTAACACATAAGCTTATTATTGTTATTTTCATTTTCAACTTTGCATCCTAGCAAATACAAGGAAAATTAGACAAAAGGGAAAAAAATCTAAATTGCTTTATAAAAAAAAATCAATGAACATAAATATACCTGGCTCAAAACTAAAAGAAAATCCAACCAAGAAATAGATTCTACGAAGTCTACTAATCCTCTAGTTTAAAATAAATGGCAAATAATTCCACCATCATAGCAATTTGATGAATAAAAGCAGAACTACTATCCTGGAGGGAAATATACATTTTCTGTAAGAAAAATGTAATAGTGCTTTTAGAAAATGAGGAAAAAATTATTGCCATGTTGGAGGGCAAGCATGCTACACCCTTCATGTTCACTTGGCCTAGAAATTAAAGAATCTGTTCACATAAGGAAAGTGAAAGGAACATGAACATCATAAAGCACAGCTCCTCAACTATTTTTTTTTCTATTTCACCTCAGGATAACCAATTACAGAGCTTCAAAATCCAAGGACAGGCTGATGTCTGTCTTTTCCTCACCTTGGTCTTTCTGTTGCTATGCTTTTGGAGAGGTGACATCATTTTTCTCCGTTTAATTTCCAAGCTTTTTTGTACTGACCTGTACAGTTTATTTTCCCTCTGCTTTCTTTGGATGTTTTTCTAAAGCCATTTTCTCAGAACTTTTCCTCTGATGGTTGGCCTGCTCCTCCTTTGGTCTTCTCTGCCATCCTCTGGGTACTTTTTCCTTTTCTGATGTGTCTGCTTATGACTGGTTTGATGGACACTTGGACTGCTTCTTGAGAGAGGAGCTTGTGGACTCCAGGTTCTATGCTCCATGAACCACAGTTAGGTTCTGCTAAGGGTCATGGGCACTGGTTTCTCTGAGAAACAATCCCTGGTGAATTGGCAGTAGCTCAGAGAGTCTAGTCTCAGCCTGCTGTCATGAGATGGTAACCACAGAGATTAAAGGATTTTCTGCTGTTTGTAGGTAGGTCTGGAAGGTTCCAGATCGGGGAGTCTTTGATCAGAGTTTCCATACCTGGATCTGGCTACCAATCTCTTCTCTTTACCTACAGGTTTCCAAATAGTTCTCTCTCATCTTTCTGAAAGAAGTCTTTGACTCTAAGCCTCTGGCTTTCTTTAATTTAATCTTCAAATTCATTTTTTTTCTCCCCTATTGGAGATTTAACCTAGGTGTGCTTTACAACTGAGCTACATCCCCAGCCATTTGGAAACAAAGTCTAAGATGCTTAGTTGTTGACTGGCCTCTATTCCTGCTTCAGCCTCCCCAGTTGCTGGGATTATAGGCGTGAGCCACGTTGCCTGGCTACCCCCAATTGTTTTTACTTTTAATTTTGAGATAGGGTCTCACTAAGTTGCTGAGGCTGGCTCTGAACTTGTGATCCTCCTGCCTCAGCCTCCTGATTCCCTGGCATTACAGTGGTGCACTACGGTGCCACCTGGCTTCAAATTCATCTGGAGAAGAGTCTTATGATTTCTCTAAATGCATCATTAGGTTGACAAAAAGGAATTCTCCTTATCAGGCCAAGAACCTGGTGGAGAAATCTGATGGGTGGTATTCACCCTTTAATTGTTTCTTTTTTTGGCACAAACTTTCCCCAAATGCTGAGACTACAATAATCAGGAAGCTAAAAACCATGATGCAACTGGGTGTGGTGGTGCACACCTGTAATCCCACAGGCTCGGGAGGCTGAGTCAGGAGGATCACAAGTTCAAAGCCAGCCTTAGCAAAAGCAAAGCACTAAGCAACTCAGTGAGATCCTGTCTCTAAATAAAAAAAAAAAAAGGGTTGGGGATGTGGCTCAGTGGTTAAGCACCCCTGGTTTCAACCCCAGGTGCCAAACAAACAAGCAAACAACAAAAACCATGATGCAGAGATTACAAAATCTATTTTTGTCCAACACTCTTCTCCAGCTCATCTCATAATGTAAAATCTATTATTTTTCAAACTCTGTGAGCACTGCTCCAAGGTGCCCTTTATAAAAGTATCTGTGAAGAGCTGTCTTTGTTCATTCAATGGTATCTTTTTTGATGCAGAGGCCAGTGGCTACAACTGTCCCTATCTGGTCAGCACTGTGGGCCAGGGTGGAGGCTGTGGTGGAGGTGGCTTAGATGAGGCTGTGGCCGAAAGGCTGAGACAACAGCTGCTGCCACCTCCCCTGCCGAGCAGGCAGGGAGGCAGGAGGGACCAGGACACAACTGTTTTCTTAACTGTTTCCTCCTTAGCAATGTGCATACCCTTCCCTTGGTGTCTGTAAATTATGTGATGAGTGCCAGGCTCATGTCTTCTTTCCTTCTTGCTCTTTTCTGATGGGCAGTGCCCATAAATGACCCCTTCCAAATGTCACCTAAAAGGTCCCAAGTAGACTCTTCTAACCAGGACCCACTGACATCTCATTTTAGGCCCTTGTTTCCCGCATCTTCAGGGAAGGCAGGAAGTGGAAAATGGTTATGAGACACTTGGCTCAGGGCTTGACACACACATATTGCTCAATTATGCCGCTGGGAAGTGAGTTTCCGAGTGGACAACTCAAGTGAGGCTGCAGCTGGAATTTTCCATGTTACTCCTGTAGGTCACAGGAAGCTGATTCGTGATGGGGAGGGGAAGTAGACACTTGGCTTGCATCTCATGTCCCCTCGGAACCCTATACTGTGGACACTCTTGTTATTATCTAGCCAAGGCCTAGAAAGTAGTGAGCTCTACTCCAGGTCACGCAGTAGTGGCTACTATTGAATGACTCCAGAGTCACCTTCTACTGGAGCCCACAAGAGGATTCAGAGTGGTTCTTCCCTGGCAGGCCTATACCAGCACCAGGAAGATAACTGGTGCCCCTTCTAGGACACTTTTCCTGGAGCCACTGTGCCTCCTCCCATCCCTTCATCCAGGGACACAGAGCCATACCATTAAGGAAGTCTTATAGTGTGCCCCCAGGAACAGTGCTCTATCCTCTGGTGACAAAGTGAATCTGCAGCTGGTGTCAGAAAGAAAAGAACCCTCATTCAGCACCTCCTCACTGTGCATACTGTCATGTACTAGGGTCACTAACATGAGTGAGGTGTGGTGTCAGTCCTCTGGAACTCACAGCCTTGTTGGGGAGGCCAAAATAGAAGCACACTGTTATCCAGTCCAGTGCACGTGGTCACAGCTGGCTTGGAGAGCACCAAAGAGAGAGCCTGGGAGTCAAGGGAGGCTTATCAGAGGACACAGCTGAGCTGGGTATTGAAGAGTCAGTAGGAGTTTATTGGCTGAATCAGAGGGAAGCATAGAGGGGAGGGAAGGGGAAGTGAACTCTCATTTGAGGAGCTTTCAGGGTGCTAGGCACCTGGCACATCCTATCTTTTTTGTTTGGTACCAGGGATTCAATGCAGGGGCGCTGAACCACTAAGCCACATCCCCAGCCTTTTAAAAAATATTTTTTATATAGAGACAGGGTCTTTCTGAGTTACTTAGGGCCTTGTTAAGGTCCTGAGGCTGGCTTTGAATTTGCAATCCTCCTGCCTCAGCCTCTTGAGCTGCTGGGATTACAGGAGTGCACCATTGCGCCTGGCTGGTTTTTTTTCATGGAATATTTTTTGACTGGAAAGAATGATCAACAAACTATAATTATTTAGACTTGGACATTTGGTAGATAAATTCTTGAAAATGAACAAGGGAGCCTGCCTCTTCAAGAAGAATAGCTAACATTGATCTCTTCTGCCCAATTGCAAAGTTTGAACTTTCAAACAAGAAGTGGAATTTTGGAAAGCTTGTATTTTCCAGCTTCTCAGTATGTACAATTTTGGGATGAGATTAATGGTGATATTAATGAGTGTGATTTTTTTTTTGGTATCATATAATGAAATGTGTCAGCATTTGGAAGATCTACACAACTCAATGAACACAATTTTTCCAAATGACCAAACCAAATGTTAGAGAATCATGAATGGATAAAAGATTCATTTGAAGTGCAAGATAGAAGAACTAGTTTTAATGTAACATAGAAAAACTGTTCAGTGATCTAGGTTAATATGTCACATTGCAACTTACCTTTAAGAAGTTTAAGAGATACCACTCATTGAGTTTAGGTATGGTTTCAAAGGGTATTCACAGTTACTTGAGATTTCATTAAAGCAGAGCTCCCCTTTCAACTACATATCTGGCTAGATTTTCTTCATTGATATTGATCAACATGTCAACAAATTGGATTTAGATGTAGATATGATAATCCAGTCACAGTATTAAGGAGATTTGCAAATATGTAAAAACAGTGTTGCTTTTCTTTTTTCTTTGTTTTGGAAGTTACAGCTATTTTTCAAAGAAATGTCACTTATATGAACATGTATTGGGCTTCTTATTATTTTAAATTAATTGCTAAGTAAATATTTTAAATGCCTCAGTTTTTATTTCTATTGTGGTAAAATTGGATAGATGCGAATCTCCTAGATAAAAGCTCTTTGGAGTTCACAATCATTTTGAAGAATAGGGCCCAAAAGCTTGAGACCTGCTGCCCTAAGGAATTGCAGCCCCTGGTCTATTGCTGGGCTAAGCAGGTTGTTCCTATCTCTGGATAATCCACGAAAGAAGAATTTTGGACAGAACCTCTGGCCACCTTCCTGGAGAGGCCACCTCATAGACTGATAGGATCAGGTGAGGAGGTTCCCGTAAGTTCACTGAGATGCCATGGAATGTGTCTTACTGTATTCCTTAATGGAATCACATTATTTGGAGGTAGGTATTTTTTATCTCTCTCTCTCTATTTTTATTTGTTCTAATTAGTTATACAAGACAATAGAATGCATTTTGACACTTCATACATAAATGAAGTATAACTTCTCATCTTCTGGTTGTACATGATGTAGAATCACACCGGTTATGTAGTCATATATGCACAAAGGATAATGATGTCCAGTTCATTCTACGATCCCCCATACATACATATGTATGTCCACCCCCATACATACCCCCTCCCCTTCATTCACTCCACTCTGTCTAATCCAAAGTACCTTTATTCTTCCCTAGCCCCTCCTCTTATTGTGAATTGGCATATGCATATCAGAGAAAACATTTGGCCTTGGTTTTTTGGGATTGGCTTATTTCACTTAGCCTGATACTTTGCAGCTCCATCCATTTACCAGCAAATTCCATACTTTCATTCTTCCTTAAGGCTGAGTAATATGCCATTATGTCTACATATCACATTTTCTTTATCCATTCATCTGTTGAAGAGCACCTAGTTTGGTTCCATAGTTTAGCTAGTGTGAGTTGAGCTGCTATAAACAATGACACGGCTGCATCACTGTAGTATGCTGATTTTAAGTCCTTTGGGTATAAACTGAGGAGTGGGATAGCTGGGTCAAATGGTGGTTCCATTCCAAGTTTTCTGAGCAATCTCCATACTGCTTTCCATAATGGTTACACTAATTTGCAGTCTCATCAGCAGTGTATGAGTGTACTTTTTCCCCAACATCACCAACATTTATTGTTGCTTGTATTCTTGATAATTGCCATTCTGACTGGAGTGAGATGAAATCTTAGAATAGTTTTGATTTGCATTTCTATGATTGCTAGAGATGTTGAACATTTTTTCATACATATGTTGACTGATCCTATTTCTTCTTCTGTGAAGTGTCTGTTCAGTTCCTTAGCCCATTTATTGATTGGGTTATTTGGTTTTCTGGTGTTAAGTTTTTTGAGTTCTTTATATATCCTGGAGATTAATGCTCTATCTGAGGTGCAGATGGTAAAGATTTTTGGAGGAAGGTATTTTTAAAAAGAAAAATGATATATTTTCTAGGAAGATCGTTGATTTTTAGAATCAGAAATTTTGTATAAAAAACACTCTTAAAAGTCAGGAATGACAATAACAAACTCATTAAGAAGAATCAGTCTGAGCCGGGCGCGGTGGCTCAAGCCTGTAATCCCAGCACTTAGGGAGGCTGAGACAGGAGAATCGCGAGTTCAAAGCCAGCCTCAGCAACGGCGAGGCGCTAAGCAACTCAGTGAGACCCTGTCTCTACATAAAACACACACACAAAAAAGGGCTGGGGATGTGGCTCAGTAGTCGAGTGCCCCTGAGTTCAATCCCCAGTACCAAAAAAAAAAAAAAAAAAAAAAAGAATCAGTCTGGGTATTTTCTTTTAAAAGCATCCTTCTGTCCAGGCTGCTGTCTGGCAGTCCTGGAGTTGAGGAGGAGTTCTGCGATTACATTGGGCATTCCTTGGTGGGATTCCTGGGGAATCTGTTGGTTTTGTAAGACTTCCTTTGGCAGCTGAGCCAAAGGGCTGGATGGATCCAGTAGCTGCACTTACCAGGGTGGAATGAGCAGGACGGAGCGTGGTTTCTTCATCTCTCCATTTTCCCTTTTGTGTCTCCCTCAGGGGTGAAGAAGAGAACCAAAGTCATCAAGAACAGTGTGAACCCCGTGTGGAATGAGGTATGTGAGTGTCCCCCCCTTCCCTGCCATGCTGCAGGACAAGTCAGAGGTGGCTTTCTCAGTGGTGTCCTCCAGGGGCTGGTTGTCCAGAGTGCTTAACTAAAGCCTCCTGGCTCTGGGAAGGGTTGGTAAATGGACATCACCCTGGTGTGGGTGTGACTGAGGGACCAATGAGAAGTCTTTGTTTCTGGTCCCTTCTCTTCTGGCCAGAGAGATAGAAGGTGTTTAGGGGCTCCCCTGCCTGCCTTACCTTGCTCATATAGGCCATTGTCCCTGCTCAAAGCTTCCTCCTCTCCACAGCCCTCTCTGATTAATCAAGTCCCACAGTGGCTCCCACTGGCTGCTGTCCCTTCATTCGGCTGTCTGCATATGTGGCTCCTGTGTGTTCCTTTGGAAGCCCTTGCTGCTTTGTGGGGATGGAGTCTGGATGCATGAGGAACTCTCTTCTGAGGAGGGTTGTGGAGCTTCTGGCAGGGCTTACCTGACATGGCACTAACTCACTGCCTACCAAGGGCATGGCTTTTGAATGAGCACAGTCTTGGTCTCTGAGGACTCTGCAGGGTCACAATAGCATCTTTGCAACTATGCTTTTGACCTAGTTTTCTGGGATGAATTGGAATTGAGTTGGGAAAGTGGACCATGAGAGTATGGCCTCTGCTGTCACCATCACCTCTGAGACTCTGGAACTCTGATATTCATTCACTCATTGGTGCATTCAACCATCTATCCATCTGTGCATCCATCCATCTACACATCCATGCATCCACACACCTATCCATCTATCTTCTATTCATCCACCCACTCATCTATTTAAATGATTCATGGATGCCTGCTCAGTACCCTCAATGCATGAGTATAAACCAGACAGTCTCTTCTGATACCTTTTCTTCTTTTCTTCCAGGGCTTTGAGTGGGACCTCAAGGGCGTCCCCTTGGACCAGAGCGCTGAGCTTCATGTGGTGGTCAAAGACCATGAGACCATGGGGAGGAACAGGTGAGATGGGCCAGAGGGGGATCCACAGCTTGAAGGCACAGATGGGTTAAGGTGGATATAAACTCCAGAATCTGGGCCAGAGAGCTGGTGTTTGAATTTAGCATTGATTTACTGGGGACAACTCTTCCGGGCCAAGGAGTGGTCCACAGTTGATGCTGGGGACAAACTCAGCTGTGGCCTTAGGAACTTGGCCATGGGTACAGCTAGGAGCTGCCCAGTTTGCAGGAGAGGGAAGAAGGGCTAGAATCAGGTGTCTCCAAGTTTTTGCAGATCGCGTGGGCATGTACCTCAGGGAGCAGGGAAGAGAAGGCTCTCTGTCTCTTACTCCAGCCCATAAGTTCTGAAGCGGGGCCTCCCTCCCCTCCTTCTCATCCCTTCCCTTCCCAGGCTGGGCTGGTGAAAGCCAGCAGACAGGCATAGCAAGGCTGCAGCTAGTGGGGCACTATGGAGGAGGGCTTTGTAGAAGACACAGGACTTACAGTGAGATTTATGGTTTAGAAGACTGAACAGTAACAATGGGTAATACATACTGGCGTTTCTCTGTGCTGGGGTTTCTGTTGAGTTATTTCATGTCCATCATCTAGGGAAGGGTTTCTGGGTGGAGGAACTAGCAGGAGCAAGTCATGGTGGCAAAATCAGGCTTCTGCTAGACAGGCAATGAATGTCTTCTCTGCCATTGAGCTCTTGAGTCTTCTTGTATTTGCTAGTGGGGCTGGCGGGCAAGACCAGCCAGCTTGCTCAATGATGGAACTGCTGACTGTGGCGTGTTGGACTGGGAAACTGGGAGACTGCAGAGTGACCAGCCTTGATCACTAGGGTAGGGTTCAGTGGTCCCTGATGGACATGACAGGGTGCCACTGTGTTAGTGTCAGCATAACGCCTGGTACTGTTTGCTGCTGTTTGGGACCAAGGATCAGGCATGGGCTTGCTGTTCTGTGACCCATTCACAGGGGAGCCTTTGTCTGGGAACTGGGTCAGCCGGTCAGCCCGTATCTGAGGCCTGGAGGCTTATGTTTTCCTAGGGTATGGGAGAGGAGGACTAGGGAGGATCTCAGGCAGCCAAACACCTGGACAATTTGAAATCTTAAAAATTTGGAAGAAAAATCCAATTGCTTCTGTGCCTTTGTGGCTCTGCTGGCCATGGTGCAGGACATGGCCTTTGTAGGGAAGGTGAAGCCACTTTTACGGGGTCCTCTAAGGTGGCGCTGCAAGGTGTAGGTCCCAGACCTGCAACCTGGGCATTCCCTACCTAGGACATCTAGGGCTTATCTATTCCAGTACCATGGCACAGGGGGCAGGTGGGAGTCATGTCAGGCTAAGCTACCTTGCCACACAGAGGCTCTGTGGAAGAAAAAGTGGCCTCCAACAAACCTAAATGGTGGACCTGCAGGTTGGGGAGGGGGCAAATCTAGATACTGGGCAGTCCTCGAAGGCTTCCCGGAGGACGGCCACCCACACTGACTTGGAGTTGGAGCAGGCTTTAGAGAGGTGAGAAGGGGAGAGTATTCCAGGATGGAGGTGTGGAGGGCAGCCTGGCTCAGGGCTTATGGTGGGGTGGGAGATTTTGCTTATGACATGTGCAGCCCTTTGAGAAGGGGAAAGCAGGGCTGAATTGGGCCTCCAATGCCAGGCTGGAGGTCACAATCGTAAGACTACACAGCTGATGCTTACCAAATGCTTGGCAGAGTACCTGGCCCTGTGCTGAGTCTTATATACAAGATCTTTTCCATCACTGAAGGACTACTATTGTAATTGTCTTCATTACAGATGGGGAAGCTGAGGTTCTGAGAGATTGCCCAGTTTTTTCAAAGGCTAATGATGGTGGATCTGTGATTGGAGGGCAGGTCATCATGACATGCTCATCATCCCTGAGTCCCTGCGCCTCTGAGGGGACTCTGGAAGCCCTGGGTGGTTTTTGGGCCCTTTTGGAGAGTTCATTTCCCTTAATGATGCTGGAGTCAAGGGTTTACAAGGGAAAAGTGGGCAGTTTGGTTAAGGCAGGGCATGCAGAAGAAATGAATGTTTTATTTTCATGATCATATTCAAGCAGTTTATTTATTTATTTTTTGGTACCCGGGATTGAACTCAGGGGCATTCGACCACTAAGCCACATCCCCAGCCCTATTTTTGTGTTTTATGTAGAGACAGGGTCTCACTGAGTTGCTTGGCACCTTGCCATTGCTGAGGCTCGTTTTGAACTTGCGATTCTCCTGTCTCAGCCTCCCAGAGTGCTGGGATTACAGGCGTGCACCACTGTACCCAGCTTCAAGCATTTTTATAGGCTCTGGGGAGCATTTTCTCAGACCACAAAGGCAACATGAGAGAAGGGGCTATGAACATACTTTTGGTCAATTCAAGGGCTAAGCTGAACCCTTAATGTGAACACAAGCCAGGGTCACACATAGGCTGTCCTGGCCCTGTGGGTCATGTGTCACACAGAGGGGGCTGGGTGCATTGAACTTTGGGGCCTTCCTACTGGCCCTCATAGGAGCCCTCTAGATCCTGGGGACAGCTGGCTCCCTGAGAACCAGTTCCCCATGACCAAGTCACTGCAGGTCAGTTTTCTTGAAATCAATTCCTCAAAGCTCAATTACACAATAGCTAATTCAGCGAACTTGACAATTTACTTTTAACTATTTACTTACAGCTATAGTGACTTATAACTATTAGGTATAATTTTTTATACCCAATTTTTTATACCTTAATTTCATATTTCTAGCAATTACAAATTAAATTGCAATTAAACTAAATTAAAACTGAAAGTTATATCCATAAATATCTGAAGAATATCCGAAGCTATCAAAGCAATGTTGTCCTGTGAGGACGTGAGAGGCACAAATGGAGTAGGCAGCCTCCACAGCAGTGGGCTTGACTGTCCTGTGCCTGGGGGTGTCCCCATCTGGAGCAGCAGGAGAGCAGGGTCCAAGCAAAGAGGTTCTGTACTGCTCCCATGATCAGACTGTGAAGTATTCTCTCAAAGAAAATGAGAGAGGATCAGAGCCTAGAAGCGTTAAAAATTCTAAGGCTGTCAAAATGGGAAACCTTCCAGGAAGTGACCAGAGCAGCCACGTGACATTTTAAATTTTGAAAGAAAAGGAAGAAAGTTCAGTGAACTTAGTTCAATGAACATTTGACACTGAACACCCACTCACTGCCTTCAGGCCATCACTGTCTGTTCAGGAGGTGATGGTGACTGTAGTCATCCAGTTGTCCTCAGACCTCTTGTGAGTTTCAGCAAGGAACGATGGGGTTCCTGTGGCCAGCCCCTTCATTGCTGGGATTCCTGGGTGTGTCCTTGCTGGGCGTTCTTCCAGCTGGGGCCACAGCAGTACTTACTTGTCTGTCTGTCTGTCTGTCTCTCTTTTTTTTTGGTACTGAGGATTGAACTCAGGGGCACTCGACCACTGAGCCACATCCCCAGCCCTATTTTGTTTTATGTAGAGACAGGGTCTCACTGAATTGCTTAGCGCCTCGCCATTGCTGAGGCTGGCTTTGAACTCGCGATTCTCCTGTCTCAGCCTCTCAAAGTGCTGAGATTATAGGCGTGCACCACCGCGCACAGAGAGACTTGTCTGTATCCACCTCATCTCTGCTTCCTCTTCCAAAGCCCTGTCCTTGACTTTCCTCCATCTGTGTCTAGAGCTCCCCTCAGGGACTCCCTCATTCTTAGTAACCACTTTCCCCACCTTCGTCCACAAGTCTCTTGCTCTGTTCCTTTTCCTTCCAAACCCCCTCCTCCTTTAATTCATTCTCTCCTCTTCCCCCTCTTCCATCCTGCTCCTCTTTTCCTTTGGCTTCTGAGGCATGTGGGACTCTGTCTTTTCCTCAATGATCATTGGAAATTTTAGGGTGGCCTCCTTAGACTAGATCTGCTGGACTGGTGTGGAATCATGGGAAGCCCTCCATCCATTCATATATACCTCAGGAAGGGGACTTCAGTCTTGGAACTGTGTTGAGGCTGCTCAGCAGCCCCCTACCCACCTGTGGGGCAGCCCCAAGCCTGAGGGACCCTGAGCCAGCTTCAGGGCCAGATTAACTTTGTGTGGACAAAATCTGGTTTCAAATGCCCTTAAAAGGAAGCGCTGCTCTTAGGATGGAAGACATTGAGGCAAACCCAGCTGGAGGATCTGGAATCTGGTCCTGGGCTGCACTGGACCACTTCCTGTTTATCCTAGGAATCTGAGAGAGAAGCTGGAGGAGAGATGATCCTGGTCTCTGATGGAGTGTTTTGGCCCGTGAGATGTTCAGCCCAAAGGTGCTGATTCCTAGTTCAGAGCAGGGCTGCTCAACTACCCAGGGGCTGTGCCTTTCCACTGTGCAACTGGGCTGAGAGCTACCAATCCTGATTCCACACCAATTCTACCCAGTAGAACTTTCTGAGATGATGGAAATGTCATATCTGAGTAAACTAGGGAAACGGAGGAATCGAGTTTTCAATTTCATTTCATCTTAGTGACTTTAAATAACTCCATGTGGCCAATGGCTGCTGTATTAGACAAGGCAGCTCTAGATTTTTAGAACAGTGTTCTCACCCTGGCTGCCTCTTAGAATTACCTGGGAATTTAAAGACACACCGGTGTCTGAGCTCCCCACCAAATCGATCAAACAAGAAACTTCAGTGGGCTGCAGGCATCAGGGCTTTTGGAAACTGCCCAGAGGAGGCCAGGGTGCAGCCAGGGTGGAGAACCCAGGGTATTAGAGTCATGCAGCCACTTTGCAAAGGAATTGCTTTCAATTTCTTTGGATTAGCTGAGGAATAAATATAAGCAGTCATTCTTGTAATTGCTTGAATATATAACCACCATAAAATGGTTAAAACAATAAGTATTAAGTCAAACAAACTACATAAAAGCAATAACAAATAATGCATAATTATTTAATAAAATAATTAAAGAATCTTTTTTTTTTGGTATAGGGGATTGAACCCAGGGCCACTTAACCACTGAGCCACATACCCAGCCCTTTTTTTATATTGTATTTAGAGACAGGGTCTCTCTGAGTTGCTTACGGTCTTGCTAAGTTGCTGAGGCTGGCTTTGAACTTGGAATCCTCCTGCCTCAGCCTCCCTAGCCACTGGGATTACAGGTGTGCGCCACCACACCCAACACAAATATTAAAAAGAAGCTGTAACTAAACATGGTAAAATTGTCAGAGAAACAAAAAATAGATTAAAGAATCCTGCTGGTAACTATAAACCCTGACATATGAAAATTGGACTTATTAAAAAACAATTCCATGAAAGGTAACTCAAAATGTCAGGAAATGATATATGATGAAACTTGATGTGGCTGGACGTGATGATGCCACACTAGAGTACCCCTGAGTTCAATCCCCAGGATCCATTGCCCCCCATCAAAAAAAAAAAAACCCACCAAAAACAAAAAACCAAGAACACATTTAGGTGTTCACAGTAGCATCTTCCTTGGAATAGGGAATAGTGTGATCGCTCACTACCTTTCAATGCCCTGATAACTTTATAAAGTGGACATGGGGTGTGGAGGCAGTGGCAATGTACAGACATCGCCTCCTTCATCCTTCCTCATGGTCTGAGTGTCAGTGTGACTCAGGGCCTAGGAGGCAGCTCAGGAACCTCCCTGAGTACACATGCTCCTCCCCCTCATGCCTACACTGGGCTGGGCAACCTGGTCCCATGGAAGGAGTGTGGACTTTGAGAAGAGCTGGGATCTAGTTCCAACAGCTGTATGGCTTTGGGCAGGTCATTTAAACCTCCCAAGCCTGTTTCTTTCATTCTTACAGAGTGTTAAGTCAAGCGCAAGGGTGTATCTAAGGGACCTGCGGCAAAGCTGTGACACTCCTCCCACTTGAGAGCTGTTTGGCAAATCTCCTCTCCCCGGCCCCCTGTGCTGCCCTCCTGTGGCACAACTGGGATAGCTATTTGTGTCAGGAAGACTTGAGATTCAAGAGATATCCCCTTGTAGCCTACTGTGGCGCCTGGACCCAGTTCTGTCCAATGGAAGGACACTCTCAGCCAGCTATGGTTCAAAAAGGGACTAAATCATGCTAATTCATAGGTGGCAGGCTGGGGCTTACTGTTCTGCTCTTCCTTAAGAACTTGGAGGATGCTGCTTTACAGCCCAGGCTCTGCTTAGACAGAAAGGGCCAGTGCTCATAGTGAGCATCTGGGTACCACAGTAGCCTATGAAGGGCTGTCTCAGGAATGGCAGGATTTCCTGGTGTAGATGACCATCTCCTGGAGTAGGACTTGGTGCTCCCCGAGTGAAGGTGAGAGTTATTTGGTGCCTTCTGTGACACAGAACTTAATCTGTTGACATAATGTGAGAATTTTTCTTTTCTTTTTTCTTTTTTTGGTACCAGAAGTTGAACCCAGGGGCACTCAACCACTGAGCCACATCCCAAGCCCTTTAAATATATATATATTTTAAAATTTGCAAACAGGTTCTCTCTAAGTTGGTTAGGGCCTCATTAAGTCACTGAGGCTGGCTTTGAACTTGCAATCCTCCTGCCTAAGCCTCCCCAGCTGCTGGTATTACAAGTGTTGTCACCAAACCTGGCTAATATGGTGAGTTCTAGGAAGGAGCTGAACACGGATCTTAGTCTTCTAGGGTAAGAATGTGCAGGAGATTGCAGAGGCGCCTAGGTAGTGGGCCTGGCCAATTGGTGCCTGTCACCCACACCTGGAGTGCTGATGTGATTGAGGAGTTCTGTACTGGGAGGAGCTGGTGGTCTAGATTCTCCAGGTTGTCCAGAGCCAGAGTGGTGGCAAAAGAACGAGGGTCAGGGGCTTTGCTCAGCAGTGTGTCCAATCTTGGCTTTGTCTGTGACCTGGACTCCTCAGAATGTCTATTTCCTCATCAGGACAACAACAACAACAGTACCTATGATGCAAGATTGTGACGTTTCAGTGAGATAGTGTGCGTGTGCCAAATGCCTACTCAGGGCTTGGGACATTGAAGGCATTTGGGCTATGGGGGCTGTTGGTAGTAGATGAATCTATGTAGATGCACATACATAAACCACACAAATGTGTAGGCATTTATCTGCATGTCCTACTTGGACACGTGGCAGTACCTGAGTGTGCATTGCTATGGTGCACACATATATGTGCACATATTCTTTTTTTATTTTTTGGTACTGAGGATTGAACTCAGGGGCACTCGACCACTGAGCCACATCCTCAGCCCCATTTTGTGTTTTATGTAGAGACAGGGTCTCACTGAGTTGCTTAGTGCCTCGCTGATGCTGAGGCTGGCTTTGAACTTGCCATTCTCCTGTCTCTCCTGCCTCCCAAAGTACTGGGATTATAGGCTTGCGCCACTGTGCCTGGCTAATATATATTCTTTTTTAAAAAAATATCTTTATTTTCATTTTATGTGGTGCTGAGGATCAAACCCAGTGCCTCATGCATGCGAGGCAAGCACTCTACCACTGAGCTACAACCCCAGCCTGTATATATTTTTTTACTTCAAAAAACTTGAAAAATTTCACCAAAGTCAAAAAATTATAAGGAAACGCCATTTTTTTTTGGTACTGGGGATTAAACCCAGGGGTACTCTACCACTGAGCCACATCCCCAGCCCTATTTTGTGATTTAGTTAGAGACAGAGTCTCACTGAGTTGCTTATCGCCTTGTGGTGGCTGAGGCTGGCTTTGAACTTGTGATTCTCCCGTCTCAGCCTCCCAAAGTGCTGGGATTACAGGTGTGCACCACTGCACCGGGCTTATAAGCAAGCTCCATTCTTAAAAGGTTATAGTGGAAGATGTGGAAATTCTCCCACCTTCCACCCATCCATTTCTTCCCTTCCCTCCAGAGCTGTTCACTGTTAACAACTTGGTACACATCTTTCTCGACGCTTCCTAAGCATATGCAAGCATCTCTTTACACAATGCATGTACCTTTACATATAGAGGAGTAGGACTGTGCTGTACTTATTGGTCTTCACTTTGCTTTCTGTCACTTCATCATTGACCCTTTCCCAGGTTAGTATGTTACTTGATGGTATGTGAACCTCATTTTTAAATGGTTATGGGTCCAGTTTGGGCACACCATATTTTATCCTCTTGCACTCTTACCCACTGGCATTTGGTTTCCCACCATTTTTTGGTTCTCCAATGATTATCCAAGGAATAATTTTATCCAAATGATTTTATGTCTATTTCTTTTTCTCAGATAGATCCTTAGAAGTGAGATTACTGGATCCAATGACATAAACATATCAATATTTTTGTAGATTCTGTCAAACTAGTTTTCAAAAATGTCACCAACAGTGAAAAAAAATACCTGCCAATCTTTTTAGTTTTGCTAATGTGATGGCAAAAAATCCAAAGAAGGTATCTTTTAGAGTTGAGCATCTTCTTATAAGCTTTATAAGCTTATTGCCCATTTGCATTTCTTCTGTGCACTGCCTACCCTTCTAGTTTGAGCTGCTTTGCTTTTTTACTTCTTAATGCACAGTAATGGATACATTTGGGGTGTTATTATGGATGTTAACCCTTGTTCTGTTCTATGTATGGCGAATATTTTTTTTGCACTCATCAGTTGCTCTGTGATAGCACATCCATGCTTGAGATTGGATACCCCCATTAGTGTGTGCATGCGCGTGCACAGACATTTAAAAATGCAGAGTTGCCATTTGCTATTGCTAAGTTGGCAAGAGTAGGCACGAGTTCAGCTTCTGGTTTTAGCAAGCCAGTTTTCTGGCTCGCCTTTCTGAAATCCTTGGGGGCTCATTGGAATGGGAGTATTTACAGTTTACTACCCCATTGTTCTCAGGAGGTTTGAAAACATTGACCATATCCTCATTTTCAAGGATTTTTATAATTATATTTTGAGCTGGATTCTATCCAGGACATCCCTGGGTTTCAGAATAATTTTTCTTTTGTCTTTCTCTGAATTGAAGTGGAAAACTATTTAAAGTTACCTTAGGGTAGCCCCTAGAGAATCCCATACTGAAAGGAAGGCTGGCAGCGGCCAGACAGACTCAGGGGCTGTGGAATGTCTTGTTGTCCCTCATTTCCTGCCCCTTCCTGCCAGGCTGAGGGGCTCAGCTCACTCTATTTCCTCCCAGGTGTACTGCAGCCTCCCTGGAGAGAGAGGGCGAGGGAGGGGCACCTTGTGGGACTGGGGCTGTCTTGATTTTCCTGTCTAGTCTGGGTGAGTGATGAGGGGAAGATGCAGCTGAGTCAGCAAGGAGCTGAGTTGTAATATATAGATTAAATCAACATGTCTTTTTCTTTCTTTCTTTTTCTTTATTTGGTATTGGGAATTGAACTCAGGGGTACTTGACCACTAAGCCACATCCCCAGCCCTATTTTGTGTTTTTTTTTTTAAATTTAGAGATAGGGTCTCATTGAGTTGCTTAGTGCCTCGCCGTTGCTGAGGCTGGCTTTGAACTCACGATTCTCCTGTCTCAGCCTCCCAAAGTGTTGGGATTATAGGCTTGCGCCACTGCGCCCAGCTCCTTTTCTTTCTTTCTTTTTAAAAATTTTTTTTAGCTGTAGATGGACATAATATCTTTATTTATTTATTTTATATGGTGCTGAGGATTGAACTGGGTACCTCACTGGCTTCTCCTCACTTGTGCAAGGCAAGCACTCTACCACTGAGCCACAACCCCAGCCCTCTGGCTCCTTTTCTTAACTTGAAAGATAGAGAATGAAAAATGGACACATTGAGACCCTTTTGGAACATTAAAAAATTTCAAACTTATAAAAAAGTTGCAAAAATAATACAGAGAATATTCAGGTACCTTTACTCAGATGCACTTATTATTGACATTTTATTTTATTTATTTTTTGGTGCTGGGGATTGAACTCAGGAGCACTTAACCACTGAGCCCCATCCCTAGCCCTTTTTCTTTCTTTCTTTCTTTTTTTTGTCTATTTGGTGTCATTTTTTTAAAAATTTTTTTCATATTTAATTTATTTATTTGTTCTATTTAGGCTTACATGAAAACAGAGTGCAATTTTATTCATTGTACATAGATAGAGGATAACATATCAAATCTCTAGTTGTAAGTTGTATAGAATCACAACATATATGCAGTCATACATAAAGTTAGGGCTATGGTGACCATCATATTCCACCACCTTTACTGTCCCCATGCCCCCTCCCCCCTTACACCCCTGTGAACAGAGTTCCACCATTGTTCCCATATCCTTCTCCACATTATGGATCAGCATCCACTTATCAATGAGTACATTTGGCATTTGGTTTTCTGAGATTGGCTTACTTCACTTAGCATGATATTCTCCAACTCCATCCATTACTCGCAAACGCCATAATTTTATTCTCTTTTATTGCTGAGTAATATTCCATTGTGTATATATACCACAGTTTCTTTATCCAGTCATCTACCGAAGGGCATCTAGGTTGGATCCACAGTTTAGCTATTGTGAATTGAGATGCTATACACATTGAAGTGGCTGCAGCACTGTAGTTTGCTGTTTTTAAGTCTTCTGGGTATAGACTGAGGAGAGGGATAGCAGGCTCAAATGGTGGTTTCATTCCAAGTTTTCTAAGGAATCTCCATACTGTTTTCCAGATTGGTTGCCCAATTTGCAGTTCCACCAGCAATGTATGAGCGTTCCTTTTCCCCCACAACCTTGCCAACACTTATTGTTGTTTGTATTCTTGATAATTGCCATTCTGACTTGTGTGAGATGAAATCTTAGGGTAGTTTTGATTTGCATTTCTCTGATTGCTAGAGATGTTGAACATTTTTTCATATGTCTGTTGATGGATTGTATATCTTCTTCTGTGAAGTTTGTGTTCAGCTCTTTGGCCCATTTATTGATTGGGTTGTTAGTTTTTTTGGTGTTAAGTTTTTGAGTTCTTTATATATCCTGGAGATTAGTGCTCTGTCAGATGTGTGTGTGGCAAAGATTTGTT